>CM076577.1:4711365-5098528 GCA_034641835.2 Pinus albicaulis
TCAGATCCCTTTATTTGTAAGTAATAAATAAATAAATGATTTATTTATTATTTTAAGGATGTAGTTGAGTAATAATCAAATAAATAATGATTTATTTAATTATTTATGAGTGATTTAGTCAAATTTAACAAGGAATATTATTTAAAGAAGGTTTAAATAATTATTCCTAAAAAATAATAAGATAAATAATAATTTATCTAATTAATTTTCTTGTTTTGGGTTAAATATGACTAAGAATATTAATTAAGCTGTTGTTTAACTAATTATTCCTGAGGAAAATCAAACAAATGTGAATTTATTTAATATTTCCTCATGGGGTTTCTTGTTTAGACTATAAACAACTTAATAAAGGTGATTTACTAAGTTATTTTTCATAGTGAAAGCAATTTTACTTAGGGTAAAATTAGTCTTACATGGTGTACTTAGGTCCATCTAATAGTAATAGGTTAGATGACCAAAAAATGGTGTAACAAAGAATATGCATAATTTTTTTTGTATAGGAGCTATTTGTGTTCAAAATCAAGCTGACAATCCTCAAGCAAAACTACCAAAGATTATATCTGATTTGTTTGATAAGAAAGAGATTAGTTTTGATACACACAATATGGATGTCATTTTTTAAGATGTTCAAGGATGCATGAATGGCTTACATGAAAGGTAATACAAATATATTATTGCCATTTTATTTGATGATGTTCTTGAAACTGAAGACACATGACAAAAGAAGCCATCAATTATGAATGAATTCAACTCTCATGGTTTCACTCATCAAGAAAAGATTATTTTTCATAATTTCCAAGATCTAATGTTAATTCTATTGCAATCATCAACCACGAAAAAATTGTATTTCCTATGGACCAGGGATTCAATTTTGATTCCAAGTTGCCAATAGATGATTCACTTCTGATGTTACTCAAGAACAATCAATAAGCCGAGGTGTTGGATTAACTCCTTTCTTGGCTATACTAGAAATTTCATATTGCTTGAAATTGAAAGTTTGGTTTTTTAGTTGTTAGATTAGGTTTATTGGTACATAAATAATCTTTTTTTTTGGAATCTAAGCTTTTGTGATCCATAATATAAATTAGTAGAAATTCTTTTACATGTGATTTTTACCGAAAGAATTTCTACTAATTTATAAATAATCTTGCTGGGAAAGCATCTCTTTCAGCATTTAGTTTGAATATTGTAGTTATAAGTTTTGGTTGGTACGGTTTTTTGCATGAACAACATGTGAAGGGATGAATGCATGCTAAATAATATGACAAGAGGTTGGGATCAGCCCAATGGATAAGGCATATGGTTTGATGGTTCTTTGCTGCACCACAAGGGTGCAACAACTCCATTGGAGCCACTGTTATCAAAGATAACCATTAGGTTTTTTTTGAATTATGAGTCAATTAGGTTAAGTTAGTGTTGAATAGGAGATTTTACATTTGTAATTTTAACAAAAATTGCAGATATGTGAGGGGTATTGAAGGTCATAATTCTTGTGATAGGGGTAAATTTCAAATAAAAACCTAAAAATATCTCATGTATGAGAAAATATCATCATTAGAGTGAAATATTTGACATTTTTACCAAAATCCATAGCAAAATCAGTGTAAAACAGTCAGAATTCACTACGAAACTTCCTAATCCTCTGTTTTTTCAGCGTTATGAATTTTGATCTTTTTGGGGCATTCAATTCATTAAAGGGGGAAAATGAGTCATCAAATAAGATCAAGAATACCATTGAGCCATTTTTTTAAGAGGGCACCTCAACAATCAAAATCCATGTGGATAACAACTCATCAAGTCAACAAAGCATGCCAACACATAAATTAGACAACTCACCATCTCAACTCAGGTTTACAAGGTCTTAACTCCAGTGTACCATTTGGCCAACACCTCAGCATGTTAGTTTGGTTTGATAGGGATGGTACAAGCTGAATTGAAGAAAATGGTTTTAAAATGATTATGCAAGATGTTGATGTTACACCATGAAACATGGTAGGCCACACATTTTTTAATCACATTTTGTCTTATTTTATCATAACCAATCATATACAGGCTTTATAAATTTTTTTGAGGATAAAAAAGGAAGGAGGAGCAAAATTTTGCGAAACTAGGCAAGTTCGTAGCAAGCTCCAGGCTTGAGGATAAGTTTTTGCTACGAACTCGTTGTAGGTTTCTTTCAGGAAAACCTTATACAAAAATTTTAGAACTAAGGTTGATTAGAGCATGTGTTTACCTCATTAGTCCCAAGGAAGAGCCTCCAACAATTAGAAAGGTGAAAGGTTATGCAAAAGGCGGATTTTGGAGTTTTCAATGAAATTTCTTGTACGTGATTGTTTTAGCAGTCAACTACAAGTTCAATTTATGGCCAAATGAAAAATAATTTTGGATATTGGAAGGAGGTTTTTCTCCAGAGAAAGTCCATATGCAAAAACGCTTTCAATTTTTTCAAATCCATTATGGTTTTTAAATTATTCACTCATTGTTGAGGCCTAGTTTTCAGAATTTTCACTATCCAGATTTGTGTAAAAATTTTAAAATTTGTCTTAGAAGAGGTCCAGATCAGCATCCACGTGGCATGATGACAAATCATAAGTCTGGTACACTCAAAAAATTATTTGGTTTCTTTTGATAATGGTTATTCAAGAGATTTGTTGAACTATTTAATGAAAGAAGAGTCCTTTTTGTATTCAAACTGTACCAAACAGAAAATATTCCTAGGAAGTCTCCAAGTGATGTAATCCCATTTTAAATAGGTCTCTTAGGTAGGAATTTGAAGCTAGCAAGGTGGAAAATAATTTGTATGAGACCTCACTCTATAAATTAGGGATTTTTGGAGTTTGAAAGGGTTGGAAGTTCATGAGAAGGCTATTATGTAATTTCTATCTATCAAGCTAATATATAGTTGCAACAGTTGTCTTTCAGACCTGAGATTATTTTGGAGCTTATATGTTTGTGTATTTCTATTTTATATATTGTTATTAGCTTCACAGTATTATGATTACTTGGAATTCATAGTTTTATGATCCAAATTCCTTCATATATTATGTTTTTGCTGAAAAATGTTATTTTATAAGCTCAATTGCCCCAGCTTCCATGAATTGATTTTTTTTTTTAATTGAATTCCATTAGCTAAATCCATGCCCAATGGTAGCCTTCGCACATCTTCTACCTGAAAAAATAATATAAAAGCATATAAGAGTTAGCCATCTTCATTATAATCTTGTTTCTTGAATATCTTACCTTTTTCTTGAGAGAGACCTCTCTAGTTGGAAGGGATAAGTTACAACCCCAAGTTGTTTGAAATAGTTACATCAAATTGAATGTTGAAGAAGCCAATTAGTCCTAGTTTTTTTATGATGCTTAATAGCACAATCCACACCCATTAATGCCATGTAAATACCTGAAAACCCTCTTTACTATTGTCTAATTCCCCTTCTCTAATTTTTTCATACATTGTCAATACTCCAATTTATTTTCAATATATATCTAATATAGTACATACCATTTCATAAATCAAGCACTAGAATACGGAACATGGGACATGTCCTCTTCCTTTTCCTATTTCTTGGGTCACTGATCTACATATAACTTTACACCTATAGAAAAATGAATTTTTACCCGTTTACATTTATAAATATTAAACCTATACAATATCGTCTAGAAATACTTCCTCTAACTTAACTAGAATTTATTGTTTGCATGATATCTTCTAATTTTCATGCCCAAGATGAAGTGTTAAGCATATATATCCTTCATTTTAAATCTAGATGACATTTTCGTTTTCATTTTTTATGACTTCCCTATCATTTCCAATGAAAAATATACCATCCACATATGAAATCAAATAAATAAGACAGTCACCAACTACATTTAAATACACACAATAATACATTTTTTTCCTTATGATGCCAAGTCCCTATATACAAGTATCAAATTTTTTATTCAACATCCTTGGTGATTACCTTAAATCATACAAGTACTTTTTTAGCTTGCATACCAACTCTTTATTTCCTTTCACAACAAAGACTTTTGGATACTTCATGTATATTTCTTCTTCCAAATCCCCATGTAGGAATGATTTCGTCCCATCCATCCATTCTACTTAAAAATCAAAAGAAACAACTATAGATAAATTAATTATAATATAAGTTAAATTGTAAAGAGGAGAGAAAATATCAACAAATTCAATTCACTCTATTAGGGAATAACATTTTTCTACTAAATGAGATTTGCATTTATCCACTCTTCCTTCTACATCTAGTTTCATCTTACTATTTTCTACCAATGATCTTTCTTCTAACTAGAAATTCAACTAGATCCTAAGCCTAATTCTTGTCCTATGCTGCCATTTATTCTACCATAACGTTTTCTAGGGTTTTTCATCTTCTGAATCCACAACCTCCATAATTATTATAGGATCATCATAAATTATAAACAAAGGAAATTTTTAACGGATATCAGGTGGATTATACCTTTTTATTTGTCTTCTTTCTCGAACTGATACCCTCAATGCCAAATTTTGCAGTTCTTCTTATTCTTATTCTTGTTCTTTTGTATAGTTTGATTCATCATCCTTCAATTAAAACTCTATCTTATTTGGTTATTTCTCCCTTGGTAGAAATTCCTATTTGAAAACATCTTTGAATTCTTTATGTACTACATCTCAAATATATATTACCCTTTTTTCTTATGGGTTACAAAGACTATAATCTTACAAAACATATTTATATCCAATAAAGATACACTTTTTAAGTTTCTTATCTGAATCACTTGTATTCTCCTTTGAAACATGTACATAAGAATCACATCCAAAATCCTTTAATATCTTCAAGATAATGTTTATTACCATCCCAAACCTCATGTAGTCTCATTCAATGCTACTAATGGTGATATATTTATTAGTTAACATCTAGTATCCTCTATTTGTGCCCAAATTTCCTATCCTAACCTGATACCACTAAGCATGCTCTTTCTTTCTCCATAAACATCCTATTCATCCTTTCTGCAACTCCATTCTTCTTAGGTGTGTATGGAATATTATTTAACCTCGATATAACAAACTTCTTACAAAATTATTCAAATTTAGTCTCATAGAATTCTCCACCATTATTGGTCCTAAACAACTTAATTTTATTCTTTTTCTAATTTTCCATAAGAGCCTTAAACTCTTTCAATTTTTCAAATACTTCATATTTCTTATTGAGGAAATAAATTCATGTATTCCTCAAGAAGTCATCTATAAATGAGACATAGAGCATAAATTCATCTACTAATAGAATTGACATAGGTCCAAACACATGATTATGCACCAACTGTAATATTCCCTCTAACCTCATTGCACCATAGGAGAATATGACTTGATTCTGCTTCCCATATAAAAAATGTTCATATAAATTAGAAACTATAAAAAATAATACACACCTTCTAAAATACCATTATCATGCAGTACTCAAAGGCATTTCTCTTTGTTATGTCTCAGACCTTGATGCCACAACATATTATTTCTCCAAATACGTAGGAGTTTTTCCTTCTTCATTTCCACTCTTGGGAATAAAAAAAATTGTTTCACTCATCACTAATACTGCTTCCTAGTATCTTATACAAAGATCAAATCTAAAATTCCCTTAGAAATACCATTTCTCCTTGAACCATCCTACAAATATCCTTTTTAAATGTTTTTTTTACACTTTCATCACTCATCTTTCTTACAAAAATTAAATTTCTAGCCAACCTTCGTATGTGAAAAACATCAAGGAATTTTCCAATCCTTCAAGCCATGGGTTTTAACTTGAATTTCATCACCCTATGATTCTACCTTTAAATTCATATCATAAGAAAACACCTTTTCTAGCATACCTTTCTTACGTGCAAAACCACTCCCTATGAGGAGCATATAAAAAGGATCCACCTGAGTCAACCAACCATGCTGCATGGTCTACATGAGTAATTGAAAAAGTTGAGTGTTTATTTTTCATGATTTCCTAATTTGAGAATTACTTCCAATGATTTTATAATTAACACTTCGTGAGAAATTATACATACAAAATATCAACAGTAAAAACAATAATTATAGTAGGATCATGAAGATACAACGAAACAAAAGAGACAAAAAGTTTTACCCTGTGAAAACTCTAACTAGGTAAAAAACCCAACAACCTTTACTTAGAGAAATTATCTAATTCAAAAAGAGATACAATTTGATTTATCTAGCGAAATAATCTCAAACTTCCTAGAAAAGAAGCCCAACTCAAACCTGTTCAAATAATGATATTTTCGACCTTCTGAACAATTGTTCAACTCAATTCAACTAGATAAAAGTTCAACCTCTTGCACATTCAGAGAGTTTTGGTATGCTTTCGAGATCAATGCATAGAAAAACTTTGATCTTCTCCCACATGTGAAAAGTAAAACATAGATCAAACAGGGATAAGAATAATCTTGGTCAATGATGTAATATCTTGGTCAAATTTTAGTCTGCTCCTCATCTCTATCCTTCACATATATGAACAAAAGATATGATGATTGTGTGAAAACTTTTCTTCAATGGAATAGGATGAATGGTAATACATATTGGATGAATGATCTTGAATTGGTGTGTATTTAAGGTTGGACGACTTGTAATCCTTGGAGAGCTGACTTGACTTTTGGAGACAATTTAAATTCAAAAATTATTCTTTTATATTTCTTCTATGGGATGACTTGGAGTAGCTAGGAATGCTAACCATAGCTACCACAAAATTCATGACTCTCTTTTAACTAGGGAAGTATTCTCTTTAACTTATTCAAATGATCTCTTGTTGAAAAAATTTCTCTATACCAAGAAAATGTTAAATGAACTAGATATGTTGATGAATCCATCCACCTCATGTTATATACTATAACCATGTGGAAATGATCCTGCATCAACATCATGCAAAGGAATCTAGTTACCCACTAGACACATCCACTTTGAAAATGGATCTAGTCAGCCATTGGCCAAAAACCTTATAGGGTTTGACTAGCCAAATAAATTTTGGCCTTCTTGGGCCAACGCTAGTCCTCAGTCACCAATTATCCAAGTCATCACCTAAAATCTAGTCAAAACTTGTGACCTATGGTGACACACTGGGCCCATTTACCATACCTGCATGCTGGCATGTGCTATTGAATGTAAAATCACTTTATCAATGCTATAACCACTCAATCAACCTACTAGCTAAATAACCATTGATAATATGGTTAGGTAACCCCTGATCAAGGGAGAACTCCTGTCTGTGACGCTCTCTAGGCCATTCTTACTAGCCACATTATAAGGCCCCTAGTCAATACCCTCAAACTTCCAATATCCTCACCTAAGAAGAATGTCCGCCCCTTGACGCTTTAACATCAACAATCCCTTTAACCAAGGGAATCTCAACGACTCCAAGCTTTTTCCTGCAACATAAAAACTTAATTCTAGGATAGAGGATTTGTGATAATGTAATAATTTTGCTCATATATAGAAATGCACAGGAGTCTCACTTCTCCCTTTACACCACGTCCTATATGTAGTGGTACAAAGTGCGTTTACTTTCATCATGATCATCTCCTGCACCTAAAAAAAAATACTAGAAGTAGCTTATGAAGCCACACTACTTCACAACTCACAAAAATAACTGAAATATACTTGGCCTAAAAATCCTAAGTGTTACAAATGTTTGATTTCTACCAAAGCATATTAGAAAAAGAATCACCATCTTGATGTGCTCTTCCTATGTTTAGCACTCTCTTCCCAATATGAATATGTATATCCTTGTCGCTGCACTTCATCATTTTAGACATGTACCATATCGTACATCAACACATGTTGTACCACATGTCTTAGATCAACCATAAACTAAATGGATTCCTTATTTAGAACCATTATCATGGATACTTTTTGGTCACTTAATTGGGTGGTCCCTCTGAGACCAAAAAATATCCTATTGTGGAAATTCTGGTTTCTCCCTCTACCACTTAGCTCCTTCATATTGGTAACCATAGTACTAGCCATGGATTGACTATCTATAATTACAAATATAAGACAGATCATGATAAGGAATATCTAACCCAAATCCTACCACACTTCTAGTCCCAAGAAGTAATTTATTCAACCAAGATCCTTCATCTATAACTCAGAGGTCAAGTCTCTCTAACACTGAAGCAGGCCTTGAATGCTCCCTCTATCATGGAAGCAAACACTCTTGTAATTTATGCTCCCTCTTTCATGTGATTCCTTCATAAAAAAGTCATACAATAACAAGATTAACTAAGACTCATCAAATATCCATCAATCCAAGAATATCATTTCTGAGGTATATAGAAATCGTTCTTTAGTCTGTAGACAAGAGATTAATTTTCATGTACCTCAAAACCCTATGGTAGTTTTATGTACACTTCTTCCTTAATTATTCTATCGAGGAAATTAATCTTCACATCCATCTTATATAACCTCCAAGAAAAGATATAGAAATAGTATTTCTAATTGAAGTCAACCTGAAAACTAGAGAAAATCTCTCAACATATCCTCTCCCTCTTTCTAGGAGAATCTTCATGAATCTTGCTTTGTACTTCTCTTTGTTGCCATATACCACTTACTTGATATTTTAAATATAATTTGAATTCATGACTGACTTCTCTTTGGCACAATTTTCTCCATCATGACATCCTTCAAACTTGATATCCTTCCTTCTCCTCTGAACTACGATCTTTTCTGGTCATCAGGTATGGTTCTAGAAGTCAATATAATTTCTCCCTCTTGACCACAAATTACTAATCCTAGGAGAATCCATTTTCCATAAACTAGCTTATTTCTTCTAATGCTTCCATCTAATTTCTAAGCCTTGGTATCCTTAACAATGTACCTGCAACTCTCATTAGGAGGTCATGGAAGAAATAATTATGACCTAGCAAAATAAACAAAGACAAGAGGTTAACAAAAAAAAAATGAACAAGGAAGAAAGATACAAAGTACTTATCTTTTGATCAGAGGATTATAGATAATTTTTATCTCCCTATCCATCCTTTCCTTCTTGCAAAAATCATTGAAATACATTTGAAAACTCATCATCCTTGTTCTCATTTTCAGCTACTAATGCACCTTACCTTTCCTTCCATACATGAGCTAGGGTTTATTCATTTAGTAGAATCATTGCTCTAGGTCTATCTCTAGGGTTTTATCTAAAAATCCTAGGGATTTATCATCTAAGAAATCTATTTTTCTAAGGTTTACAAATCCTAAGCCTTCCAAATTTTATTAACACCCTTGTAAATCCAACAAACCTTGCCATGGTAACATTATCTTGTTGTAGTCAATATATATAGGACAATTTATCAACTCCACATCCAAATTACCATAAATATAAGTGGAAAATAATGTGCCATAGATTCCAAATATCTTTTCATATGTTATCAGTTAAACATGAATGTCCCAGTTTGGTCTCACCACCAATATCAATCCAAGAAATGTATCAAGATCATTGATCCAATATAGTCTTTATAAGGCTTGTATTTCGCCCTTTTATTTATCAACGTTGTAAATAAACAACACCCTCCAACTATCATCAACATGGACAAAATATTGCAGTTCATGCAATAGTTACAAATATCCAAGAAATAATTCATGGAAGTAAGGTGTCTTCAAAGACGATGTCATTCTAATGTCCTCTATAGAATCTTCCAAAGGAACTCACTCCATAAACAATATTCAAGTGGCACGAAAATGGTTTAGACTTCTTTTGAAGAAGAGTCAACAACAAATTTTATTCACAGAAACAAAAAAAATACTTGGCAGATCTTATGTTATTTCTCTTGGCTCTTATAAGTAGCTCGACCTCCTCAAAACTATTATAGTAATATGAACACTTTTTCCTTTAAAAGGATAACTCTATTCTTGAAATGAACCAACATTCATAAGAGGATTTCAACCTCCAAAATATGATTTCCAAAATATTATTATGAATTAAAAACAAGTATTCTCGACCCCCTAGAAATTAATGCAATTGACTCCCATAAAACTCAATCTCTCAGTCTACCAACTACTAAGAAATTTAGACAACTATTGTAGAAGAATATAGTTTCCTTGCTAGGTGATTTATCCTCCAAGTGATAAACATTTTAGCCTTCATATAGAATGAATCTTGGCTTTCAACCATGCCGATACTTGCTCTCGCAAATCAACTATAAGAACTCACAATCCTATTTGTATCCATTCATTATTAATATTTTCAATGTGGAAAATGATATTGAATGTTGGAAAATAAGGCATCAGTATATTCTTCTTGAATCTACAAACTAGCTAATATCTACAAGAATGTTTCCAAAAGAATTGATTTGGAATGATATTACATAAAAATCTATTACAAGTGAATCAAGCATTAATATGACTACAAAATAAATATTAACATACAAATTACATTTGTGTGATCACTGATTTGATACCCATGGAGAACTACTTGACCAATTTGGATCAATCCCTTTTTCACGGTAAGTGAGCCTTTTGTGCTTCACAATCCTTCGCATCTATCGACTACCTTTTGATGTTTGTATGCCTCTATGCTATCATACTGGGGCCTTTTCAACCCTCTTGAAGTTACTTTGAGACCTCTCGAGCACCTACAACTAGCCCTAGGGTATTCTCAACCTCTTTTTGTAAAAAATTTCCTTCCAAAATTTTGGTCTCTCTTGTCTTCGTCAAAAAAATTGTTGACCTATACTCTCTTGTTGGTATATGGTTACATTTCTAGAACTTTATCAATGTTTCTTTTTCACCATAGCTCTGATACCTTGTTATTTTTCACAATTTCATAATTTGACAATTACTTCCAATGACTTCGTAATTAATCCTTCCTATTTCAAATTCATCATTAAGTAATTATATATAGAAAATATCAACATTAAAATAAATAAAGACAATAGGATCATGAAGAGAACCAAACATGAGAGACGCAATTTTT
The DNA here is from genome assembly GCA_034641835.2 of Pinus albicaulis. NCBI lineage: Eukaryota > Viridiplantae > Streptophyta > Pinopsida > Pinales > Pinaceae > Pinus > Pinus albicaulis. Next base: position 4,722,318 of record CM076577.1, read on the forward strand.
TACACTCAAAAAACCCTTACTAATGAAGAAATCCAACAACCTTTTCTTAGATAAATTATTAAATTCAACAAGAGATACAATACAATTTTCTATTCAAATAAGTTCACACTACCCAACAAACAAGTCTAGGTGAAAAATAGTCAAACAATGATATTTTCAGCCTTACGAAAAACTGTTCAACTAAAGTCAACTAGGAAAAATTTCAGCCTCCTACACCTTCACAGATTTTTGGTCCGTTGTCCAAAGAAATGCAGAGATAAAATTTCAATCTTATCCCATACACATGAAGTCAAACATAGGCTAAAGAGATATAACAATGATCTTTGGAAATATTGTACTATCTTTTTCAACTTTTAGTCTACTCCTCCTCTCTTTCCTTAGCACATATGAACAAAATATATGATGATTTTGTGAAAAATTGGCTCCAAGTGAAGAGGGAAAATGGTAATATATATTTTATGAATGAGATTGAATCAATATGTCGTTATGTATTTCTAGCTTATACTTCTTGGATGTTTTACATGACTTGTGGAGACAATTTAAATTCAAAATTTCTTCTTTTATATTTCTTTTATGAGCCAACTTAGAGTAGCTGAGAATATTGACTATGACTACCCAAAATTTCAACACAAAGTACACATCCCCTCCTTCATTTGAGGAGTCTTTTTCTTCTATAGAAGGAGAATCTTCAAATCTCTTGCCTTTCCTAGTAATTTTATATCTAAATATTTCTTGTAATACACCCCTTCTTTTCTACATCTCCATCACACATTAATGAAATTTCTTAAACACATGTATCTTTCTACAGATTTAGATCTCCCACTAGAGGACTTATTTTTATTTCTATTTTGGGAGAATCCTCTTACAGGAAAGGAATTTGTGTTATGACTTTCCATGTTTTAACATCTCATCTCATTTAATTACAAATATGATACTATATTATCAAAACTTAAAGTAGTTGTGTTACCACTTATGAAAACAACTATACTATCCCATGAGTTCAGTAGAGAACATAAAAAAATTATGCACCCATATTCATCTGAAATATTAATATCAACAAATAATAACCAATTACAACAATATTAAAGACATTATATGCTTTGTCACTAGGTCTCCATCCTTCATCCTCATGTTAAATAGAATTTTTCGTAGGAACATTTGTTCAATAGGGACTTAGAATAATACAAATCCCCTAACTTGTTCCAAAAATCCTCTATTTTAGCTTTGCATAAAACATTTAGCAATACATTTCAGGGACATTCCCATCAATGTTGAACCCAATGTTGGTAATAAAGAAATATTGAGAGGGAGGGTGAGTCGATATTCTACAAATTTTTACACTTATTTGACCAATCATTCAATCATTTTCAATTAGAAAATAAGAAGACACCATTCACATGACATATGTGCACAATGATTTTAACGTGCAAACCCTTTCAAGAGAAAAATCACAGTTTTTATTTATTTATTATTCGGATGTAAATAAAAACACCAACTATGATTACATCAATTTTTGTGAGCACCCACTCGTCAGAGGCCCCAAAACTATCGTATTATTAAGTACCAACTTACTAGAGATGCCAACCTCTAATATGTGCAAGAACCAATATGTTGTAGCCAGGTAGATATATATTTCATACATTTTCATGATTTAGACATATTCTACTATTATTCAATTATGTATCAAACCAATGTCACTTCTATGTCATCAATGATCCTATTCCATTTTCCAGATATGTCTGATATCTCATACTCAATGCAACACAATAATATTTTTGTTCAATTGAATTCATTCGCTTTCAGGAATACTTGCAATTCACACTCTCTCTAAATCATTGCATTCACACAATAACACTATAGGAACTACATCAAACTCTTAACTACTCATTTTTATTCAATATGATGTGCACTACATGAAACATAAACTACATCAATTCACACAAATGTCAAGGAATAAATTCCATACATTTCACAAGGCTCGAAGGTGAAATTCATTTTATCTTGCACAACCTATAGATAAACGTCTCTTTAATACCAAAATAAACTCACGCCATTTCGCCCTTGATTTCTCAACATTAAATTTGAAGGTATTTTTAAATTTAACCTTTTCGTCGTACCCAAAAACATTTTTTTCCTTCAACTTCCACTAATTGTATTTTCGCGTTCAAAATGCCAAATTTGAAATGTGTCACCCCCTTAAGTTTTAGCTCTTTGGTGCATATAAGAAAGTGTTGGATTAGTTACTTAAGAAAAAAGAGAACTTAATTTGACAATGGTTTAAAACCTACATGCCCTTAAGTTTTAGAGCATGGAATTTATATTCCAAAGGGCCAAAACCATGCCTTTCCACCAAAAGTTCTTCCACAATCAACCTAGATAACCCTTAAGCCCTTTCTATCCCGAAACAAAACTAATAATTAACATAGGAAAAGGATTAAAAAATGACCCCCATAGAGTAGAACCCAATTCTTTTCCACATTTACTTCTAATGTCATCATTTTCCACATGGAATTCTGTGAGTGGTGCCATGTGTCATTTATATTTGGCCCACTTTGCCACCCAAATGTTCGAAAAAACTTGCCATGTGTCACACTCATGATGTGTAATTTCATCATGTTTTCCATGTCATATCCACATGTCAATTTATTATTGGGAAATATTTTATATATTTCATGTCATCTCCAAATTTCATCCGCCTATCTCAATATGGAGGAGGGACCTAGATTCCATGTTTTGGAAACGTATTTCTTTGTTAATAAAAATGTGTTGCTTGGGTGCAAATTCACATTATTTACAATGTTTCCTAAGCCAGATAACTTCTCCATCTATTTCCTTTTATCTTCGAGCCATTTCCATTCCACAAACTCTTGTAACCTTCCTCTAGCCAAGGCTTATGAGGTGCGACATGAAATTTCCTGACAATCAATAGAAATTTTCCTATCTCTCAAACTCTATCTACTCCGCTGATGTGCCAACCTATGCAATATCTTTAACTCAATATTATGGTGGCGTGTTGACATGTAACACTAAATCATCTACATGCGACGTGTCCCTTCATGAGTGGTACCATGTTCCACTCAACAAAGGCCCACTTTTTTACTCAAAAAATTCAAATATGCATGCCACATGACCTTTCCACGTCATGCCTCATCATCAACAGGATGAACTATCATACCAACTAGATACCACATCATCCATGTAAACGAATCATTTTTTCCATCTATAACTATGATACATAATCATTTGTACGGAGGGGGGATTGGGGTTTTTTGATTTGCGACATTTTCCGTCATTAAATTTTCATATCTTGGAAGTTGAATTTACATTAAATTTTGTCACTATGGAGTATCTCAACTGTAGGACTGTGGAAACGTTGGGACGTTAAAAAAAAACCTCCATTCCATGTTGTGAAATCAAACATTAAATAATGGAACCGTATTTTTTTCCATGCCTTTTGTTTGCTATAGGAACCATGCAGTTGTGGAACCTCTTAAAACTTCCAACCATCATAAATCCTTATCCCCTAAGAGTTTTACAAAGTTCCATTTATCATTGAAAATGCCGCTAAGAGGAAAATCCAACTATATAGTTTGCAAGGGAACTTGAGATAATGAAATATAAACAAAATTCCTTCAAACACTATGACATCAATGACCATACTCTGACATTAATGACAACACTTTTGCAATATTCTTAACAATCTCCCCCTTTCGAATTATGGACACACTAAAAAACATTCTTGAGGCTTGATTTAAATGAATCTTAGCACATAATCCCCCTAACACTTATGAGGCTCTTCTCCCCCTTGGACACTTTCCATGGATAATTTTTGTTTGGACACTACTCCCCCTTAGTTTTCTTCTAGGGCACTTCTCCCCTTTAGCTCTTCTCCCTACAACTCAATTTTCAGGAACTTCATCTCCCCCTCATAAATCAATGGTAAAGAGTGTACATGGCTGAAAAAATTCCCCTTGAAACCATTCCTTTTCAAAATAGATCACCTAGTATTTAGGAAATAGATCTGATATAGAATTGTTGTGTAGCTGCTCCCCATGCAGATGTATAAAGATAATGAAGAAATTTCCATTTCATCATTCTTATCATGCAACTCACTCTTTAAATATATCAACAAGCTAAGTAGTTTCAAATCCTCAAACAAAATTAATCATTTTTCTAAGCGATATACCACTCATAATTTTTATTTGAGGTACTCAAATGGTTCCCTAGGAAGTGGTTTTGTGAAAATATCTAGAATTGTTGTGAAACTAGCTCCAAAAATAGAAGAAAAGAGATATCAACGCCTTATAAATAAGCTAGTTCGAGGGGGCAACCTAAAATACATTACATGAATGAAATATTCTTGGATGATACAAATTAGAAAACCTCCTTTCTATATATAGGAGTCCATGGGGCCACAATTTAATCCTATCCGACCTAATAATAATAATTTAAGGGCACAATAATAACAATATGGGGGTTACAAGGGTACAATAATAACAATAAGGGGGTTACACTAACAACAATAAGGGGATATACTAATAATATAGGGACCTAACATGCCCCTCTCCTTCAAAAAAGTGTTGTCATCAACGCTTGAGTAGCTCTGGGTGCTTCTGTATAAAATTGTAATCCTCCCATGTAGAATCTTCAGTGGTTAATTTCTTCCACTTGATGAGATACTCTGAAATCGATTGATTCCCTAGCTATCGAGTTCTTCTTTCCGTGACCGCTTCAGGTTCCAATACGATTTTTCCTTCCTCATCAAGTTCTGGCAATATTGTTTGAACTGGAAGATTTTCACCTATAACCTTCTTTAATCACGAAACATGGAAAGCTAGATGCACTCATGAAGAAGTAGGGAGCTCCAATTTGTATGCCATAGTACCAATCTTTTGTAACACCTTGAAAGGACCACAATAATTTGGCGATAATTTATTATCCTTCTTAGCTTGCTTGAGGGAAATTTGTTTGTATGGTTGTAGCCATAAAAATACCCAGTCTCCTACATCAAAACTTTTCTCGCTGTGATGTTGATCTGCCTGTTGTTTCATTTTATTTTGTGCCAAATTCAGGTTATCCTTTAAGAGTTGGAGAAATTATTGTTGATGCTTGATGTGATCTTCCATTGCTTGAACCTTCAAATTTTCTCTTAAAGATGATGTGATGGATGGTGGATGATAACCATAAAGTGCCATAAATGAGATCATTTTTTTTGCAGTATGGAAGGAAGTGTTATACCACCACTCAATGAGAGGTAACCACTTGACCCATTGTGTTTTTTTATCAGACACAAAAAAATGAATATATCCTTCCAAACATTTATTTACTATCTCAATTTTACCATCGTATTGAGGATGATAAGATGAGCTATGATATAATTTAGTACCCAAACAAGAAAATAACTCTGTCCAAAAATTTCCAGTAAAAATGGGATCTTTGTCGCTCACAATAACCCTTGGGCTTCCATGCAACTTTTGAATTGTGTCCATAAATGTAGTAGAAAATGTACTTTCCTTAAATGGATGAGATAATGCACAAAAGTGTGAATACTTGGTAAGTCTATCAACTACCACCATGATGACACTCTTTCCTTCAGACTTAGGTAAACCTGTGATAAAATCCATTGAAATCTCCTCCCAACGTTGACATGGAATGGATAAAGGTTGTAAAATACTTAATTGTCTCAACTTTATTCTGCTGGAAAACCAAAAATTCCGCCACAAAATTTTGAATATCATATTTAAGGCCATCCCAAAAAAATTCTTTCTTCACCCTGTGGTAAGTTTTTAAAAATCCTGAGTGTACTCCTAAAGGAGAAGTGTGCAATTCCAAAAGAATCTTTTGTTTTAGTTTGGAATTCTTACAAAGATATAAGCGATCTTTCTACCATAAGGAATCATTTTTACAACTAAATGTATTAGATGTACTAGGATCTTGCTGCAACTTTTGAATGAGTGTCCACACTTCTTCGTCCTTCTTCCATTCATCTCTTGCTTCAGTTATCCAATCTAGTTGGATAATAGAAATGGCACACAACAATGCTTCCACCTCTTCATTATTTCTTGAAAGTGCATCTGCAACAACATTTAGCTTCCCTTTTTTGTAGATTATTTTAAAGTCATAACCCAACATCTTTGTGACCAATTTTTGTTGATCTTATGAAGATATTCGTTGTTCCAAAAAATGTTTAAGACTATCATGATCCGTTTTTACCTTGAAGTCTCTTCCCATTAGGTAAGTTCGCCATTTCTTTAGTGCATGAAGTATTGCTAACATTTCCTTCACATAAATAAGTTTCTGTAAATACTTTCCTTTGATTGGACGAATTTCAAAAGCAATGGGTCTTCTTTCTTGCATTAAAAAAACACCAATTTCATTTCCTAAGGCATCACTTTCCACAATAAAGGTTTTTGTGAAGTTTGATGTAGCTAAGACTAGTGCTAGGCACATTGCCTCTTTAAGATGTTCAAAGTCCTTAGTTTCTTCAGGAGTCCGTGAAAATGCATATTTCTTCAATAATGTTGTTAGAGGTGCTGCTATTCTCCCATAATTCTTAACAAACTTGCGATAACACCATGTTAACCTGAGAAATCCTCGCAACTGCTTTATGGTTGTGGGGACTTTCCATTCATTAATGGATTTAATTTTGTTAGCGTCTAACTTAACACCCTCATGAGATACAATATGACATAGATATTCCACCTCCTGTACTCCAAAGAAACATTTGGATGTTTTTTCATATAATTGTTTCTCATGCAATAGTTTGAGCACCCTGTCAACATGTTGAACATGATCCTTCCAAGACCTGCTATAGATTAGTATATCATCAAAAAATACTAGAAAAAATTTTCTAAGGAAGGGTTTGAAAATGGAATTCATCAACCCTTGAAATGTAGAAGGTGCATTAGTAAGGCCAAAAGGCATGACCAAAAATTCATAATGACCCTCGTGTGTTCGAAATTCTGTTTTTAGAATATCTTCAGTATTCATTCTAATTTGATGATATCCTGAACGAAGATCCAACTTGGTAAAATAAATTGCTCCATGTAATTCATCCAATAATTCATCAATCATAGGAATGGGAAATTTACATTTAATGGTGAGCTTATTGAGCTCCCTATAATCCAAACACATGTGCCACGATCCATCATTCTTGTGTACCAATACTACAAGAGTAGAGAAAGAACTTTGACTAGGTTGAATTATACCCGCCTCTAACAATTCTGCAATCATACGTTCAATTTAACTCTTTTGAACATAAGGATATCTATATGGCATGATGTTTAGAGGAACACTTCCTGGAATCAAATGAATAGCATGATCATGATCATGAATAGGTGGGAGTCCTTTGGGAGTTTCAAACACCTTGGAATGATTGTCGAAGACTTTTTGGAGATCTGTAGAAATAGATGATTTTGATGTTGGAACTTCTAGTGAGCATAATTGTGCAATTACACCTCGTTTTTCTTTCTGTATAATATTTGTCATGACATTAGAGATTATTCTCTTTCCTGACTTCCCTGAAATACCCCATAATTCAAATTCCTTTCCTTCTGAAAAAAAATTCAAGAAAAGTTCTTGAAAATTAAAAGCTATCGTCCCCAAAGATTGTAACTATTGTACTCCTAGTACAACATCAGCACCTCCCATAGGAATGGAAAGAATTGGAATATTCAATAAATATTCCCGTATGGTTAGCTTGATATTATGGAATTTTTCAGAGAAATTTATAGTTCCTCCATTTGCAACCATCACTTGACATTATGGTGCTGGGTATAGGAAACAATTCAATTCCTTCACTACCTTACAATGAATAAAATTATGGGTGTTACCTGAATCAATAAACACTATTACCTTTTTCTTCTTGATATGTCCTTCTATATTGAGAGTTTGAGGAGTGGTAATTCCTACCAATGCATTACATGATATGGTTGGACTCATTTCTTCCTCTTCTAGGGCTGGTTCCTGGTGTATATCCTCTTCTTTAGAAGATTCTTGTTCATTTTCTTCTTCCTCTTCACAATCTATGTAAAATAATTTCTTCTCAGCACAATTATGACCTTTGGTCTATTTTCTATCACAATTGTAGCAAAGCTCTTTTTCTATTTTTTCTTCCAATTTTTGTGGTGTCAACCTTGTAGGTTGTGGAAATCTAGGAGTAGCAACACTTCCATATTTATAGAAGTGAGTGGTAAGCTTCATTGTCACCATAATTATACATTCAATTTTTCTTGCCAACCTGAATGGCTTCTCCAATGGATTAGGTTCCAAACTGCGAGCTTCATGTTGGATGTTATCCTTTAAAGTACCTATGAAGAGATCGATCCTGTGTTCCTCTAGAATATCAGTTACCCTTATATTCAATTTTTGGAAGTCCTCAATGTGCTCCCCCAATAAAAACTTTTGTTTGAGATTTACCAATTGGCTAAAGAAAGTCTTGCTCTTTGTATCCTCATAATGTGCTATCATTTCCCTCATAAAAATTGACCAAGTGAAAATTTGTTTATGGGAGCAAAGACATCGATACCATACAAATGTATTTTTTTCTAAATGTAAAGTTGCAATGCATACCTTTTGTGTGTTTTGCACATTATTGAGATCAAAATATTTCTCCATCTGTAGTATCCATGTTACAGGATCCTTTCCATCAAACTTCCTCATATCAATTTTTGGAATATGGTGGTTCTTCCCTCCAACATTAGAGTTTATGAAATCACGATTAACATTTATTTTTCTCTCATCATGATTTTTCTCTACTATCTTTTCACCGTTAGGAAACATTTCTTGTATCAACTTTGTCAAACATTCCATGTCTGATTTTAGATCATTCTTCATGTTTTCCATCTTAGCTTCCATTCATCCATCTTAGATTCCATGATAGGTTCCATGCCATCCATATTAGTTTACATGCCATTCTTCAAACCATCCATCTTAGATTCCACGCCTTTCTTCAAACCATCCATCTTAGTTTCCATGCCATTCTTCAAAACTTCCATGTCATTTTTTGTTGCTCTTTGCGAGAGCGAAATTTGTTTCACTTGCTCTTGTAATTTTGATATGTCATGTTGCCATTATTCGTCTTCATAAGTCATAGCAGAGCCTTCTAAAGGCTTAATGGGTGTTGAATTATTTTTAGGGTCCATTTGAGAATCCAATACTAATATCTATTCTACAATATGCCCTTGTAATAAATTCAACTTGATTCTTCAAACAAGACTTATGCAATTCCAAAAAGCAATACACACCTTTTACTTGCTTTTGAGGAGCTCAATATTGAAGTTGACTTATCTATATACTTGCAGATCCTCAATATATGAAATTTGGCCCTATAGTGGTCCTCTAACGCTTATTTCAAATGCCATAGGTCTGATTTGATTTGAATTCTTCAAGGAAAATTTATGTCCAATCTCCCACAATTACCTAATTATGGACTATTTCAGTAGAGAGAACTTTTACGACTATACACATGTCATTGTTTGCTCCTTTGGATCTAAAATTTATAGAAAGGAAACTACAGTCTGTGTACTTCCAGTCAATTTTTACAGAATTCCAATCCGATGCTCAGAGAGAGAGTTATGAATATTTTCCCACAATCACTTCTTTGAGATGAAATTAGGGAGCCTGAAAAGGACCTAACTTCCAGAGATCATATCTCTGAAAATAAAGTAAACCAAGATCTGAAATTTTGCAACGATGTTACTCAGGAGTTTGGCTTCAGTCTCTAACAATTTTAGGTTCTAAAAATTCATAGAAAAAATTTTATATCGAAAATTTCGTGATGACCTTTTTAAGTGAAATTCAGGAGGCTACAAAAATCCCTAATTTCCATAGATCATATCTCCAAAAATATTTTGAAACAAGCTCTGAAATGTTGCGACAGTGTTCCTCAGGATTTAGGCTTCGTACCCTAAGTATTTTAGCTTCTGAAAATTCGTATAAAAAATTTTATAGCGAAAATTCCACGATGACCTATTTTGAGTAGGGAAACCCTAGAATCCAAAGCTCTGATACCAAATGTTGTGAAACCAGCTCCAAAAAATAGAAGAAAAGAGATATCAACGCCTTATAAATAAGCCACTTCAAGGGGGAAACCTCCAATAAATTACATTAATGAACAATTCTTGGATGATACAAATTACAAAACCTCCTTTTTATATATAGGAGTCCATGGGGCCAAAATGTAATCCTAGTGGGGCCACAATGTAATCCTAGCCGACCTAACAATAATAATTTAAGGGTGTAATAATGACAATATGGGGCTTATAGGGGTACAATAATAATAATAAGGGAGTTACACTAACAACAATAAGGGACTATGTTAGTGAGGTAAATCCCCTCTATGGATAGAGGCGGTCCCACTAGCCCTAGAGTGGGTCTAGCCACAAATGAGACAAGCTATAATATTGATTCCTAGTTAACGAATGGACAAAGATTTGATAGATGACTTACCGGAGGTCCTACTTTGTTTTGTCATCAGAAAGAGTGGTTTCCTCTCGCTCTTGGTTTGACATATCACGATCTGCTTGCTCTTTCACGTTCAGATACCTGCACACACACAAGAAACAAAAATGATATACAACATACTATTTCGCATTTGTAACTATCAGTCATTCGAAGAAGAATAAATAAATTGCATCAGATAATAATAGCACAATGATGGAACCAACACCATATTCAAGAATATGAATGAAAGAAAGGAAGAGTACAACCAAGCTTCGACATTTCGGTCTCCTCCAACAGGGTTCCAGCGAAGCGTGTCTCACAAAGGCTCGTCGGGAATTCAGACAGGGCTCTCTCTACAAAATTATCCTTAGTTCTACCTTCTCAATAGCGATTACTCAGCAATAGTATCTCTTCTCCAAGTTCAACTTCTTGGCTATATGTTCAACTAGCTTTTATAAAGGGAGAAGGTATGTTCATATAGAGGGAGAGGGAGAGGTTAGGATCCCTATAATCATGGAAGGGAGACCTATCTTTAAGGAGTGTTCCATGGGAGGAGGAAACCACTACCTAAAGAGGGAGATCCATGGCTCATCAACTAAACCACTTCCTGTGACCCATCCTTGAGATGTTTAGAAGGAAACTTCTGCTTCTATTCTGTTAAAAAACATTCCCAAAATAGCTGGCGTGGGCACAACACAGAGACAGAGTGCCAAGTGGCGTGGGATCTAGTGTACATCCTCCACATTGGTGTGAGGGATGAAATGGCTACCCACACCAAGGCCAAAACATAGGTTTTTGTGGGCTTTCTGAGGAAATGTTCAAAGGAGAAATGATGTCCTTATGCAGAAGGATGTAAAGAAGGTGTTTACAGAGTATGAAACTACTCACAGGTCACGAGAAAGACCCTCCAATATGTGGGGCAAGGGATTGCAGGGATGGTGACAAAATGTTGTGTAACAGATGCCCCCTAAAGCATGAGGTTCGAGAGAGAGGGAGGGGTGAAATGCTTTATGAGAATGCGATTGACCCAAACATTGTTGTCAAAAAACTTGCAAGTACGAATACAACTGATACATCTGATACATGACATGTGGCATGGGCGCACCCATCCATAATAGAGTACATAAATAGTGAGATCTGAGGTATGGACACAACCATCCAGTAGTAGGGATCAACAAAAAGACTCAAGTATGGTTGCAGCCATCCAATCAAAAGAGTCATATAATAAGCCATAGTAATCCACAAAGAATCCGCAGCCTGGATTTCATCAGGAAAAAACCCAGGGTCTTGTGCTCCATATCGATCCGAACAAAGTACAAATTCGAGCATGCGAATATGTGAGCTGAAGTCGAACATGCAAGAAAATCTTCTGATTACCAGCCAATGATGAAAGTTGTTAACAGATGCGAGAGAAACCACCAGTAATGACAATGGATCTCAAGGTATGAAAGGTACAATCCACGGAATGTGAACAATGATCTAACGTCGAACACCCACAGAGTCAGTCGATCTAAGGCCAATGATGTGGACCTTACGTCGAATGTGAAGAACCTTCCATTGAGGCATGCAGGCTCCAAGATACCTGAATGGAGTCTCTAGATCAACTTCCTGGATAATGAGCTGGAGTCGATAGGAAGTGACCTTGATTGAAGGTGGGCCATAATGTTTCCCACATCATTGACACGAGACAAAGGGATATAATGTTTATGAATCAAGACCAACATAGAATCAGAGGGAGGTTGAAAAATTTAGAGGCAAACTTCTCTTGAACATATTGGTGGCACGACACTAGATTTGGAAGCATTTGACATCAAGGGATCTAAGGTATTGATGACGCGGCAAAGAGTAGATGAGCAGTCAAAAGAGATTACCCAAACCCATGGAGGAAAAAAAATTACGAAGTGAGATGTCCCCAACCCGACACGAATGCAAACAAGTGCAATGTTCAAGAGTGACATACTACCAACACAAATACAATCTGATTCCATTTTCCCCCACCATTTCTAGCGAGTACCCCAATTATTTTTGAAAACAAGCTTGAAGGGGATAGCATATGCTTTTGATGTAAGTTTTTCCTTCGGAAAAATCCAACCTAGTACATTTTATGAGCCCTAGGAAGGAGGAAATCGAGTAATGTCATAACGATGGAATCCGATGTCATCAGTTTTAACGAGTCTGAAAAAGGAAGAACTTGACATCTTTTCATATTTAAAGAGTTTGAAAAGAAAGAGGAAAAGAAAACTCCAGCAAAGGCCCCTTTTCGTAAATAGTCTCTCAGATCAGAAAAGGTAGAAAACTATGTCTGAGAGAACCTCTTAGTCACAATAGGCTAAGGTATTCCTTTTTCATAAATAATCTATCCCAGCCTGAAAAAGGGGTAAACGTATACTTGGTAGATATCGTTTCATAGCCAATTGAACGAGTTCAAAATGACAAGCATCTCGGCAATCTTTTCAGTTTTAGAGAGTCAGAAAAGAGCTGAAAGGTGACTCCAGCAATGAAATTTTCGTGTTTTTACCGAGTCCAAAAAAGTATAAAATACAACTCATTTCTTCGTCATAACCATGTGAAAACCTGTCACTGCACAAAAAGACGTGTGTAAAACATATTCCTTGAAAATAATATGATAAAATAATCATCAAATATGTTTTAAAACCTAATTTAAGATTTTGAAAAGTTATAAAATGCCATAAGTGGAAAAAAAAAAATTCTTTCCACTTTTACCTCTTTATAGAGCAACAGTGACCCATTTTCCTTGTGATCTTGTGGCGATGATTGTGAGCGATCCAGTTAACCAATCTTGATTCCATCAGTTTCATGTAAGAGCTGACATCATTTTCCATCTTTTGAGCTAAATTTTATTACCTTTATTTTTAATTTTGAATCCTTTAGGGGAGGATTTGTCAAAACTAGGGCATCGTGGTTGGCAAGGGTTTCAGGCACATACCCGCGCTAATTGCCCCTTTTTTACACAGGGGACACGCCCATTGGCGCAACTGTTAGCAAAATAGTCGTGCCAACTGCGTAACCCAAAATCTTCCTAAATTTAAATAAAATGCAACCATTTGCTTACAAATTTTGATGCCTAAGGAGACTTACAATGCTCATATGAACAATGTGTGCAGGTACCAAGAAAAATATATGGTAATTGAGTGGAAAGAGAGAGACCAAAATGAGGAGGATGAATTGGCCATGGAGAATGAACAATGCATGAACACCCTCATAAACTGTGGGGTAAGGAAATTCTTCCTGACACCATGCCTCCAGGATCAGCTCGAATTGCTTCAATATTTGATAAGAATTTGGGACGAGGATCAAGAAAATTTTGTGCTTTGGGTTCAGGAGCTTGAACTTGAAGTCTCTGATATGTATTTTATCACTGGATTGTCACGTAGGGGTGCAATCCCTATCTTGATCGGTACCCACCCTTTTGGGGAAAGCATGGAAATGGTAATTGATAGGGTGTGCCGAGGGACATGAAAAGGAACATGGAGTGGAAAATTTGACATCAAAACCATCCCTAATCTGGCACTAAAATTAGTGCTACACACTATCACATGGGCTGCAGGATCGCAAGCATCGCATGAGGCCACAAAGACTCAACTACTTCTTGCCTCAGAGTGCATGAACCTGACTCTCTTCAACTGGGCCGAGGCCGTGACTATTAACATTAAGCGGAAACATACCAAGTGTAAGAGGACCAAACTAAAGCATTTTGGGTATGGATCTATTATGGTATCATTATTCTTGGAACAACTACCCATATTCTAGCATCAGGAGGTTATTGCCTTGATGCCACCACCCAGAGAGACACGGATGGGTTGATGGGCTACACTAGTGCCTAGAGCATGGGGTGGCCAATAGATGTCCTGGAGGCTATATTTATTCAATTGGCTCCATCTACAACTGATTGTTGTGGAGGATTGGCCCTACGCTGGCACAAACTTCATCGGTGATCCAGACCTCCTGCTACTGGAGGGAGAGGATTGGGACAAAGAGCTAGGTGAGACTCATTTTTATTTTCATGAGTTTATGATTTTTTGGTATATATGCATGTTCTAAAAATTAATCTTATATGTATGTAGATGTGGGCCCAGAGCGACCTGCAGGTATGTCGCCGATAGCGAGGTGAACTCCTCACGATTTCGATCCTCATGGTGAGGGCAGTGATGAGGAGATAGTACATAACCTGGAGGGGATCACCCATGGGATTCCAGACTATGCTTGTTTTGATGATGTTCCTCAAGCCTATCATAGGCACACTGTAGGGGTGCCGAGTCGTATCCACCACTTGCTGAGGCAGTTGGTGTGTGCTCAAGTTAGTGTTCCTAAATTGAGGTCATAAATTATAAACCAGGGTTAGTAAACTACTGAAGTGAGGTGCACTATATGTGCCTAGGTATCTGTTTCTCACTACGTTGTGTTTAATGTTCTTATGATGTTTTTGGTTTTTTGGTTTCATGTTAAGAAGGAAAAGAACTAAATATTAAAAAAAGAACAGTTGTTCGTCACACTAAAAACAGAGCAAAACCTATACTAAAGAACAGAAAATGAAAAGTTTGATAATGACTCATAGAAAGGAAATAACTCACAACATGAACTCAATAACTCATAACATGAACTCATCCAATTCATTCATTAGAAATATATTGGAATAGCTTGAGAAAAGGACAAGTTTAGTGCAAATGAGGTTCTCCTAAGTAAACAATCATCTTACAATATTACAAAGAATCTCATCCATGGCTAAAAGTTTATTGGAACAAAATTGGAAAATATTATTTGTAGCACAATAAGATTTCTACTCTGAATTAACTTGTAATGCTAAGATTAATCCATTCTGCAGCTCAACTTGTCACTACTAAGCCTCATTCGAAAGTTAGAGATTTTCTAGAATAGTTTTTGGGAAAAGGCTTATTTGTGAAATTGCAAAATATTGCAAAACAATCAAGGCCTTAAACTAATATCACTAATTCCTATCCTATGATGATGTATTAATGGAGAGTCAAAACAAGAGTAGTTTGTAAACAATGAAGGCCGTGAAGTCTAATTTTGACAGTTAACACAATTTAAAGAACAATGGATAACACTGAACTAGAATGCAATTGATCAAACTTGAAACACAGTGACCACAACTAAACTAGAATTCCATTAACCTAACTTGAAATAAAGTGAACTAGAATTGAACTAGAATGCCACTAATATAACTTAAAACACAGTGAACAGAGTTGAACTAGAGTGACATTATCAAACTTGAAATATAGTGACAGAATTAAACTAAAGTGACATTTACCTCCGGAGTATTTAAACTGGACTAAAATGAAACTAATTCTATGAAATGTTTCAGCTCTGTCTCATCCGGAGTTAGTGGTTTTTTGGAATAATTTATAGAACATGACTGGCTGCAACATGTTATGTAAACGAGCATAAAATCATAAAATTCAACAAAACATAGTAAGCTCTGAAACACCACAGCTATGTCTCATCCGGAGTTAGTGATATTTTGGAAGAGATTAATAAGAACAAGACTAGCTGTAACAACTGATGTCATTGAGCACAAAAAAACATAAAGTTCAAGGAAACGAAACTAACTCCTAAAATACTACAGTTATATCCCATCCAATGTTAGTGGTATTTTGGAAGAGTTTGTAAGGATAAGACTAACTGTGGCATCCGCTGCAAGTAAGTATAAAAACACAAAGTTCAGAAATTGATTAAACTAAGAATGAAACAAGGCTAACTTACTTATCTAAACCATATGAACAAAGCTTCTCAGGTAGCAAGGGCCCTCTACCACTGGATTAGCACGCAAATCTACTCAATATTGACTCATCTCTTGCAATAAAGTGATGCTTCTTTCATTAAAGGATAAATTCTTCAAAACAGAGTATTACGGTCTTATGAAATCTAACAATAAAACATAAATCTAGCTAACTGTTTCTCAGTCTCCCGAGCCATACTTATAACAAAATTACATAATTGTCTTTGAGATAAAACAGGAATAATTGTCTTTACCAACTAAAATCAAACTAGGACTCTGGTGGTGGCCTCGTACTATGATTAAGGACATCTGTACAGTCCTTGTCCTATTAGAAGTCTATCTCCTAGTTTTGGTTTCCCATGTGCATAACCACCTGTAGACTCGAGAGTAAGAAATGATGGGGGAGTGATGTGGAATATGACCATATGCGTTTTTCCTTGAGGTGACACCTGGAACCTATGTAAACATGAAGATAGTTGTGGAATAGGCGACTGGCTACAGAATGACTGCATTCTGTAGCCGAGTCTAGTCAAAAATTGCTACAATAACAAAATCATGAAAACATAGCAAGTTATTCATTATATACATTATTAAAGTAATCCTAATCAATTCTATTGATCATTTAAGCCTGTAATTGATGAGGGAAAAAGAAAATGAAGTGAAATGTGGTGTAAAAGAAGGACATCTTTGGGGCTCAACAGTTGGTACAGGCGGTGACGTGTTATCATGAGCACCATGCTGATTAGGAATTTAAGCTTTTTATTTTGCACATTTTTTAGAGACATGTTGTCTCGCGATGTACCTGAAACATACATATATATATTTTTTGGGCTTTTATGATGCACACAGTTGTAAACATGTGATATATATATATATATATATATATATATTTTCCTACACGGATCTTTTTACATGTGATGATGCTTTTAAAAATTATGCAAATGCCTGAAAATGTTTATCTAATATATCAGTTAAATAATCTGCATAATAAGTAATGACCCAAGAATCAGGAAAATGTTCACAAAGGGTATAAAGCCAAAATATTTCATTTTTCTGCAAGCTCGAAAAAAAGAGTAAACTATGCTTAAGATTGGTTTCATGTTGATAGAAGCTTGAATAAAAAATAAACTATGCTTGAAAAATAGGCATGCCTCCCAATATAGTGACTCAATTCGAGGTGTACACACCCCCCAAGCTTCAGCCCATATGAACGACAGATGGAGTGAAGGTTCAAAAAACGAGATTAAGAGAAAGACTCAACTGGGATTTTACGAGATCTAGCAAAAAATCGAATTGAAGGGGAACGTGTTTCATTGTTTTAATGAGGTTGACACATTAAAATAACTATCCTTGTTACCTAATTCATTTTTTTAACAAGGTTGACATATAAGACAAACTATCCTCATGGTGAGTTTGTTTCATTCTTTAAGGAGCTTGACACAAGAAAACGAATTGTGCTCCAATGACTTTACATTGCGATAAATAAGAGGTCATATATTCCAAGAGGTTCGCAGCTAATGGGAGAACAACATCTTGAAAATCAGGACCCAATGCCCCCAGCGCACGATGCACAATGGAACCATCACTGAATGCGGGCACAAGATAGGTAGCCACATAATTAACCCGTGGAAATGAAAAAAATGGCAGATAAAGACCCAAAAGGGATGATGGTGAACCAAATTTCATGTCAGGACCAAAGAATGAAAGCTGATCAATGGTCATGATCTGACCTTTGTGTGTAAAATAGATCACATGAAAGAGGGAAGAGACAACTTCCCCCATGACATAATTATAGTTGTGCCCCAAAAGAAAATTTAAATCTAAGGGGACTGTAACAACCATCACATCTATATGGAAGGATTTCCTTCCCAAAGTAACAGGAAAATTAGGAAGGATCCCTAATGGTTGACTGGTTCCTCTGTTAAAAGCCCACAGATTCTGGGTAACATGCATAAGTGGTGGAGAACGAAAATCTTGCCAAGTAGTTGAAGACAAAATACCAACATACGCGCCTTCATCTATAATAGTGTTGGGTATGACCAGATCAAATTTCTGTACCATTATCTCGAAAGGCACATAAGACAGAAGGCGGTATCTGGAAAATCGACTCTATTCAAAGGAAGCAACCAAAATACTTGGAGGGGATACCATCAAACTGAGATGGTTTTCCCCTGGTGTTACCGGAGCAAGAGGAGCACTTTCTTGGACTTCCATCATGGGAGTAGGAGGAGCACCTTCTTGATCTACGGGGATAGAGGAGTCTTTCCCCAAGTCCGAAGCATATAATGAAACAAGAAGAACGTGGGGGGATGATATCCACTCTCAACGGAAAAAACCTAATGGACCATAGGCAGAATCAAATCGATTGATTCCACGTCCAATGGTTGGTCGGGAATGGATTCTGAATTTGAATTTCCAGGGGAGCAGGATCAACCAAGGATGACACTTGATTGATTATGGAATCAACTAGTGGAGGACTCAAAAAAAGCTTCTGCTAACCAGCGAGAAGGTAGGGTACAGAAATAGTAGAGTTGTCCAACACTCTCTTGGCTTCATCCATGTACAGAAAAAGGTGAATTGGGTGACCCCCTTCACACAACTTACAAGGATTAGTAATCATACCTTGTTTCTTAGGAGTCTTACCAGAGCTAATCGAAGATGTGTTACCAATATGAATTCTAGAAGCCAAAGCAACAACGGACGACCGTCAGACCATGCGTTAAGTACCTTGGGAATGCTAGGGCAGTATTGAAGTAGATGGTTACCTTGGAAGACCATGCAAGGGAATTTGAATTTCCATGGAAGCTTGGATGGTTACGCAAGGGAAGGTTTGTTAAGTGCAATATCTATAGTAGTAGCCTCTCACTTATCTGACTTCTTCTTCTTTGTCTTCTTCTTCTTCTTCTTAGCCACCTGGTTACTAGAATCCAGGCTTTCACCAGGAAAAGTAGAAGAGGAAGACGAAGAAATAGGCGAAGAAGGGGAGAGGTCCACCTTGGAATCAACGTGGTGCTGTTGAGGTGGAGGAGATGGGCGAATAGAGGCTGGAGCGCTCGGTACCACCGAGGTTGAAAATAACCATACCGGCAACCCAACCGTTAACCCAGGAAGGGATAATGTTGCCATATAAGGAGCACCCACATTCCCAAAAGCAGGAAAAGGACCAGGATTCTCTTCGGAAGGGATTCCTGGGTTAGTGAACTCTGGAAAATTTTCCATCAGAAACAACTTTAAAAAAACATCCTAAGGAAACTAACTTTAACCAAGAATATTTCGTGGGCAGTTAATTTTTAGGACATTGAAACAAAACTTTGTCATTTCATATTTTAAGAGTCGAGAAACAGGAAATAGGTGACTCTATCACTTTCAGGTTGAAAAGAACATGAAAGGACAAGTGCTCGATGCTCTTTTCAAATTTATGGAGTCAGTAAAGATCGAAAATGACTGCTTATATAGTCTAGGTAAAAGGGTGTACCAAGTTCTCGTGAACTGCCATATACACCTTGGTAATAAAATGAAATAAGAATCAACCAAGGACTTGATGTATGTGTAGGTAGTCTCCCCGAATGCTGTGTTCGGTGTATCACGGTTACAAGGCGGAAGAATTAGCTTCCTACTAATAAAAGGATTGCAACCTAGAGGGGTCTACCTTTATATACTCAATGCTACGGGGAGCGCAAGTCCATACTAGTGTTGTCTAAAGCCAAATGGCAAGTGACAGCTGCTAGGTTTAAAGATGCTGGAACACGTCTCTAACTTAGACCACTAAATGGTTTTTTAGGTTCCAATGTTTCCTTAGGTTAATTCAACAAATTTTAAGTTGATCTTGTATTTATGTTTCAATTCCAAAGTCCTACCAAATGTTGGATCTCACAAATCCCTAGATGCAAGCTACATGCCATAAAATACCATTCCGTTTTATGAAAAGATATCTACGAGAAATTTAGGAGTTTTCAAGCGATAGCAAATAATGAGAACATGCAAAAAAATCCACTACAGTATCTGATGCAAGCTAATGAAAATGAGAAATCTTTCCTAGAATGTCCAATGCTAGTTATGCGAAATATTTTCCAATTCTACAATGCAAACAAGAGTGCAAGCACAAATTTATTTATTTTTCAATGTAATAGAGCAAAGAGTGCACTAAATGACATGAAAAACAAAATTTCACACTAGTTAGAGAATGTTAATGTGAGAGTCGAAACGAAACAATTTCAATCAACCCAAAAGAAAACAAAACAAAACTCAAACAATGTTGCAATCTCTAAAATCAAAGAAATATGTCGAAACATACCCATACAAGTAGTGTAATCTATGCTTGGAGTGACAAGAAACACAACTGAATGAAAGAGGCAAGACTCATTCCACCAAATGCAATCACTTAAATAGATCAAGAGAGTTGAATGCAATCAAACAAGGAACAAAGGTGGCTGTGAAACAAAAGAGCGCAGCTCCTACAAGAGGCTCAACATACCAAAGCACTAGAAAAACCTAAGGCTATGATGATGACAAGAAATGGAAAAACAAGTGAAGGAAGGAGGTTGTTCACAATCACAAACAATCCCAAGGCACTCAAAACATGTCAAGAAATCACCCAGAAACACAATTACTGACCAAAAAACTCCAAAACAAGGAAAACCCTAATACCTATAGGAATTGGCGTGACTGTTTGGCTATAATCAGCACCAAATAGGGGATGGCGCGAGCGCTAAACTAGCAACAAGAGCCAGTGGGCGTGACTGTCAGACCAGAAAACGCGCTAATCAAGACAACCCTAGTAAAAGGGAAATTTTGAAGGATAGAAGTCAGATCTGATCCTCTGGAGCTGAACAAGGGTCTTAGAATCAACAAAAATAATCAGAAAAGTCAAGCTAAGCAAGAAAATACCAAGAATAATACCTAATGGATTAAAGACAAACTCGCACTGATCCCCAGTGGAGTCACCGATTGTTTGTGATGTAAATCCCCTCTACGGACAGAGGTGATCCCACTAGCCCTAGAGTGGGTCTAGCCACAAATGAGACAAGCTATAATATATACTCCTAGTTAATGAATGGACGGAGACTTGATAGATGACTTACCGGAGGTCCTACGCTATTGTTGTCGTTGGAAAGAGTGGATGCCTCTCACTCTTGGTTTGACAGATCACGATCTGATTGCTTTCACATTCGGATACCTGCACACACACAAGAAACAATGACGATATACAACATACTATTTCGCATTCATAACTATCAGTCAGTCGAAGAAGACTAAATCAATTGCATCAGATAATCATAACACAATGATGGAACCAACACCATAGTCGAGTATATTAATGAAAGAAAGGAAGAGTACAACCAAGCTTTGACGTTGTGGTTTCCTCCAACAGGGTTCCAGTGGAGCGCGTCTCACAAAGGCTCATCAAGAATTCAGATGGTGCTCTCTCTACAGAATTCTCCTTGGTTCTACCTTCTCAATAGCGATTACTCAACTATAATATCTCTCCTCCAAGTTCAGCTTCTTGGCTATATGTTCAGCTAGATTTCATAAAGGGGGAAGGCCTGTTTATATAGAGGGAGAGGGATAGGTTAGGATCCCTATAATCATGGAAGGGAGACCTATCTTCAGGGAGTGTTCCATGGGAGGAGGAAACCACTACCTAAATAGGGGGATCCATGGCTGATAGACTTAACCACTTCCTGTGACTCGTCCCTGAGGTGGTTAGAAGGAAACTTCTGCCTCTATTTTGTTAAAAAAAATTCCCAAAATAGCTGGTGCGGGCACAACACAGAGACGGAGCGCCAGGTGGCATGTGCTCTAGTGTACATCATCCACATTGGCGTGAGGGATGAACTGGCTACCCGTGCCAAGGCAAAAACATAGGTTTTTGTGGGCTTTCTGAGGAAATGTTCAACAGGAGAAATGATGTCCTTATGCAGAAGGATGAAAAGAATGTATTTGCAGAATATGACACTGCTCACAAGTCACGAGAAAGACCCTCCAATATGCAGGGTGAGGGATTGCAAGGACGGTGAAAAAATGTTGTGTAACAAACTATACTAGTAATATAGGGACCTAACAGTAATCTACTCATTAGTAGCTACATATTGAATTATAATAACAAGGTAAACAACTTGATATCTTAAGAAATGATACTTAATTGGATTTTTTTTAGTATTTGAATGGCTAATAAAATTATTGGAGATACTAATGGCATGAATATTATCATTCATCATGGGGGTTGTATCATCAAACTCCACTTTGATATCCTTTAGATTTGTATTCATAAAAATGATTTGAGTACAAAAACTAGTTGCAACTATGTACTTAGCTTCAGTTGTAGATAAAGAAATTGAATTTTTTTTCTTGCTTACCCATGACACTAGGAAATTTCCCAAGATGAATTTTTCTCCTTTTATAGTCTTCATATCATCAATGTTTCCTACCCTATCAAAATTAGTAAAAGATTTTAAATTGAACTCTTTTCCTATTTCATACCATAGACCAAAGTCTATTATGCCCTGCCGATATTTTAAAATACTTTTCACTGCATTTTCATTTATTTCTTTAGGATTTTATTGAGATATGAATACTAGGCCTAATGCTTGCATTATATCAGATCTTGAAGTACTTAAATACATCAAAATTCCAATCATAAACTTATAAGTGGTATGATTTGTATTAGGGGACTCATCTTCTTTATTTAATTTACAACCAATCAGCATGGGTATGCTGACATTTTTGCATGAATCCATCCCAAACTTGTTCAAAAATTCCTTCAAATACTAGGATTGAGAAATAAAGATACCTTTTTTTGACTATATGAATTTCAATCCAAGAAGAATGACATATATCCTAGCATGGAAATTTTAAATTCCTTTTGAATTTCTTTAAAAAACTTCCACCCCCCATTTTCTCAATATCACTTCCAAAGATATCATCTACACACACAATAAATATTAGTAAATTATCATATCTAGATTTAATATAAATTTTTTTGTCAATATTATATCGTTTAAATCCTTACTGATGTATGCATTTATCTAGCACGACATATTAAGCTTTTGTAGCTTTTTTGAGGCCATACAACACTTTTATCAACATGCACACTTTATCTCCATATTTTAAGAGCTAAAATCCTTTAGGTTGTTCAATATACACTTCCTCATCCAACTTGCCATTGAGGAAGAATGACTTGAAATACGTCTAATAAAATTTAAATTTCTTATGAATTTAAAATGCCAAGAACATCCTATATCCTCTATTATAGCTACAAGGGTAAAGGTTTATTCAAAATCAATACATTCTACCTGATCATACCCTTTGTAAGCCAAATTGGGTTTATTTCTTATCACATGTCTTTCTTCATTCATCTTGTTCTTGAACACCCACTTGATACAATGATGTTTTTGTATTTTGGTTTAGGAACTATTTCCCAAGTGTTGTTTTTTTCTATGTAGTCCAACTCTTCATCCATTGCTTTAACCTAGAATTTAACTTCACTTGCTCAAATTTTTTTTTGGGTTCAATTTGAGACAAAAAAGAAAAATTTGCGTGACTAGGAATTCGTATGAATCTTTGTCTTATCTAAACTCCAAGTTCTTTGTCTCCAATTATTTGAATCTCAGAGTGTTTCTTTTGTACCTACTTGGAAGGTGTTTTGTACCTCTGAGGGGCCCTTTCTTATTTTTATTCTTCTTCTTATTATTTTTTGGTTCTACATATTTAAAGGCACAATCATAATCCTTACCTAATTTTTCATGCTTGTAGGATTTTTCGAGGTAATTCTTCACAAAATATAACATCAATTCAATCCTCAATATTCTTAGTCATATTTTTGTATCATTTGTAGTCCTTTATTTTAACTGAATATCTAAGGAAAATACCCTTGTTTGCTTGATATTAAAACTTACCCATATTCTTATCATTCCTTTGTATATAGAATTTGTTTCTGAAGACCTTGAGATTTTTTACTTAGAATGCCCTTCCTTTCATAACTCATAAGGGGTGTTGTCCGGGGAAAATTTTAAGGTTGGAAGTTTATCTTAAAGTTTAGAAACCTTGGCGAGTCTTACTAGTCCCCAATATGTAAATTGTAAAATTTTTGATGATATTTTTGTAAAAATATTTAGGTTTCTAATTATTTTATATTAGTATATATAAATTTTTGGCAATTTTTAGAGTAAAATAATTTTATACTATAAAATCTGGGTGAATCAATTTTCAAAAAAATGGAAATTAGCAAATATTTTTTTGGAAAAAGAAAATAATTTTTTTGGAAAAAATATGGAAAATTAGCCCACCTGTGAATATTAGCCCCTAAAATTTTGACTGGTGTTGTCACTATTATGTTTGAGTTGATTTGTA
This sequence comes from Pinus albicaulis, assembly GCA_034641835.2. Classification (NCBI taxonomy): domain Eukaryota; kingdom Viridiplantae; phylum Streptophyta; class Pinopsida; order Pinales; family Pinaceae; genus Pinus; species Pinus albicaulis. The sequence continues at coordinate 4,746,868 of CM076577.1, forward strand.
TTGTATAAATACATATCAACTTGAGTTTCTTCTCCCCAGAAGGTATTAGCAACATTTTCTTCTTCCATTAGTTCTATATCCATTTCTTGAATGGATTTATTCTTTCTTTCCACTACCCCATTCTACTGAGGGGTTTTGGAAATTGAATACTACATTTTGATCCCATGTTCTTCATAAAACTCCTCAAACTCCTTTGAATTGTACTTTCCTTTGTTTGATCTCAACCACTTAATTTTCAAGTATTTCTCATTTTCCACTTGAGCCTTGAACACTTGAATTTACTAAGAGATTTTGATTTTTATTTGAGAAGTATAATCCAAGTATCTCTAGTAAATTCATCAATGAAAAAAATGAAGTACCTCTATCCTATTGAACTTTGTGTTCTTGTAGGACCACATATATCAGTGTGTACTAGCTCTAGAGATATAGATGATGAGTACTCATCTATTTTTAAATGCACCCTTATCTACTTACCAAACTAACAATCCTCACATATAGATATATCTAGCTTTGATAGCTTTATCATACCACTTACTGCCTCTATCTTGCTTACATTCACTAAATTTTCAAAATTTACATGACCCATCCTCCTATGCCATAACTAGGTTTCCTATGTATTGCTTAAGTATCATTTTACTCTAGAGTCATAAGAAACATACACATTGGTAGGGGTTTTGATTTCTTTCTCTACCAACTTACCATTCTATATGTTTAGTATTTCAGAATCCTCGGATAGAAATGTCACACCATAGTGATTATCACACATTTGGATGACACTTAAAAGGTTTATCTTAATATCATCCACATATAGAACATTCTAAGCTTTGTTCTTCTCATCCAAGCCAACTTTTCCTTTCCTTTTATTTATACTATAGAATTATTCTTAAATTTTACACAACCTTTCCTATCCTCTCTAAGAAATAGGAATTTACTTGTATCTCTAGTCATCTATTGGGAACAACCACTCTCAACATACCATTTTCCTTCTTGGTCATGAACATACAGTGCAACACCACATTCTTCAATGCTCTCTATCTTTTGCTTCCATTTCTTAATATTCCTTTGAGGTGTTGAATATTCAAAAGTATACTTTATAGGAGATTAAAAAATTTCCTTTAGGATTAACTGATTTGTGACCAAATTTGTTACAATTGTAACATTAAATCTCATTCATAGGAAGAGAGAATGAGTTAATCTTTCCAATAGAAGAACTTATGGATCTATAATTTTGAAAGTATATGGATCCAACATTTTCATTTCTTTCAACTTCTCATATCTATAATTAATGGATTTATGCCCAAAATTATGGCAGACATATCAATTTCCATAGAAAATTTTGGGTACCTAAAATTTAAAGATTGTTGTGCTTAAATAAATCTATTGGAACACAGTTGTATTGTTTTCTAGTATGTCAGTCTACATTGAGGAATATTTGTGGTCTTGACATAGTTGATGCCTTTCTGATTTCTTCTATGACGTATCTTTATTTTATATTCATTGGATTTCCCTTTAAGTGTTTTTGTATAACTCTGATGACCTTCATTTCCCGATGGCTTAGTGGTAGACACACTTTTTGAGGTTTATTATGGATATTGATTCTTTGTATCTCATTTCTATTTTAGTAGAAGGGGATATTTTAACACTAAGAATTTCATTCAGGGCCTTTGAAAATTTACCTGATTTGAGATTCAAAGTCATTTTGGCTTTGGATTTCTCTATGTCCATTATTTAAAATACAACTCCAGCTTCTAGCTTTTAACAATTTTTTTCCCATTCTACCCCCTGATTCATAAGAACCTATTATTTTATTATTGTCTCTTTAAGTGAAATTTAAAATATGTAAAGTCTTACTCATATGCATATGACCTTATCATTTCTTTCTTCTTGGATAATTCTATCTTTAGAGCCTCATTTTCGTCTTCTTATTCATCATGAATATTTTATTTTTCCTTTAATTGTTGAACTACAATTTCCTTAAGTTTGACATCTTCTTCTAATTTTACTTTCTGAGGATTAAAGTATTCATTATCAAAATGATATAGTCCTTCTTCATCTCTTAGTAGTTATTCATTTAACTATCTGCTTTTCTTTCCGATATTCTTTAGTTCTTCTAGTGCACTGATTAGCTCTTCTTCAATATACACCACTCATTCAAATTATTCTTCAGAGTTTAAATTTTCCATATAATTTTATTCATATTCAAATTACATAAGCATAAATTCATCATTTTTTCCTTCAAATGATTCTTCACTATTGGTATTACATGAATTATTTTCTTCTTTACAGTATAATCTCTTCTTCCTCTAAGTCTTTCTCTTTTGAAATTTTTGAGATTTATCTTCAATGCTATTTTTCTCTTTCTCTTTCTCTTGCTTCTCAGCTTTGGTATAAGGGAATTTAGAGGAAAAATTTACAACTATACTATAATCAAAGCATTTAAAATATAACTTACCTTTATAATTTTCTGAGCCTCTCTTATTTTTATTATAAACTATGCCAACTCTTGATTTGAGTTGTAGTTGGAGCAACTTTGATGTTATTTAGACTTATTTTAGGCTTCAAAGGCTTCCTCCTTTGGCTCTAACTTATATTTTCCATTTTTCATATCATAAGTAGGGATAGTTGCATTATTAGAGAAATTTTGAGGTTCAAAATGGGTCTGCTAAGGAATATTTATGACAATAGTAGAAATAATAAAGTAATATTTCATTGCATCATCAAAATTTAGAGGGAAAAAATAAAAAAAATACCTTTTCAACTCGTAACTTATCTCCCTACTATTTTACTGAAATTTTTGAGCAGGAGAAATCATTGTATTTAGAATTTAATTCCTCATCCAAGGAGTATCCATGTTGCATACTTTCGATGGATCGTGATACACAAAAAAGAAAAATACATGAAAAAACATGATTGTTGTTGTGGTGGTTTTGGTGCACAAGTGTACCAAACCATCGGTGCCTGGTAGGAATGGTTGCAACCTACAAGCTATGGCCACAAGTGGAAAAGATGGTTAGCAAGTTAGTGAACACATGCTAATATATATAAAACACACTAAATTATGGAACGTAGTATGTTGCATATAAGAAGAAGAAACACAATTAAGCTAAAACAAAACAAAAGCTCACAAGGAGTCAAATGAGACAATAATTCAAATGGTGGAATAAAATCCCCTCTTATTGAATGCTATTAGTAAGAAAGATAAAACATTACACACTTGCCAAAGGATCCTTAGAGCTATGGAGTTCTAAGACCCAATGCAAGGAGTTTTTTACCCTTGAGTTGATGTCGCAAGGCCTCTCTCTTCTCCAAAGGGATTGAAGTTGTTGGGTGACCAACAATCGAATCCTCTAACTCTATTGCTTCTCTAGATTACACACTGCTGGTATGCTCATGGGAAATTTGGCCAGCATAACAATGTGTTCTCATTTTGTTCTTCTCATGGTGGAAATTTATAGGCAAATTCAAATCCTTCTTCCCTCTCTTGGTACACTTGTGGATGGTGACCCAAGAGAGAGGGTTGATTCCTTTGTGTGCCGACTTGATTCCTTTGTGTTCTCACTTGAGGTCCCAAGGTGGCTCTAGGCAGCAATCCTTAGGCAGCCTCAAGTGGAGGATCATTTCCTGAAGTCTGTCAAGTGATCCTGGATGGTGACTTCCACCACTCCCAGGTCCGTGCAGATTTTTGAGGGAAAGTCACGCAGAACAGTGCACTTATCGAAGAAAAATGCACACAAGGCACATTTTTCCTGTGTATTTGGTGCGCAATTTGATTTTTGCCTCTTTACCTTAGATGTTTTGAAAAATTTTTAGATCTTCTAATGCTCCTTAGCCCTATAATTCCTTCTGCTTGACATTTAATAATTTCATTTTTCATTGCCCTATTTTCCAATGATAACAATTTCCCCCTAATGTGTGAGGTCTAGGAAGACTAGTTGTATAGCTGAAATACATTATAGTTTCTTTTCTATGTAACCTATGTCGAGAGAGAGAGAGAGACCTGCATATAGCCCAAGGTTGGAAACCCCTTACAGTGGGTAAAAGAGTGACTATGTTATGTTGGAAACATGCAAGAAATAGTATGATAAAATAAATAAAAAATTTCTATGAGGTGGGCTTGTCCCATGCTCGTAATGCTTTGGCTAGCTAAACAAATTTATCTGAGAGATCAAGGTTCTGTCTGTGTCATTGATATGGTAGTGATTTGCTGATTTGGTTGATGAAGACGATTTTTGATGCCATCAGGGGTGTTTCTTCTTTGACAATATTTTGAATGTGGTGCCCACATGCGTAATATTGGTATGGAATATAAAGGCTCATTGTACGCATGGGTGTATGACTGGGACTTTCTCATGTAAGAATTAATGAAAGAGATGATTATAATGGCATGGGTCTTCTACGGATCTGTGCAAAGTGCAAAGGTTTTAAAGTATGATACTATCTTGATATGAAAGCTTGTGTTGTATTCAAATGTTAGGAGGATCGATTACATATATGGGCAATGATGATTCTCATAGTGCCACCCAAGGATTCCCCTATTGTGGTGAGGGGCCATCCAAGGTACTGCTTCCTTTTTGGCGAATAGGTGTTGAAGTTGACAAAAAAGGAAGCCTCCACCAAATGAGAGAGCTACTGGTGCAAGGGACCAGGGTCTCTAATTTGATAGGTTTATAATAGGCATGATGGAGAGGGATGACTGAAAACTGATGATGGGAGTTCAGTGGCCCAAGGTTGGAGCATGAAAAAAGAAACTTGGTGGATGTCTTAAATTTTTTCTGATGAGGAAATCCCTAAAGTTGGTAGGATGTCCAAGGTGGGTATATGTTGGCTATGAATGGCATGGTGGCTTTGCGTATAAGGTGTGATTCTATGACCAAGGGTGACTAGGGACTGCTTCCAAAGTAAAACTTGACTTAATGCATGGTGGATGAATGGTCATGAAGTTATTCCTTGAATGTGGTGGTATGGCCATGACATCATATTTTTCTGATACATGGCCTAATTTGAGTGAAGAATGCCCCAATGCCATGGAGGGGAGGCTCTACTGACCAACGAGGATGTTTATCATGCACAAGGTGGGGAGATATAAACATGGATGGGTGTTTGGAACCTATTGTTGATTTCTTGTGGAGAAATGATGTCAGGATATGCAGAGTTTCTCTGGGACTCATCATTATTAGGCTAGATGATCTAGGAGGATCTCGTTTAGTACAGATCGACAGAGCTTCAGTTTTTCCGATGTCCCATTCAATCTTCAGTATCGTTAGTTTCGTAGTGTTGTCCGAAGAAGAAGTCCTCAAAATAATAATGGTTCAGTTTGGGTTCATGGTTTTTTAATTATCATGTGTTGACATGGCAAAAGTGTGGTTTTTATCTTTACGCTATGGTGAAAATAATGGGTCAAATGGCTATGTAAAGGACCTAATTCCTATTCCTAAACCTATAACTAAACCTTAGCTTTAAGACCTAACACCTAAACCTATGTGAAAACCTAGCGGAAACATACCCATGGTGATAAAACCCGAGAATTAAAATTAAATTACAAAACCCACTTTCGGAATATATGTTAAAGAAAATAAACAATGTATAGTCCTAACCACGGCTTGTAAACCGCGTTGGAACTGCACTAGCATGTGAGAAAAGCAGAATAGTTGTGGCGGAAATCATATCTACGAATTTAGGTCGCCAGCTCAGGACTTTGACCACCACTGTCTGAGATTGTCATGTGAACATTGTGGTGGTTAAGGGATAAGCCATGGAGATAACATTGACCGTGACCGCCGGATCCAACTGTAGAGATAGCCACCTGCAATCAAATTCCATCCTATTCACATGCCAATTGTTTCTCCTCTGTGCAATTATGCTCGCCATCATGGTTAAATCCTTATCCAAATTTATTTTTGGGATTTTGAAATTAATTCACGCTTAGGTTGTAATTAACACCTTATCCTTTATCTCTAGGTGTCACTTTCACATTAGACCAACACCTCATCAAACATTATTTTCTCAACAACCTGCCTGATTTATCTTTCAAGGAGTCCTAGTTCAAAATTATTTAAACCATGAAACATTTCCTTTATGGACACACTTGAGTTTTTTTTAGTTCATATTCAGAAGGCGGAATTGAGTATAGAGACAGGTGTTGGAAAGCTAAGAGCGAGAGCTTCCCGTTTTTAGTGACCAGAAGTTCCTGCAATCACAATCAGTTTGGTGTTTTTTCTATGTAGATACTTTCTTGGATCAATCCTAACGAATCGAATGCCCATCTTGAAAGTGGACCCGAAGATGTAGTCCACTAGGGACGAACTCCGTAATCAATGTTTGTTGTTTCTTCTCTCTGTTCTTTGCTATGTTTTCATTCTTAATTTTCTATTGGTTTAAGTCATAAATTATTTCCTTCATTCTTCAACATTAAGCATTCATCAATTACTGACCAATTCACTTAATGGAAAACTAATCAAAAATACCTAAGCACATAATCGATCACATTCAGATCATAAAATTTGGTATCAGAGTAGGTTGTGATTTGTAGTATTTTTTCCACTAGATGTTACCCAAGTTAGGATTGAAACATGGAGAAGGAAATCTTGAGGAGTTCGATCCAAAAATTGGAAAGCGGAACTTCATTCATCAATTGACAATGACAGGGACTCAGAACATTGAAACTGAAACTCCTAAAGTGAAGCCCATGGATGAGAATCAAGTTCAGAAAATGTTTTTGAACATGCATCAGATGTTGGGATAACTCTACGAAGATAAGAAGGTGAGAGATGTAGCTTCTTCTTCAAAGGGATTGAAGAAGGAAAAGGGTAAAGGAAAATCAGATAAACCTCCTTCTCCTCCATCATCTCCATCATCATCATCATCTTCTTCTTCTTATTCTAGTTCAGAATTTGAAACAGAAAAGAAACCTGAGAAATATCTTTTGAAGCTTGATGTAAATTTTGAGCTACCTGTTTATGATTGTGAAATGAACCCAAAGAAACTAGATAATTGGATAGAGCAGTTAGAAGTGTATTGTAGGATTTAAAATATTTCTAATGATAAGACAAAGGTCCACTTAGCTACTCTTAGGATGGGGGGAATTTCTTTAATATGTTGGTAAAGTAAAACACATATAGATTTAAAGCATAAAGGTAAAGTCATCTCTTCATGGTCTAAGTTTTTTAAATGTCTAAAGAAACAATTCTATCCCTTGGGATACACACAACAAGCTGTTATTGAATGGCAGTGTTTGCGACAAGGTAAGGGAAAAAATGTTCAAGAGTTCACTCTGGAGTTCAGGAGGAAAGCATTGGTGCTTGGTATTCATTAGGATACAACATATGTTGGTGGCATTTTACATTCATATTTATAGCATACATTATTTATGTTAAATCCTAATGACTTTGATGAAGTATGTTTCCAATCCATACATGTCAAATCAGGTGGTAGGTCATTCAAGTTTTCACCAAATACATCCAAACAGTTGGAGTCCAAAGACAGCAAGAAGAAGGACAGTTTTAAAGGAAAGAAGACAACTACAACTCAGAAGGAAGATGAAAGACGTACATGTAATCACTGCCAGAGGATCGGGCATGATGAAGCTAGATGTTGGAAACTTCACGCGAAACTCAAGTCAAAGAAGTTCCAAAATAATAAAGGTGAAAAGAAGGTTGATACATAAATCCAACAAGACTTTGACTCTGATTCAGGTGATGAAGGGAAAATAACCAAAATGGTTATGATAGGTAAAAATTCTGATGCTAGTTCAAGTTCAAGTACTTCTGCTTCTTCTTCAAACATTAATCTCCAGGATGAAGATAAAAGAGATGATTTATTTCATATAAGGTTAACTTCTAAGAACACGAAAATATATATATTGTTTGACACTGGGTCACAGGAAAATTTAATATTTGAATCATTGATTAAGAAAATGGGTTTAAAAACAGATAATCATCCAAAACCATATCCATTAGGTTGGCTAAAGGAACAGACTCAGATTAATGTCACAAAGCAGTGTCGTTTAAAATTTTCCATCATAGCTAATTATATTGTTGAAGTGGATTTCGATGCAATACCATTATACATATGTGGAATAGTGCTAGGAAGTCCTTATATTTATGATCATGATGCATTATTTCATAGGAAAAATCATAAGTATCATCTTAAGAAAGATGGGATTGAATACTTCGTACGGGCACATAAAATCAAAACTCACTTGGATTTAGTTAATTCTAATAAGATGAAGCACTTAATAAGTTCAAGTAAGAGATATATACTCATGTTTGTAAAAGAACATCATAAGGATCTTAATGATGCTTGTCTAGGTTGTGAATCTCCGTTTAAAGATAATTTGGTTAAAGTGGTAGATTATTTTCAAAGTCTATTTAAATAACCAAAACATCTACATCATAAACGGGAAATACAACATGAGATATAGTTGATGTGTGATGCCCCTCTTCCTAAAATTGGAATGTATCACAAGTTGGTCATAGAGAATGAAGAAATAAAGAAAAAAATCCAAGGGATGGTTGCAAAATACTTCATTTCACCCAATTCATCTCCATGTGGTTCACCCATAATTTTGGTTCCTAAGAAAAACGAGACATGGGGAATGTGTGTCGACTTTAAAGTTTTTGATTCATTTAAGCATAAAATTTTCACAACACCAATCTTAGCTTTATTTGATCATAAAAAACCATTTGAATTTAAAACAGATGCTAGTGGTTATGCAATGGGTAAGAAAATAGTGATTCACACAGATCATCATCCACTTCAATACCTTCAGTCACAAACTAAGTTGCAACAATCTCGCCACTACAAATGGATGGGATTTCTTCAGAAAATTCACTTAGTAATTAAGGACATGAAAGGTGTAACAAATAAATTAGTTTCTATGTTGTCTAGACCATCTTTGAATGCCTCAGTAGTACTATAGAATAGTTCATTGACACATGAAATTTATGTAGAACAGTATAGTACTGATGATGATTTCAAATATATTTATGAATCACTAACTCATGGTACTTGTTGGGAAAACTACTAAGAGGAGGAGGGGGAAAGGGGGGGGTGAATCAGTATTTAGAGAAGACTGAAAACTTTTCACCTTTTTTTTTTCTTAAAAACCATACGCTACTTTACTGAACCCAACTCGTGTATACACGTGGATATCCTTAAGAAAACTTGCGTATGTCCAGATATCTTATTATGCATTTAATTCTTTACTTAGATCATTGCATCATTCATTCATCAGATTTTTAGTAAGCAGTAAGCATGTGCAGTACTAACAGAATAAACCATCACACATAAGAAACACACATGAACACCAGTATTTAAGGTGGAAACCCAATTCAAGATAAAACCAGCATTGCTGTCATCTCTGTCTTCAATATTTATTATAAAGAAAACTTCTTACAATTTTGTACTGGCGCAGACTCATACCATCACGCAGGCACCCACCTGCAGAAGGCTGCAACCTTATCTCATTCTCCAGCCACTACTGGAAGGGAGCTCCAACCCCCTGCTCTCATTTACCAGCCTCTCCTGGAAGGGAGCTACTACCCCCTGCTCTCGTTTACCAGCCTCTCCTAGAAGGGAGCTACTACCCCCTGCTCTCGTTTTCTAGCTACCACTGGAAGGGAGCTACTACCCCCTAATCTCGTTTACCAGCTACCACTGGAAGGGAGCTACAACCCCCTCACTGAAGGCTTCGACCCTCAGCACCACCATGGACCATGTTTCATTAATTTTCATACTGGATCCAACAGCTTCCACACAACATACCTTGTAGGCCACTTTTCATCAGATTTTCAGACTGGACCCACTCCATACATCAAACTGAAACTTATAACCCCATGAAATAATCAACCAACAACTTGATATTCAATCAACATAATCAGTAGCATATTCAACATTCAAACAACCTAGAACTGTATGAATACATCATTGATAGATAGCAGTAAAACAACAAAACAGATCAGACATTTCATTCCACACACTTCAACAAAACCCTAGATTCCATACACACTTTTATTTCACTGAACCTGTGTATATACGCGATTTCACAGAGACAAACCTGCGTATAGATCTGCAAATATTTCAGAACTGGCCTTTGATTTCATACGTGCTTTTGAGCACAAAAGGCATGCGCAACTTGGAGCATTCGTATCCGCGTGTATACGCGATTTATCTTCAAACTAGATGTGTATATACTAGTCCTGAATGTATACGCGAGTTTCCTTAACAAAATTAGTGTATACATTGAATCCATACGTGGGTTGCCTTCATAAAAGTAGTGTATACATTGTGACATATTATATTTATCATTTCTTTGGCACTTACTGAAATTCCTTTTTCTGCTACTTCTGAACTGATCTGTAGATACATCATTTTTACATCTTTAACAAATAGGTTGCTATCAAAACGCAACTCATCAAGTAGGTTTCCATCAAGGACAACTTCATCAAGTAGGTTGCCATCAAGGACAACACATTGCATCATATTGCCAACAATCTCCCCTTTGGACTTGATGGAAACCATGATGGTGTTTGATCACCACAACAGATAGATACATTGATTATAACCATTATTCAAACACCATGATACTCTCCCCCTTTGACATAAAGGGCAAAGGGTGGATCAAAACCAAAACAAGGTTTTTCTTCTCTTGTAGAAAGAAGAGCTCTGTAGATCTTATGTGCACTGAAGTTACCATGCTCCCCCTGAGTTCACGTTGAATCTTCAAACATATTTTTCAATGAAGTACATGACTCTATGACCTTTCCTATCACCAAGGACTCATACTTACATCAATGATCCAACCAAGTGGATTTACATATGTGACTCAAGTACCCAACCAAGTGGGTTTACACATTTTGACTCAACTACCCACCCAAGTGGGTTTACAAATTCGAAGAAGTCCTTACATGACTGAATATAACAATTTACATCATAGGTCTCAACATAACCTTTTCATCAAATTACAAATATGACTTTTTATAACCAATACCAAAAATACCTCAAGAGAGAGATCATATTTCAGAACCATCATAATGCCAACAATGCATTACTCTCAGCAAGGCTAATACTCCCCCTGAAACTGTGCTCCTGTCCTTGAGCTGACTCACTGTTTTTCTTATCAGAAAAACATACGCTTCTATCTCCAACAGAACTTGTGTGTATACGTAGCTTTAGTTCATGAAACCCGCATATGAAAAGTGAAATACTAAAAATTTCATAGCTCCATTTTCTCCTGGATTTATACATTCTGTACCTATCTTCTATTGTCACATTAGATGCCCTGTTAGAAATAAACACAACCAGAATTACCAAACCAACCATGGGAAGCACCATATATTTCTCCCCTTGTGATGATACATTACTGATTCCTATAATGTATCTCACATCACTTCTGCAATCATTATGAGAAGTAAGCTTTAGAAGCGGAAGACTACAGTAGGATTATTATCCCCTACGTTTTTGACTGGTCCTCCTTTTTCTAGCTTTGCTTGAAATTTCTTATTGTGTGCTGGAAATTATCCAATTTATCAGATCTATTCATCCTGCATTCTTTTTCTACATGTTCATACTTGTTACAAGCATAACATCTTGTGTGACCAGAAAAGTAAGCATAGGGATCATAATGTGTTTTTATATTCTTTCTTCTATTGCATTCAGTTGCTTTATGACCAAACTTGTTGCATGAAAAACAATATCCCTTAAAGAAACCTGAGTACCTTTCTGTGTAGAATCTGTTTGTTTGTGACTGAAACAATCTGCTTCTGCAATTAACTGCAACATGCCCATAATTATGACATTTAAAGAATTCAAAATTATTTATCAAAGGAGATAATCGATTGATGCTTCTATAGTTAGGAGGGAATGATTTCTTTCGAGAGTTCATGATTGTCAGTTGACCTTTTGTTTCTTTCAACACTTTAGGTTTTGCATTGATATCGTTTGAATCTTTAGCACTTTCTTGTGAACTAGATTCTCCTTTAATAGTTTCATGAAAACCAAGACCAAATTTAATAGAAGGAGACCTTTGACTACTAAGAATATTGTCCAAAATCTTAGTACTATCTTGAAACCTCAAGAGTTTATCTTTTTCTTCTAATTTACCTTTTAAAATGTTTACCTCAACCTCCAATCTTAGGCATTGCTTCTTCATACTTTCTTCGACCCTTCTTCCTTCTTCTACTCGATCATTCAATTTTAAAATCTCTTCTTTCAACCCATTTTCTTGTTCTTCAAAATTTTGTAAAAGTTCTTCATTCTTCTTATTTGATTTTTCCAGATCTGTTTTGAGAGAGATGATTTCTTCTTCAAGTCTTTCACTTCGATTGGTTACTTTATCCTGCAATCTTTGATACATTTCTATCTGTCCATTCATTCTAGAGATCATATCTTTGTAGATAGATTCCTTATTTTTAAATTGATCTTCAACATTAATCTTGAGATTTTCTTCTAGACCCATAATGTTACTTTCACTATCATTTTCACTATCTTCACCATTGCATGCACAACAAAGTGCATCACAAGAACAACAATCAATAACTGTTTCATCTTCTTCATTTTCTGCCGTACATGTTTTCTGAGAAATCTTCCTTCTTTGAGCAGCCTTCTTCTTTTGCTTCCTTCCCATTGTGACAGATCTCCTTCAGAAGGACCAAGCTCTGATACCAATTGTTGGGAAAAATACTAAGAGCGGCGGGGGGGGGGGGTGGGGTGAATCAGTATTTAGAGCAGACTGAAAAATTTTCACCTTTTCTTTTTCTTAAAAACCATACGCTACTTTACTGAACCCAACTCGCGTATACACGCGGATATCCTCAAGAAAACTTGTGTATGTCCAGAGATATTATTATGCATTTAATTCTTTACTTAGATCATTGCATCATTCATTCATTAGATGTTTAATAAGCATGTGTGGTAATAACAGAATAAACCATCACACATAAGCAACACACATGAACACCAGTATCTAAGGTGGAAACCCAATTCGAATGAAAACCACCGTTGTTATCGTCTCTATCTTCAATATTTATTATAAAGAAAACTTCTTACAATTTTATACTGGCGCAGACTCATAATAGCATGCAAGCACCCACTTGCAGAAGGCTGCAACCTTCTCTCATTCTCTAGCCAATACTGGAAGGGAGCTCCAACCCCCTGCTCTCGTTTACCAGCCTCTCCTGGAAGGAAGCTACTACCCCCTTCTCTTGTTTACCAGCCTCTCCTAGAAGGGAGCTACTACCCCCTGGTCTCGTTTACCAGCTACCACTGGAAGATAGCTACTACCCCCTGCTCTCGTTTACCAGCTACCACTGGAAGGGAGCTACAACCCCCTCACTGAAGGCTTCAACCCTCAGCACCACCATGGACCACATTTCATTAATTTTCATACTGGATCCAACAACTTCCACACAACATACCTTGTAGGCCACTTTTCATCAGATTTTCATACTGGAGCCACTCCATACATCAAATTGAAACTTATAACCCCATCAACCAATCAACCAACAACTTGATCTTCAATCAACATAATCAATAGCATATTCAACATTCAAACAACCCAGAACTGTATGAATACATCATTGACAGATAGTAGTAAAACAACACAACAGATTAGACATTTCATTCCACACACTTCAGCAAAACCATAGATTCCATATGCGCTTTTACTTCACTGAACCTGCGTATATACGCGCTTTCACAGAGACAAACCTGTGTATAGATTTGCAACTATTTTAGAACTAACCTTTGATTTTGTACACACTTTTGTTGAAACGAACCTGCATATATACGCACTTTTGCTGAGATGAACATGCGTATAGATCTGTAACTTTTCAGAACTATGTAGCTCTTCAGAACATATAACTCAGATCTCACCTTTTACTTCAACAAAGATTCGCCAGATCACAGATCTAAACATTTCATAAACAGATCTAGAAAATACATAGTCATTTCAGATCTAGAGATCCCTCTTCATCGTTTTCTTCATAGATGCATTATTAATTCAGATCAATCAATAAACTGTTACCCATTCCATGCAGATATACTTCAGAGTGAAGTATTCATTAAAACCCAGACTTATGCACACTCTTGCACTATGATCTTCTTCTCCTTATATAGATTTAGCCTTTGTCAATACCATGAGTCAAAACCACTCAACCACTAATGGTATTCCTAGACAGGATCAAATAGATAATCCAGCGCTCAATACAGTGGGCCAATACCATGGTAATACCCCTAGGTATCATAGTTTTTAGAGCGCAAAAGACATATGCGACTTGGAGCATTCGTATCCACGTGTATACGTGATTTGTCTTCAAATTAGATGCGTATATACTAGTCCTGAATGTATACGCGGGTTTCCTTCACAAAATTAGTGTATAAATTGAATCCATATGCGGGTTGCCTTCATAAAAGTAGCGTATACATTGTGACATATTATATTTATCATTTCACTGGCACTTACTAAAATTCCTTTTTCTGCTACTTCTGAACTGATCTATAGATACATCATTTTTACATATTTAACAAATAGATTGCTATCAAAACACAACTCATCAAGTAGGTTTCCATCAAGGACAACTTCATCAAGTAGGTTGCCATCAAGGACAACACATTGCATCATATTTCCAATAGTACTTAGATAGAAGAAGTTAATTATCATATTCATAACAGGTTTTTATATCATATTGGTAAGTTGTGCATACCATAGAGAGAAAGGGCACAGGTTATTCGGGAAGTTCATTATTCTTGGATTGCAGGACATTTTGGCATAAGCAAGACTATGGCGTAAATTCAAAGGTATTGTTACTAGCCTCATATGTATGAAACAATTTCAAATTACATTAAATGATGTGTAATGTTTTCAAAAAACAAGCCAAGAAATAAAAACATTTCTTTGTACATGCCACTTCCAGTTCCTTTGTGACCATGGGACAACATTTCCATGGATTTTGTTGAAGGACAGACAAAAATGGTGAACATGATTGTGACACATATTCTTCAAGGTTACTGCAGTAAACATCCTAATTTGTGGGATGAATATTTACCTTATGTGCATCATGCTTACAATCAAGCCTTACATTCTTCTCTAATTGTGCCACAACAAGCATCGATTCAAGCCAAGTACAAATTGAGCCACAATAACCATTTATTCGATCATCATTTTAATGTCGACGATCAGGTATGGTTGTAAATCAGTAAAGACAGGTTGAAAGGATAAGGTAAGAAACTGAAATCAATCAGGTATGGTCCTTTCAAGATTGTTGAAAAGGTTGGAAATAATGCATTCCGATTAGATTTACCACCTTGCATGTATATTTATTTATTTGTGAATATATAAAATATGAATTTTTAAGAACCTCTGATGAACATTGATCTCGATGAAGATACATAGATTCCCACTATTGATGATTTAGCACCTCAATATATGAACGAGTTGCAGGAAGATACCAACTTGGACAAAAGAGTTCATACTTCCAGGTGAGGATATGTTGAATATCTTCAAGTGGGACTCAAGGGCATGAATCTGAACAAGGTGAGATAGATAGAGATCAGAAAAGTGAGGGAGCTATACCCTCACCTGATGTTTGCTTAATATCAAAATTTTGTGGTCCAAAAGCTTTCAAGTGGAGAGGATTGATCCAGGAGGATCTCATTCAGTATAGATTGACAGAGCTTCAGTTTTTCTAATGTCTGGTTCAGTCTTCGGTATCATCATTTTCGCCAGTGTTGTTCGAAGAAGAAGTCCTCAAAATGATCGTGGTTCAGCTTGGGTTCATGGTGTTGTAATTATCATGTGTTGACATGACATAAGTGTGGTTTTTGTCTTTATGCTATGGTGAAAATAATGGATCAAATGGCTATGTAAAGGACCTAAGTCCTATTCTTAAAAGTAGACCTAAACCTTAGCTTTAAGACCTAACACCTAAACCTATGTGACAACCTAGCGCAAACATACCCATGGTGATAAACCCTAAGCATTAGAATTAAATTACAAAACCCACTTTCACACTATATGTTAAAAACAAATAAACAATGTACAATCCTAACTCTAACCTGTAAACTACGTTGGAACTATGCCAACATGTGAAAAACGCAGAATAACCATGGCTAAAATCGTAACTATGAAGTTATGCCGCCAACTCAAGCCTTTGACTGACATCGTTGGATATTTCCATGTCAACGCTACAACAGTCAAGGGATAAGCCATGGAGATAATGCTAACCATGACCGTCAGATCCATTTGTAGAGATAGTTGCCTGCAGTCAAATTCCTGCCTATTGACATGCTGAACGTTTTTCCTCTGTGTGGTTATGTAGAATGTTGTGGTTAAATCCTTATCCAAAGTTATTTTTTGGTTTTTGAAATTAATTTGTGCCTAGGTTGTTATTAACACCTTATCCTTTATCACTAGGTGTTACTTTCACATTAGACCAACACCTCATCAAACATTATTTTCTCAACAACCTACCTGATTTGGATTTCAAGGAGTTTGAGTTCAACATTATTTAAACCATGACACTTTTCCTTTATGGACACACATTGAGTGTTTTTGAGTTTAGATTCAGAGGGTTAGAGGAAATTTTGTTTTCAGCATTGCTCATCCATCCGGAGGCAGAATTGAGCACGAAGATAAGCATTGGAAAGAGAAGAGCGAGAGATTCATGTTTTAGGTGACCAGAAGTGTATGAGAGCATAATAATTCGGGTGTTTTTTTTTTTAAAATAATTCTTCAAATCAATCCTAATAAAGCAGATGCCCACCTTGAAAGTGAACCTAGAGATGTAGTCCACCAAGCATGAAATCCATAATCAATGTTTGTTGTTTCTTCTCTACATTCTTTTCTATGTTTTAATTATTAATTTGTTGTTGTTTTAAGTCATACATGATTTCCTGCAGTCTTCCACATTAAGCATTCATCAATTAATGACCAATTCAATTAATTTCAAACTAATCAAAATTACCTCAGCACATAATCGATCACATTCAGATCAGTATAATGATACCTACTATGGAACCTTCGGTGCATGGGGAAATATATGGTTTGTTGTGTTTTAAAATTCCTGCAACAAAATACCCCAAGTGAAAGCATATTTATCATTCAAATATTATTGAAAAAAGTTTCTGAATGAACAGAAGAAAAGAGAGGGCATACCTGTCAGATCTGAAAAATTTATTTTTTCAGAGGTGTGAATGTGTGGAGCCTCCTTTGGGCATTATGATGTATTGGTAACTCTGTTGCTTTTGGTTATGTAATTGGGTCCTCTAAGCTCTCATTATGGTCCTTCAAACAATTTGAAATGGGAAACATATAGGCCAATATGGCTCATTTCAACTCATTTGCAACATTTGAGTGTTTGAGAGTTTGAGAGGTCAAAGGCTACTGCTGAGGATTTTCTTGCCGTTGCGGTCGGCCCACAGGGTGGAGAAAAGCATGTGATGCCAATTTTTTTTGTGGTTATTTAGCATGCAATGTAACATTGTTTTGATTAATTTTTTTAAAGCTTCTACCTGTCCGTTTAATTGGGGGTAGTATGATGATGCGAATTCATGTGTGAATCCAAGGTGGTGAGATAGCTCCTCAAAAATTTCATTTTCGAAGTGTTTTCCATGGTCAAGGACTAGCTCTTTTGGTATGTTGAACTAGGAAATGACATGGCTAAACATAAATCGTGCAACAATTTCTGTTTTGGTGTCGTATGTGATGGAATCAAACACGGTCGACTGGGTGCAAATGGATTGGGTTTTCACTGTCATTGGTACAACTACTCTTGTAGTTGTAGCTGACTCGACACCTATGCATGATGAGCAGATAGCCTGAGTCATGGTTATGATACATGATGATATGAATCTTATATGGTGTATCATGTCATCGACGTTTGGTGGGGGAGTAATTTCCATCATGGCATATTTTGTGGGAGCAAGACTAGGTTCCTCATTAGGCTGAGAACTTTCCGGGATTTGGAAATTATGCTTGGTGTAGAGGTGCCTGAATGTTTCCATTAATGGGAATGCCTCTGTTTCGTGGTTATGGAAAATGCAAATGGTGCATGGTACCACTGTGCCTACTGAGTAGATTGTGTGAGAACCAACACTACTCTTTGTCCCTAAAGTGGACGCTCGAAAAGGATCAGGCGTAGGGGAGAGAGTCCTTTGTTTCCATTTCTAATTTTTTGGTTTGGGTAGGTCTAACTCTTTTAGGGAGTGTATAATTAACATTTCTCTCACTGCTCTAATCTTTGGGAGGTGTTCACATTTCATATTATGGTGAAAATGTGAGCAGATCCGACAATAACATTGTGTGATTTTCTCTTGGTTAGAGAGATGTATCTGAGGGAGGGAGAAGAATTTTTGAAATATATTCGTGAGGTGCTTCATTTATTTACAGTCATTGACCTGGTGGCTGATTCTATCACATCGCACACATGCTGGTCTAGGCTGGACATGGGTCATGCTAGGTCGATGCACCTTTTTAACTCGTCCCACGTATTGGTATGGAAATGGGGTAGGTTGCCTGGGGGAAATCTTCCTTCAATTATGTTTTCTAAGATCTGGACTGGTGATATCCCGATGGTGTGTTTCTAATGGATGAATGATGTCAATTAGTGGTCACATTTGAGGGATATAAGTGCATCACTGATTATGATGGTTTCCCTAACACACTAGACAAGAACGTCATTTTTGGGTATTCTAGTCTTGTTCGTTTAGTGACATGATCAGGTACCACAAGAGTAGTGCTTCTCTATCTGGGCATGTAGAGACCACATGGTTACATGTGTTACACAATGCATATGTTGGTATTCTTCGTGGAGGGTTGGTGGAGGTGATTGAGGATTCGCTGACCGACCTCTTTTCAGGTGATAGGAAGAGAGTGGACCTACTTGTCACATCCTCCTGCATTGTCGAGCTATAAATGGATTTTGTATCAAAGTTGTCTTATAGGGAGAGGCGAACTATGGCTATGCATAAAATTTTTAGTGCTAAGAGAAACTGAGGGACGTAATGGCACTTCTCTAATGGATGATTTCCAGAACATATCGGAAATGAAAATTGGGTTGCTTGAAAGCCAACATAGTACACACGTTTAATTGGATACCATATTTGGATGAGCTCTAGGGCTGCACAGTCATCGATGAAATGTTCACGTTCATTGCATAGTGCACAACGTATGATAGGAGGAGGGAAGATGAACTGGAGGCATTCAGGTGACTTCTGTGCCTCCTGTAGGTATAACATGATGTGAGGTTCTTCCCCATTTGACTCGATGGATGGATACTCTTGATATGATTATTCGATGGCATGTAAGGCATCCCTGTATCATGGTATTTATAGTTAATGATGGTTGTAATGCCCATAATTTCCACAGATAGCACATGCGTGGTTGGTACGTAATGCCTTGCGTTGATTTTTGGTGGCTGGTTCCTTTCTATGGGAACTTGTTGTCGCGATATTTTCTTCAGAGCGTAGGAGTGGTTTTCGTTCATCCAACTTCGAGAAGATATGGGTAGGGTGGCCTACTATGTCACATATGGCACAAGGTTGTAATTCCCATTGTATGGTGGGATTTTCTACCTTCTTCCCCTTTTAATTCGTTTTCTTGGTTGTGATAATCAGGTTTGCGACGGGAGTTTCCTTAGATGGTTTGGTTGCGAGAATCTCCTTAATAGGTTGGGCCTCCTCAGGAGTGAGAAGGATTAACCCTATAATGGTGATGTTTGTGACTCCCGTCGCAGTAGGTGGGACCAAGTACCAAACTGGTATTGCAAAAGATACATTTGGAAACACTACTGTGGCCAAGAATTGTTGTGACACAAAACCATTTGGAGGGCATAGGAAAGGAGTTTGGGAGGTAGCGTAGGCTAGAGAGGCCATCATGGCAGGGGCCTCAGTTTCGTTACTGCTCATCTCTGTCTCCTTCCTATATTTGGTGCTTGATGTAGACATCATGCACACCGGAGCGCCTGTGATATCAGCAGATGATTCTACTATGGCAGAGAGATATCCTAGGAATGATCCAAGGATAGACGATGGTTTGAATTGGCTAGGTCCATATTCTTGGTACCGTGTAAGCGTCTCAGCAGATGTGTTTACTTAGGGTAGAACAAAATTGAAGTTTGTTAGGGGTCGCTTTTCATGATATGACAATTGGTCAATAGTAATGATACGATCCTCATGGAGGAACATCATGGTTCAGAAGATGGAGGATGCTATGGTAGACATGGCATACATATTTATCCACCCAAGGAATATATTGTAATCCAGCTGAGCATCGAAGACCTAAATGTTTATAAGGACCGTATTTCCAGCCAAGCAGACTGGGACATTTTGGTATAGACTAACGGGAGCAGAAAGACGCCCATTGTATGCTCTGAGTGTGATGTTTGATGGCTTCAATTCGGGAGACCCTAACTTCTGTCAGATGTTCTTTGACATGATTCATGTGGATGCACCCTCGTCAATGATACAACTTTAGATAGTGATGTTTTTGACTGACACTGGTATCTGGAAGGTGACCAATGAAGGAAGCCTAGTGGTGGCTTTATCTAAATCAAAATCCATTAGGCGTGAATCGGAAGGGTCGATTATGCCTAACACAGAAAGTAAGGCTTTCCTTTGCTTTGGGAAAGATTTCAGTACTTCCAAAGCTGACATGGTAGCATGATATTGGGCTAAATCGTTCATAGTGCTATAATTATGGGCTGCTTTGGAGTGGTTTCTTGTTCGCTTAGTTGGTCCCTTAGCCATATTTGGAAAAGGTTTAATAGGAATTTTTGGTATATTCAATGGTGTTTTTGGTGCACTCGTGCTCACCCCTGATGAACTAGCATCTTGCTAGGTATCATAACTTCAATTCTATGTTCAAAAGAACATTTCTTCGCCAATCATATAAATTTTGTGGTGGTTTTTCCTGGAATCATTAGGGGGTTTTTGCTGTTATTGGGTGCTAACATCCCCTTGCTAGGGGAAGGGTTCTTGCATGACAACTGTCTGCTGTGAGGGTCCCCCTTTTCCTCTTTTACCCTGAAGCTTCCTGAACTTGGGGAGGTCGGGACAGTGATGAGTGTAATGGCCATACTCACCACAAATTTTGCAAGAGTGGTTGGTCTGACGATTCAACCTCTTGTTCTGCCCTTGGGAGTTATTTGGTTCCTAGTTTTGATTGCGGTTGGAGTTGAGCCCAGACTGAGATCATGGAGGTTGTTGTTGGTTGTTTCCCCCTGTCTAGGATTTCCATTTTATTTTTATTTTTATTTTTTCCTTGTCGCATTAGGAGGATAAATAGGATTCTTTTGGTCATATGACTAGCATGGTTGTGCCTAGGAATGTTGGACAAATTTCACCAGTGCATTATTCTGCATTGGTGGGTTTTGTGTTGGGGATTGGGAATATTGGGGTCGCTGTCCCTGGTTTGTGAATGGTTTTTGGGAGGTAGCTCTTCCGTCAGCATTTCTAGCTACATACTAGGTCCCCTGTGCAGGAGGGTACGGTCCTCCTTGCTGATGATGGTATGACTACACCCTTTTGGTCATTTTCTACAAAGGTGCATGATGACTCTGATGGTAGCCTAGTTGCGGGATGTTCTAGTTAGGATCGTATGCGTAACCAAGGTACAGACTACTGATGCCTAGGTGACTCTGGGTCAGTGACCCAATCAATATGTCTGTAGTGTTCGACATGCCTGGAAATTATTTATACGTTTTTAGGCACGAAGCGTTAGGAAGAATGTTATAAATGTATCCTGACTGCATGTAAATCAACTTGAGTTTCTTGTATTTGCTGATTGTATCCTCTTCAGATGTAGTTTTTTTAGTTGCTACATCCTTTCAAATCTCTGGAGTGAGAGTTTTTAGAAATAGGTCTAGTAGAACTAGATTGTCAAGTTTGGCTTTACACAAATTTTGATGTCGCCGCCATTCGTGGAGATGGTCTGAGATATAGATAGCTCGTGTCTGTCTAAAATGTGTCAGTAATTCCATTCTAGAATCATAGTGGATGGGTAACTGAATATATGTGAGGAACGCAGTAGCGAGGATGCTAAAGGTTCCTTGTGTAGCAAAAGGTTGCTCCACATACCATTTCGTGGCTGTTTTGGTTAAGGTGCGTTGAAATAGTCTTATCCGAATAGTATCATCGATGATGATGTTTGACGAACACCACAAGTGGAAAGTCATTATATGATTTCTGGGGTCTTCCGATTGCTTCCCTTCAAATTTTGGAATGCTCGAAGGGAACTTTGTGGGCATGGGGGGCCATGTGGGGTTGTGTGAAATGGGGTTAATCATTAACTTGGTTAGATCGGGTAGTTCAACGATGCTAAGAAAGGTAATTATGTGTTGAGTGCCATTACAGGTTATGAAAACACAGGGTTATCATTAGGTATGGTGTTTTTCTATGACTTACCCAGCTGTGTGTTCTTTTGGATCCCCGAATGGGTAGCGCTCCTCTACACCCTAGGGGTTGTGGGAGGAGTGGTGTGTGGTGACCCTGTGGGGGTTTCCACTAGTGTCGCATTGGGTGACAATTAGGGGTTCCTAACTAAATATGCCTCGATAAAGGATGAACTGATAAGGGTGGCGATGTTCCATCTTTGACGCCTAAATGACGAAAGACCTAGAACTCCTCCCACTAATGGGGTGATGTACAAAAGACATCTAGATCGACGAGGTCCCGTTAGGTCCATTATGGTGTTGAATAGGTATGGTTTTGGAAAAATTCTTCAGTTTTATGAGAGGAGAGAGATTGATATATCAAATAAAAAATGGTGACCACATACATAAAACACAGTGAAACAAAAGGTTAATTCCCCTTTAAATTAGTTCTCTATGATCAATCAATCAAAAAAATGGTTTTGGTTGTTTTTGCGTGTGATACTCAAAATCCTAAAGACCTAAATGTCCTCACACTCTTAATTGTAACTGGGCCTTGCGAATATATATTCTAGTGGTTACTGGGGCTAACGTCCTGAAATAATTGGAAACGCCTTCCAGTAGCCAAAGAATTGACCAAGATAATGTGTAAAGGATCTAGTGTTGCCTGCACCATCACCCATATAGAAGGATTCCCTAGATTTTTCCACTAAGTACCATCGTCCCATGTGAGCATTCGAGTCTTGATCTTGTTGGTAAATCAACTACCAGTACCGAGAATTAAATGGGTCAGGTAGCCCCTAATAATACTACACGCTTTGGGCCTAATATTAACCCTATAATATCCCAAAAGGGAGAATGCAGTAATACTAAAACACAATATGAGAACTGTAGAAAATTAAATAATAAATCTATATACACATCAAAAAGCAAGCAAGTACAACAATGCTCAAAATCTGAGACAGTCAAGCCATAAGAGTAGCCCAGAATGACCCTGTAATGATATCCCAAAAAGGACTACGTAACTACTGCTCTGCTGGAAGCTAAATTGCATTGTCCCTGCTACAACTATAAGGACTACAACTTCTTGTAAGATAGAAATTCAAATCTAGGCAGAATGGGAGCTCCGATAATGCTGAAATTGTAGATCTAGGCTCAATTATGGATTCCCAAGATAACCCAGGAGGGGTTTCTCAGATATGTAACTCTAAGACAACCTTCCTCTAAGGGCTTCACATATATTCTGCTGGGAATGAAGATCTGAAGCTAGATCTGATAATAAGATGGCTGGAATGATGTACAATCAGATCTATGCAAGAAGGGTTGATCCCTTCACTAGATCCTTGGGCTAAAAGCTCAAGATCTAGCTCCTCCAATCTCCTCCACTGAAAATAGCTGCTATATGAACAACAGCTTTAGAAAACTACACTGCCATAGAGGGAGGCTCTTTAGCCTACTACTAGATATGGAAAATTAGCTCCTAAGTGATGGAAAAAATAGATCCAATGTGAGGAGGTTATCCCTCACAGGATTTCCAGCTGAAATACTGGAAACTTCCTTCCTCCAATAGATTTACAAGTCTGAATTGTGCAATCCTTGAGGGCACTGCTACTGCATGGAGGTAAAACCCAATGGATTTAATGCGGGATGTAGATCTGCTACTCCTGAAAGGTTGAATCTGAAGAACAAGGTGGTAGGATTAATCCTCCACTGGTTTCCTAGCTGAATGCTAGAAACAACCTCATGAAGATGGTACCAATGCTTGATATGGAATGAAGAACAATCCTCTTTCCAGAGCTACTCAAAGAAAGAGGTGGGATTCCCACTCAGGAACACCCTACAAACTCTACTAAATAGCCCAAGTTTGCATATAAATGTCCTTAGACAAATGTAGATCTAAACATATCAAGAGATGAATAATCCAAATCATGCCTTCCATTGTGCCTTCACCTTCATTATATGCATGAGCCTTCCATAGCCTGGGCCCACTCCAATTCTGCGTTGTACATGTGTAAAAAGTCTCCATGTTTGACTGTGTTGTTGATTTGGTCAAATTTGACTTAATCAACATGATCCATGTCCTCCATTATGTTCATATGTGGTGATCACCCTCTCCATCATGCATGCATTACATGCATCACTTCCTCCACTATCTTATCATAAGTGCTTAATGATATTCTTTGAATGCATTATGATCTCAATTGACCATATCAAATATCCTTATGATTTTATATTTAATATCAATGATCTTATTTGACTGTTTCATCCCCCATAATCTATCTCATAAATGAGACATGATCCCTATTAATAGAGATGCTCTACTACTCCATGTTTTAGATCTAGATCTAGAATATCCACATTCAAACATAAAAAGTGGAATTTTATTCATATTTGAGGTTTGTGGGTCCCTCCACCCTTTTATTTACTTATTTTATTAAGAAAATCAAGGACTCTAATATTCCAAATATGATGTGGAAATTTGGGAATATTACAAACCCCCTCTGAATTGGGTCACTGTGGCGCTTGGGTTTTCTTTTCCGTGGGTGGATAGATGGGTTTAAAAGCTCCCTATAAGGTCAAATTATATGTCTCAATATTTAAACTGACCATGGCGGCTTATTGGATGCCTACCCCCATGGTCCTAACCTGAACTATTATTTTTCTTGTGGCCCCTGTGTGGAGATTTAATGAGTTTTCTTAGGTTAGTTTTAAGGTGGCTTTAATTTTCTTAAGGAGTGGCAGTGTGTGAGAAAAAGTGAACAATCACACAGTTTTAAGGTGTGGATAGGGAGGGCCTATCATAGCAGGAATGGCAGTGATCCTTTACACGTCCCCTATTAATCTATGTTTTTATTGTTCCTTGTGATAAGAAAATGATATGTGGATAGTGGGTTTCTTACAACTTTGCCTAATTAAACTAGATGATTGACTAAAGGGAGATGGAAAATTATAGAGAGCGTTCATATGCATGCCCAGGGTCACCAAAAGGTGCAAGGCAACAAAGATTACTTGCTTCTCTAAATATAATTAAGTCCTGGTCCCAATTCCTAGTGCAAAAATTTAAACTAAAATTAATGATCTAACTAGGAAAAAATAAATGAAAAGTAGCTAAGAATATGTGTATTAGGGTCACTTACTCTTGCTAATTATCTATGTGTTTTTGGTGTCTATTTTCACAAAATGAGTTAATTCATATTGAAAAGGTGGGTTCTTTCCACTCAATTTCCCCTACTTAAACTATGTGAGTTTTTTGAAGATAAACTTTGAAAGTTAAAACTATGCAACTAGCAATATTAAAATGTAGCCAAAAGCATATTCTAAATAGTCATGGGACACAAAAATTAGTGCTGACAGTTTTTTTTTTGGCTGCCAATCACTTTAAAATTGGGAAACTGAAGAAAACCACTAAGAAATATGTTCTCTAGCTTCTGCACGGGAATTTCTCACACTGGTGCGCAACTCTGCACGCAAGTTAGAGATGAACATGCATGAATCACCACATCTGTCTGAGTAAACTACGTGCATTGTTACTGCAAGTAAAATTTCTGAAACTCTTGAACTGCAAATATTCATTGCGGGTGAATGAGGATAGAATTGGAGAAGGGGAGTTGTCCCAAAAACACTCCATAGTAGAGAGAAGGCCCCTGAAACAAGCGTAAGCACTTAACTAAACAGTAAAGCAAGTGGAGTCACTAATCCTGTTGTGGTGGTTTTGGTGCACAAGTGTACCAAACCACCGATGCTTGGTAGGAATGGTTGCAACCTACAAGCTATGGTCACAAGCATAAAATATGGTTAGCAAGTTAGTGAACACATGCTAATATATATAAAACACACTAAATTATGGAATGCAGTATGCTGCATATAAGAAGAAGAAACACAATTAAACTAAAAAAAACAAAAGCTCACAATGAGCCAAACGAGACAATAATGAAAATAGTGGAATAAAATCCCTTCTTATTGACCACTATTAGTAAAAAATATAAAACGTTACACACTTGCCAAAGGATTTGTAGAACTATGGAGTTGTAAGACCTAGTGCAAGGATGTTTTTACCCTTCAATTGATGTCGCAATGCCTCTCTCTTCTCCAAAGGGATTGATGTTTTTGGGTGGCCAACAACTAAATCCTCTAACAATATTGCTACTATGGATTACACATTGCTGGTTTTCTCATGGGCAATTTGGCCATCATAACAATGTGTTCTCATTTTTTTCTTCTCACAGTGGCAATTTATAGGAAAATTCAAATCCTTCTTCCCTCTCTTGGTACACTTGTGGATGGTGACCCAAGAGAGATGATTGATTCCTTTGTGTGCCCACTTGATTCCTTTGTGTGCTCATTTGAGGTCCCAAGGTGGCTCTAGGTGGTTGTCCTTGGGCGACCTCAATTGGAGGATCATTTCCTGATGGTTGTCAAGTGGTCCCGGATGGTGACTTCTGCCACTCCCAGGACCACACATATTTTTGAGGGAAAGCCACACAGATCAGTGTGCCTATTGAGGAAAAATGAGTGCAAGGCACATTTTTCCTGTGTTTTTGGTGCGCAATTTTGTTTTTTCCTCTTAACCCTAGAGTTTTCTAAAAAAATTCAGATCCTATAATGTTCCTCAGACTTGTAAATCCTTCTGCCTGACATATTATAATTTCATTTTTCCTTGTCTGATTTTCCTGTGATAGCAATTGAAATAATGTTTTTCTCATTTTTTGTGTGTCAGGATGCATCAAAAGTATGCAACATGGGTACTCCTTGGACGAGGAATGAAATTATACATCTAATGATTACTCCTTGAAATTTGAGTAAGCCTATAGGGAGACAAATTGAAAATACGTGTTGAAAAAGTATATATATATATATATATATATTATCTTTTAAAAGTTTTCCTCAAAAAATGGTGAATCATCCCCCATGGTTAACATAATCATCTTGAATCCTATTGGTTCTTATAAAGTTGATTTTTTGTACATTTTTTTTAGGGCCCATTTTTTACCTCAATATTTCTCTAATGGAAGCTGCCCCATTGTGAAAGATTTCAAGTTTGAAATCTCTTCTATAATTGAGATCATAGCATTAAATATCATTTGAAGAGATATTAATAATTTTTGGACAAATACTTCATTTTTAAGTTCTTCATTAAGTCCTATATTCATATTTCCAACCTCATCAACTAGACTATGGAAATATTCAACAATGCTTTCATCCTCATTCATCTTTAGGCTTTTAAATCTCATTTTATAGGTTTGAAGTTTGGCTTGTTTTACCTTCTCATCTCCTTCATAGATTTTCTTGATTTTTTCCCATACATCCTTGGCCAAATCACTGTGAATCGCCTTGACTAGTTCATATTGGTAAAGACTTAATCAAATTGTGTTCTTAGCCTTTCCATTATTTGTATACGATCTTCTCTCACAAGCATATGTTAGGGGAGTTTATAGAACTATGTATCCAAATTTTACAAATTCCCAGACATCCACACCAACAGACATGATATAAGATTACATTCTAACCCTATAGAGCACCTAATTTTTTCCATAAAATACATGTACTATACTTTGGAAAAAATCCTAATTTTCCCGACTTGTCGTGATTCCCTACAAATATACCTTCCAGTGGTTAAACTATCCTTGAAGGAACTTTCTCTTATACTAATTTTTGGGAATCAAGAAATATTGACAAGGAGGGGGGTGAATTAGTATTCTACAAATTTTTACACTTATTTAACAAATAATTCAATTAATTACAATTAGAAAACAAAAATAAGACATTCACATGACATTTGTACACATTCATTTTAATGTGGAAACCATTGCAAGAGAAAAAACACAAAATCTTGTTTTATTATGATGTAAACCAAAAGTATCAACTCTGATTGCATAAATTTTTGTGAGCACCCACTCGCAGGAGGCCACAACCCCATCATATAACCAAGAACCAACTTGATAGATGCATAAACCTTTGATATTTGTAGGCACCAACCTGTTGTAGCTAGACATATCTATATTTCATAAATTTTCAGACTTGATACCCTTGTCAATGTTCTTTAATTATATATTAGACCAATATCACTACTATGTCATCAAAAACCTTCTTCTTTTCTCTGATTGATTCTAATTAGTCACACTCAATATAGCATAGAAATATTCTCCTTCAATTGAATTCACTCACTCTCAAGAACAACTGCAATTTACACTCTCTCTAACTCACTACATTCACATAACAATAGTGCCACAATTACAAAATATTCATATATTTACATTCATTCCATCTAATTTTATAAATCCTCCATCTATATCTTAACCAATTTAAGAGGAGTGGAAAAGGGAGGTGACTTTATAAAAATCCATTTCACAGTCACTTAATTAATCAAGGAGGGATCTAAGTGGAGCGATGTGTTAAATTTTGTAACTATGGTTGGTCTTCAAAATTTATATTTTAGCCCTTGTAATTTATAAATAATATGTAATGAATTTTCTTCATGTAATTTTTATTATTTAGTACTTGCAATAATTATTTTAAGACATGTTATCCATGTTAGATTTAAAAGAGAAATTTTTGAAATTTGAAATTTGAATTTCCTATTCCAAAATAGTCAAGTCAAACCTCCCTCCAGTCAAGTTGGCCCCAAGGAAGAGACACCCATTCGCGAAGGAAGAACACTATATAAATACATTTGACCATCTCCTCAAAGGAATCATTTGACCTCAGTGACAAGAAAGAATGTCTAGAAGGACAAGAATGGTGACGAAGAAGGACAAATCTCTCTCTCTCTCTCTCTCTCTCTCTCTCTCTCTCTCTCTCTATATATATATATATATATATATATATATATATCTCACATTTCTCTCTCTAGACCTTGCATGTGTGAATTTTGAGCAGCAGTTTCTAGTAAGGATAAATTTATAGATATTTGCAAGGAAATATTTACAAGGTTGAGTTGTAGTACTGATTTGCAGGGCCAAAATTATAGGCAACATATTCTTGGTAGGCTGAAATTCTAGGTAGGCTAAAATTCTGGGTAGATATAAAAGGGCTGAAATTTTGAAGGGAAAAATTTTAACTTGACTTGGCCTAACATAAGGGTTGTGGACCAGGTTTGACTATAGCTTGTTTATTAGTTTGATGGCATAGTTAACTAGCAACGTTATATGTATCTATTGTTGAACTGAAGAATTTATCTACGAAAAAGGTTGTTGGGTCTTTCCCCATGTAGGGTTTCCCATGGTAAAAATTTTGTTCTTTGTTCATTGTGATATCTACTATTTTATGCTTTAGGGTTGAATTTATGATGTGTAATTTCTTAATTATAAACTGGAATTGCTAAAACAATATATATATATATATATATATATATATATATATATATATATATCATTAGAATTAATTACTATTATTTTAGAAATATTGTGCTAGTATCTATTTCACTTGGAAAATCAACATGGTATCAAATCGTTGGTGATGAAAAAGGACATTGAGATCACCGTTGAAGAATATTTGTAAGATATCACTCTTGAAGATGAACTATATCTATAATATACTTGTTTATATGTGATGATGGGTTCTTCAATGAAGTTTGAGAACAAATTGGAAGGAGCTACAAATTTTATACCTTGGAAGATAAGGATTTATTTTCTTCTTGCAAAAAAGATCTCGTGGGTATTCTAAAAGGAAAGGTCACCGAACTGGAAAAAATGATGAGAAAGAAAATTTTGAGAAGAATGATATCTCAACTATGAGCATCATTGTGGACTCTATCAAACATAAATTTATTCCTTATGTTTTAAGACTTCAATATTCAAGGAATATGTATGATTCCCTAATTGGTTTGTTCAATATCAACAATATTGGTCAAAAAATGAGTTATAAGGATGAACTTCATGATGTTAAAATGACAAGGAATAATATTATAGCATAATATTTCATGAGGATATCTCAACTGAAAGATTAACTTCAAGCACTTAATGAATTGATTTCTAAGAATGAATTAGTAACTACAACACTTAATGGTCTACTATATTCATGGGACTCATTTTCTACAGGCATATATGCTAGAAATGAGATCCAAAGTTATAAGAGTAACGGACTAATTGTACTCAAGAAGAATCAACACTCATATCAAAAGGAAAGTTTTAAAGAATAGATGAAGGAAACTCTCAAGAATATGTAACATGTTTGAAGAGGGATGGAGGAAGAAATAAGTTTAGTTTCCAAAGAAGAAATGAAGGAAGAATGCCTGAAGGTAAAAGAACTACTCCTCAAGGGAAGAGATACATGTCAAAAGTTCAATGGTATCATTGCCATACATTTGGTCATCATAGAAGTGATTGTATTGAAAATTTGAATGATAGAAAGAGAAAAGGAAAGCAACATGCTACCATTATATATATTGATGGAGTTCTAGAGAAACCTAATAATGAATATCTAGGTAATAATTATTTTTATTTTGTTTCTCTTCTCTTACTGGTTCTATTGTAGATAATGAATATTTGTGGCTAGTTTATAGTGGTGCCTCAAGGAACATGATGGTAGATGGAGAAAACCTC
Source organism: Pinus albicaulis (assembly GCA_034641835.2). NCBI lineage: Eukaryota > Viridiplantae > Streptophyta > Pinopsida > Pinales > Pinaceae > Pinus > Pinus albicaulis. The sequence goes on from CM076577.1 coordinate 4,777,769, forward strand.
ACAAATATAGTGGAAATAATATTATAAAAAAACATCAAACTTGGAGACAATAACAATTATGTAGTAGAAAGGCATTAGGAAGACAACCATTGAGTTGGAATCATGTGACAATGTTCATCTTAACAACATATTGTATGCAGTAGGTTTGAAGAGGATTTTCGATTCTATTTCTTGCTTAAAATATAAGGGAGATAGAGTAGAATTTGTGGATGGAAAAGTTCTTGTATGGGCCAAAGGCTCTAGTATAGATTCAAGCAAAGTTATTGGGATTCATGAAAGAATATTATATAAAATTTTGATATATCTTTCCCAAGCACTCGTATGTCATGATGTTAATCCATGTGAGCTTTGGCATAAAAGATATTCTCATGTCAACTATAAATCTTTTTCTTCCTTTAAAAAAATGGTTTTAGGTGTTCCAAATTTGCAGGAAGAACATGAAGGTATATGTAAAGAATGTGTGCTTGGGAAGAACTTAAAGAATCATTTTCTAAGTAGCGAAGTAGATCTAAGGATATCCTAGATCTAGTTAATTATGATGTATTTTGTTTGATGCTAGTAGAATTCATTATATGATTTATTTATTATGAAACATTTATTGATGTGTTCTATCACAAGAATTGGATCTAGTTCATGAAGATGAAAGATGAAGTCTTTGAAAAGTTCCAGGAATTCAAAGTTGAAGTAGAAAAATTGAAGGGAAAGAAGATGAAGATCCTGAGATATGATAATGGAGGTGAATATTCCTCCAAGGAATTTGTTTCCTTTTGCAAAGAATATAGGACTAGGAGGGAGTTGGTAGCTACTTATAATCAACAACAAAATGGAGTTTTTGAAAGAAATAATAGAACTATCATAGAATATGTCAAGGAAACGATGCATGACCAAACTTCACTATGTTTCTATTTAGTGAAGCATATATAAAAAATATCTACATTCAAAATTGAGTTCCTCATCAAATTTTGGAAGACAAGACTCTTGAAGAAGCATTCACTAGTAAAAAACTCCAAGTTGGTCATTTAAGAAAATTTTGGTTTTCCTGCCTATATTCATGTACCTAAAAATAAGATAATAAAGTTAGATCCTTCTGGAAGGAAAGGGGTATTATTTGGTTGTAATGAGTCATCAAATTCCTATAAAATATATATTTTGGGACAAAAATAGGTTGAATTTAGCAGAGATATGACCTTTAATGAGAATATGTCTTATTGGAAATAAAATGAAGTTTCCATAGATTATTATGAGGATGAAGAACATGAAGCTCCCAAGAAAGAAGGATCTGATGCATAAAATCCTTAAGAAGATCCAGAAGGGCCAAGAAAACTTGTGGACCTAGTGGATGTTCCTAAAATCAAGAAAAGGACAACTTGGTTGAGATCCACTTTTTATAAAGTCGAAGGAAATGCAATACCACGTTGCACCTTCAGGGAGAGAAAGAGACCAAAGAAGTAGTCTATTTATGCAACATTACTGACTAATATTATTGATTCTTAACCTTCCAATTTTCAAGAAGTATCTAGATAGAAAGATCGGAGGGATGTGATGTTAGAATAATACCAATCTATTACGAAGAGTGATGTATGGGAAATTGTGTTGAGACCTAAAGGAAAATTAGTGGATTTCTCTAAATGGTTATACAATATCAAGAATGCAGTGGATGACAGTATTGAAAAATATAGGGACAAATTTGTGGCTAGAGGGTTGTCCCAGAAAGGGGATAAGGCCATGTTGATAAATTTTCTCCAGCTATGAGGTACAATACCATTATATCTATTATCTCTATTTCTTCTTCTATGGGTTAGGATATACATAAAATGGATGTAACAGTTGATTTTCTTAATATTATGATTAATAAAGAATATTACATAGAGCAACCTCAATGTTTTGATGTCCATGGAAGAGTGCCTCATATTTTCATATTGAGGAAAGCCTTATATGGAATTAAGTAAGCACCGAGAGTCTGGTATATATGAATTGACAATTTTTTGACAAGACTTGGTTTCTTCAAAAGAAATGTTGATCCAAACCTGTACTTGAAGGTTGAGAAAAGTGAACTTCTGACTATATTATTATATGTTGATGAATTATTTATGACTAGTGTGAAGCATCTAATTATTTGAATAAATAGGGAGTTGGCTTCTGAATTCAATATGAAGGATCTTGGTTTGATGCACTGCTATTTGGGGCTAGAAGTATGGGCAAATCCTGATGAAATATTCCTTGGTCAAGGAAATTTTGTTATCAACATCCTATAAAAGTTTGGAATGATGGATTTCAAGTCGATTTTGACTTCCATGGTTACAAATATGAGAAATATAAGAGACTCAGGGTATAATTTGGTAGATTCATCCATGTACTGAAAGTCGATTAGCTCACTAATGTGTTTGGTCAATACTATTCCGAAAATTTTCTTTGCAATGGACATGTTGAGCCAATTCCAGGTGGAACCAATACATGATCATTAGATTGCAAAAAGGCATATATTGAGGTACTTGTGTGGTACAATTGACTTTGGTTTGAGATATGTCTCAAACAATGATATATAGATGCAGGGATATACAAATGCAGATTGGGTAGGGAGAGTTGAAGATATAAATAGCACATTTGGAGGTTCTTCAATTTAGGCTCTGCTATGATTTCGTTGATGAAAAAGAAGAAGAAATTTGTCACACTTAGTACTACTGATGTAGAGTATATTATAGATAGCTTTCCGAGTTGTGAAGCGGAGTGGCTTCAGAAGTTACTTGTGGGACTATTTGATCATGTGCTTGAGCTGACGATGATATATTGCGATAATCAAATTTGTGTGAACCTGATAGAGAATACAGTGTTCCATGACAAGTTGAATCTCATAGAGGTCAAGTACCAATTAATTCATGAAATAGTGCAAAAGGAAGAAGTGAAGCTCTAGTTTTTCTCCACTAATGAGCATATTTTCGATATTCCTACAAATCCTTTGTCCCAAGAGAAGTTTATATAGTTTAGATAAAATCTTGGACTTGTTGAGAATGCCTCTCTCATTGGGAGGGAGTGATAATGAGATAAGAACTTGGAATGAAATTATTCGTGTGTCACATTTGACTAAAATTAGGGAGAATGGCTTTGCAGAGGAGTGACATTCCTCCTATGTCATGTATGACTAGAATTAGGAAGAATGGTCCCAGAGGCCCAAAATTAATCACTTATAGTGTAAAATTCCAACATAAAAATAATTTAGTATCAAACCCATAATTACTTTGATAGAATTTTGCCTTTGAAGATTCACCATGTGTCAAATATTGAATATAAAGATGGTAAACCAAGGCTAGTTTGTATACCATGTGTCATATAAACTAGTGACATTGATGCTAATGATATACTGTGTGCCAAGAGTACCAACCAAAATTATGGTGAGGATACAACATGCGTTAGAGATACCAACCATAATTATGGTAACATGTTGATGTTGTTGATCTACCATGAATGAACTCTATTTGGAAAAAATTATGGTAGTTTGTTGATGCTATTATCCTATCATGTGTAAAATTTGTTTGGCTAGAATTATGGTAGTTTATTAATGATGACTTGTTATAACCTTTTCTTAGAGAAATTTTTTCACATGAAGAACATATGTCTAGTCATTATGAATACCTCCCTATCTGAGAGGGAGTGTTGAATTTAGGGAGTGTTGAATTTTGTAGTTATGGTCGGTCTTCATAATTTATATTTTAGCACTTGTAATGTATAAATAATTTGCAAGACATTTTCTTCATGTAATTTTGATTATTCATTCCTCAAAATAATTGTTGTAGAACATGTTCTTCATGTCGAATTTAAAATATAAAATTTTGAAATTTAAATTTTGAAATTTTGGTTCCAAAATAGTCAAGTCGACCCTCCCTCAAGTCAAGTTGGCCCCAGTGAAGATACACAGCAATTCACAAAGGCATAACACTATATAAATTAATTCAACCTCCTCCTTAAAGGCGTCATTCTAGCTCACAAAAGAAATAATTTTATGGGCATCCAAGCAAGGGACGAAACAAACAAGAAGGATGAAGAAGAATGACATAGATATATATCTCTCTAGTTTGCATCTCTCTCTTTATAACTCTAACATGTCAAATCCGAGCAACAATTTCTAGGCATGATGAAATTATGAACAACAATAGGGTTGAATTTGTAGGGTCAAATTTCAGGGTTGAAATTCTGGGCTGTATATTCTGGGTAGGCCAAAATTATGGGAAAATATGAAAAGACTGAAATTTTGAAGGGCATAAATTTGACTTTACTTGGCTTGACTTGAGTGTTGTGAACCAGGTTTGACCATAGCTTTTCGATCACTTTGATTTCATAGTTGACTATCAACATTATATGTATCTCTTGTTGAACTGAAGAATTTATCTCAGAAAATGGTAGTTAGGGCTTTCCTCCAAGTGGGTTTTCCTAGGGTAAAAGTTATGTTCTCTTTGTGCAATGTGATCTCTAATGTCTTTATGGTTTATGGTTGAATTTCTAAATTGTAGTTGCTTAATTATAAACTGGAATTTTTAAAATAAGATATATATCATTAGAAATAATTACCAATATTTTAGAAATATTGAAATAGTATTTATTACGCTTTAGAAATCAACACGATGGAAATATTTATTTATTTCTATTTTCCAAATCATATGTGAATAAAAGAAACACCCTTGAAGTATTGCACAAGTTTCTTTTTCTAGCTATGGAACATGTCATATTCAACTCTACATATGCTTTAAGAATGATTATATTATTTCAAATAAGTACAAGATTAAATCAATTTGAATTTTAGCTCTAATTAATTACAAATAATGCATAAAACATTAGTTCACAAAAAATTCATCATGGTGATATGGTACTAGAAACTTAACAAGGAGATTCATTTATCATAATGTTCGAATTCTTGTCTTGACACTGCATTAATACATTAAGAATCCCCCAATGTAGGTGTTCTCCAAAGGCCAATCCAGTATCCACCTCGAAGCATCGTCCCCTGGCAGCCATCCTCTTCAGGATGAGGCACATGGCCCCAACATGGTTGTTAATAAATATGGCATGGGTGATATTTACTTCGCCGACCTTGTTCCATCTGTTGCGTCCTCTATACACCAGGTGAGAATTTACTCCATCCTCTACGCATTAGTTTCTCCATCTATGAAGTTACACAACCCTCTTCCATATATGGACACTGGCACTATCCCTTAGACATTCTCCCTTGGAATTTATGTTATGCTCAATGTTGCTACTATCTTCTCCTATGTCAATTATTCTCCTACCAAGGCCCCGCACCATCCCTCAGCCCAACTATGCCAAAATTCTTTCTGTCATGCATCGTGTACAACTCCTCTGCTTCCTTCACAATCCTGCATCTCTGCTTCTGTCATGCCATGACGCCACTGCATGCGATGTCGCAGAGGTAGAGGTCATGGATCCCCTTCCTGCCCACTCATTCACACCATGGCTGGGAGAACTGTAGAATTTTCTTTGAGTCTGGTTGTGCCTGAGGTTCGGGATCCTCATAGCCTCTTTGCTCACTTATCCATGAACCTTCCTGAAACCTCTTCTGAGCCCTTTGGCTCTCACTCTACGAAACTGATGTGTAAGTCCACCATTTCTCCTACCTCCCTCAATATTCCACACAAAATGGTGGCATTTCTGGTTAATTTAGCTAAGGAAGCCTCAAACAGTGATGGAAACTATAGCTCTGATGAAGATGGCAAGGATTTTGTGACAGGTGCCCACTTCACCTCCTCTCCATCGTTGGATGCCCAGCTGTCCATGTATGACGATGGCATATCCAAGTATAGGTGCCTCATCGAGGAAGAGCTCCCTCAACAGTCGTTGCAGGATGATACGAAGCATCAAGATTAACCTCATGGTTCCCACTTGTCACTATTCTCTGCTATGGTTTAGTTATGGTCTAGTTCTCTTGAATTTTTATTTTCCACACTATATAATTTTGTTTAAAGCTAGTTTCCCTACAAGGGTAGCTTTTTCTGTTATACATGGACAAGTTTCTTGGGTTGGCTTCCCCTCCTAGGCAACCCCTCTTTTGAATTTTTGAACATTCTATTTCCCGCTAGAATTGGCTAACGCAACAATTCTGGTGGATGACGAATGTATCTCTATGATTTTTATTTTATAATAGAAGTAGCCATATTTATAAAAACAAATACACTAATAATAAATTATATATGTTAATATACATTGGTGGGAGGTAGGTTCATGCGCCCCCCCCCCCGCCCCTAAAGCCATTTAGCCTTGTTTCTATTTCCATTCCCGTTTCCCATTTTTGGTAGCATTGTCAAGATGTTAAAATAATATTTTTGGGATTGTTTTTCCACTATTTAATTAAGGTCAAGTCCTTAGGTATGAAGAAAAATTAATTGGTTTCCAAGGAAAATTAAGGATGATGCAATTATCACTGTGAAAGAGGATAACTTGACTACTACCTTCTTGTTATATGTCATGCTAACATGTATTTAAGAATTTAAATTTTTTTTTCATGGATAGAAAGTTACAGAGAATACCTGTAAATAATTCTATATTTTTCTTCTTCAAATGTTTCAGGAAGATATATCATAGATATGGAAACTAGCATTCTGATGCATTTTTGTTGGTATTGTCATTAAATGTTGCAACATATTTCTTCCAAGCATTACAAGACCAAATGTTTTCCAAGTTATTTTTATGATAAAATTCCCCATATTGACAAGCATCATATTACTATTGAGAGTGAACAACATGTAGAAACCGTGTTCCTAATGTATTTTTTAAGAAAAATATGGTAGGGTGCAAAACACTCTTAAACATTGAGTTTATTTTTTCTTACTTCCCTTGATCATTTCAAGCGAAAATTTTAAGAAGGCTGACCAAATTTATATGTATAATAAATGGGTGAATCCCCATGGCATATAGAAAAAAGTGTAGCCCATTTTTTCAATAATATAATATACATATATATTTTTTTAGAAAATCTTTCACTAAAATATAATTTTTTGTTAAATCTTGGAAATATTTTCACCAGGTTATAAAGTAATGAAATTTTTTGGCTAATCTTCTAAAAAAATTAGAAAACATTGTAAAATATTGGCGATTCCTTTATAACATAAATAAAAATAAATAATAGTAATAGAAATATGTAGTTAAACTATAATATACTAAATTTTCATGTCTGGGAAAAGATAAATCATGGGTAATGTTGTTGTAGGTTCTTATTATACATTATTTCAAATATTTTTGCATGCTTTTATCATTTTACCACTAAGGTCTTATTGCATCCCAAGGGGAAACTAGTTGGAGAGGAACCCCCAAAGGCGTGCGATGTTGAAATAAATAAATATAAATCTAAATTAAGTATAAGAAGGTACAAATCTAAATATAAATATATTAGTAAAAAAATATTACTAACCCAATATATTTACCAACCAATTAACCATTTATTAATAACCTAATATATTTAATAATCTAAATATATTTTCTAACCAGTTAAGATAATTATTAGCATTGGCAAGATTTCATAATATAAAATTGTGTTTATTAGTCAAGAGTGGGGCTAGTGTATGTATATATAGAAGAAAATGGATGTTTCAAGATTTGAATGTGAGTGTATGCAGTAAGAAAAAAATAAGTATATTTACTAATCTAAATATATGCATTAGCATCGACAATTTTTCTTAATATAAAACTGTATTTATTAGTTGAGAGTTGGAATTATGTATATATGTAAATAAAATGAATGCTTCAACATTTGAATATGAGACTATGCAGTAAAAAAAATACATTAAGTATGAGGAGATACAAATCTATATCTAAATATATTTAGCAAAAAAATTATTACTAACCACATGTATTTACTAACCAATTAGCCATTTATTACTAGTCAAATGATAGATATATTACTAATCTAAATATATTTACTAACTAATTAACATAATTATTAGCATCAACAAGTTTTCATAATATAAATTATGTTTATTAGTCTAGAGTTGGACTTATGTATATGTATAAAGAAAATGAATATTTGAAGGTTCAGTTTTCATAATATAAAATTGTGTTTATTTGTCGAGAGTTGGAATTTATATATATATAAAAAATGAATTCTTGAAGATTTGAATCTAAGCGTATTCAATAAGAAAAATAAATTAAGTATGAGAAGATACAAATCTAAATCTGAATATATTAATAGATTTTATTTACTAACCAATTAACAAAACTATTAGCACCACCAAGTTTTCATGATATAAAATTGTGTTTATTAGTCGAGAGTTGGGCTTATATATATATATATATATATATCAAATGGATGTTTCAATATTTGAATTTGAGTGTATGCATATGCAGTAAGAAAAACCCTCAAGGGCATGGGAAAATCCTTTCCATGTTCCCTTATTTGTTTCATTTCAGAGTGATCATACAAGGTAAAATATGGTGAAATTAGGCAATAGTAGTAATCGCTTTAGTTCCACTAAATGCTACTAACACAAATGGACTTCACTCCTTTGAGTAAGATATTGACCTAAATTGTTAGTATTAGAACATGATATTATAGTTAGTTTTATTTTGGCTTAGTTATCATGTAAAATTTTCCAATAAACTAGATTTATGTGTACATTATATATCTGGGTACATATTTTTGTCATTTTTCTTTATAAATACAAGTTATTCTCCATCTATCTTTTTTATCTAGGGGTTTTTCCTAAATGTTTCTTTTCAGTCTATATTTTCCTCCTCTCTCGTTGTTTCTTTAGTTGAATATTGAATGGGTTTGAATTTTTCGGATCTTGTAAACATTAAAACTAAGTAGGCCATCCCCTTAATCTATTATTATCTAGCCTCCTTGTTGAATTGTGGTGAATAGAAAAAGAGATCAAAGACACTGGACCACAAAATCACTACTCATTAGAAGCACTTGATAATAAAGAAGCCACTTTCTTTTTTACATCATGGATTTTAATTTGTAATGGGTAGAGAAAATCAACGATACTTATTTTATTACCAAAACCCAGTGCTTTTCCAAACAAATATTGTTATGATTCCAAAAAATGGGTAAAAATAAGAGGAAAATGTAAACCACATAAGAGGAATTGGAATGTATAACAAATACACAAAGTTAATTGTACCATTATGTGTTTATTCTTGAGTTTTTAATTCAAATCCTACTATTTTTCAAGGAACTATGTACCACTATTTTCTGAGACTTGACTTGTTAATTCAAATTCAACAACTATGCGAACAACCCTCGTTCATAATATATGATTGAGACTAAAAATATGCAAATTTTTAAGACGGAAAGAACACTATTTAATATTTAAATAGACATGGAAATAAGATTCTTGAATTTTAAATAGAGTTGAATTATTCTTTTATGACCATTTGTTCCAAAAAGCGAGGGGAATTTTCTCGAAATTAATCCAAATATCATGAAATTAGGGCTATTGAAAGTAAGAAACTTATTTTACACCAAATGGGGAGGGAAAAATAGATATCATAAATACATATTCTTGAAAATTGTGGTGATTTCTAATAATTTACTATGATACAAAAAATAAATCCCAATAAGAAATTTTAACCCCTTAATTTTTCCCAAGGGTGAAAATTCACCCCTCAAATTCTTTATGATCATTTATTTTCTTTCCCTCGAGTATTCAAGGTTGTGGGAAATTTTCTATCTATTGGTAGCAATATAAGAATGCTATACTTGAAATGCTACAATGATTGATTATTGAACTTTTCTATTATCTTACTAAAAGCTTGACTAGAGACCCAAATTTTTTCCATTAGAATCCATTCACATTCTACTTCATGTTTCTATTCACATTAGCACATTATAATAAAATTTATGTGTCTGATACACTAATAAATTTCATGTTCATAATATATATTGTTCGTTCACTTTTTTTTCTTGTTTGATTCTTGTTTCCCATTTCTGATAATGTGGCTTCTATTATCTTATTGAAATATATTTAGGATGTGAATTTATATTTATGAACATTAAATTCATTATCTACCTTAGCTATTTTGTTGTATTTAAATGCTCTTTTTATATTGCAAAAGTGTGATATCACAATGATGAACAATGAATTGTTTGATTATATATTTGTTCATTGTTCTTACTAAGTCATGCTTGCAAGTCCTTGGAATTGACTTTGAAATCAAACTTGTGTATTCGTTAGCCTCTTTATGGAGATTATGACTCTTTTTTCACTGGTAGAATTAATAGATAGCTGCAAAATTTATTTAGTGTTTTAAAGAAAATTACAGTAATATCTAGAGTTATTCCATAAAATAAAATATAATTTCAATATATTTATGACAAAGTGAAAAATATGCAACAAAGGAAAAACTTAACACAACACATTTATACTATGTTTATATATTTATGAAATTATTAAAACATAATCCCAGAAGTATGCTTACAAAAAATATATAAATTTGGAATCATTTGTTTGCACCATTTCAAATTGGTCATACATAACCAACTTGTCTCTTTTATCCTACCATATAAATTAGAATCGAAGTATTGTATTGTTGGTTGGGTTGTGGTCTAGTGGTAAATAATGGAGGTTTACAACAACTACTCCAGGTTTTATTTTCAATGGAAACCATCTCAACAAAGTTTTTCTACATGAGAATCACTAAAATGACATGGTTGAAAAGTTGCAAACTCATTTGGTAAAAAAAAAAGGTTTTACTTATCCTACACTTCCCTAGATGCCTACTAAAATATTAAAATAAAAAATGAAATTTCATTAAAATTTCATGTCATTGTAGGAAGAGTGATAGTAACTAGAAGAATAAAAGAGGAGAGAAATAGAGATCCAAAAATAGAGCTTACAAAAATTCTTTTAAAAATAAATGGGTTAGATAACCACTGTGTTTCTAATATAGTTAGAGTGAAAATGAACTTAAAATAATAATGGACAAATTTTCCATTTTTATTTTACTCATGAATGGTAATGGCCAACTCAAGTTCAATGTCCAATTTTGTGTATAGTGTTTGGTGAAAATTTCACCCTTTTCCATTTAAAACAATATGCTCATATTGGGAGAAATAAACAGAGGTTAGAACGCACTTATAATTCCATCTATAGTTTCATTATCTCCTAAATAATTTGACTCACATTGAATCAAACCACAATCTCGTAGAAATCCAAGATACACTAAATTAGTTGGAAGGAACATACATTTTGTCATATTTGATTAGGTGTTTTTGAAAATTTCTTCCAAATATAAAAAATTTTCAGTGGATAAGTTGAACTCTTTGTCTCTTATCTATTTCCAAGGTAATGTTTGATCGCCACACATGGATATAAGAAACCAAAGAATCTGAATGATCTAGCATAATTCAACCATTTATATTGATCATTGACTTGAATTTCACTAATCATGATGCACACATAGAATGCTTCAAAGTCCATAAGTGTTCCACATTCACTAGTTATATATTAAGCACACTAGTTTGAGCCTCGAGAAATAAAAATTATGCTAGAAGCTTCTACATATTAGGATAATTCTCTTAGAATTACAATTAAAACTTGAATTTGGGGCATTGAAATTCACATTCCAATACTTATCTATCAATCAATATTGAATATAATGGAATAAAAATCCACCCTTAATCCTAATATTTATCATGCACTATATTTTCTTAACATTCAATGGGTTATACATTGGGATTAATCGATTCCCTTGTCTTTGATGTAGTCATTTATTTCACCTTGTGATCAAACATGGAATATCCATGGTCCAACCTTGTGACATCCTACAACTATAACGATAAGTAACCCCTTTAATTCATCATGAGCCACAACTGTAGTGCTAGTAGGTATGATCGAGGACGTTGATCATACCCCTCCAAATATTTATAGACTCCTTCTTATAGAAACCCACTACCTATATGTGGTTTGTTTGGTAAACACTCATTATTGCCTACAAAAACTGAGAGAGAATCCATCAATGTAATCCATATAATCATACCTTCTATCTTCTTAAATATAAATATCAAAACATAAATATGAAATATAATATGACTCAAATCGTCATGGTATGGGTTTTTCCTATAGTACTCTTTTCCTGCCACACTCAGGACATAATCAGTAAAATATGAGAAACATTATATAGCTATCATCTAGTAAACATCATAAACATTCAAATATAAAGGCCATAATCAACAAAATCATCATAAAAAAGAAGGTAAAATATCATAATATCATGAATACATGCCTTCTAAAAATACATAAAAAAAAGTCCATACCATCATACTGATGTCCTCAAAGATAATATTAAGTCAAATGATGTCTCAAAATCAAGAGTGTGTAAATATTATATCAACTAGATCAGGGAACTACAATTTATATCCCTAATGAAGGGAATATATAAATAACTATCTTTGAGAAGTCCCATAGAGAACTTTATTGTGAACATCCTAGTTAGAAGAAGATGTTTGGAGGCATGAAGAATAATTTCTTTTGGGAAAAAATGAAGCATGACATAATCTAGTTTGTTGCTAAGTCTCTTGAATATCTACAAGTGAAGTTTGAACATCACCACCCAGTAGGAATCCTACAATCACATGAGATTCATATGTCTAAGTGGGAGGCAATCTCTATGAATTGTTTTCTAGGTTTTTCAGTCTCATTAAAAAGGCACAATGTGATATCGGTCATAGTTGATAAGTTTATTAAAAGTTCCCATTCACCCCAATCAGGATAATTATGATGTTTTCGATGTGGCATGAGTATTTATATTAAATGTTATCCATATACATGGGTTACCCACAAAGATCATTTTTGATAAATACTCTTGTTTTATGTCTAGGTTTTGGACAAGTTTGTAGTCATCATTGAGCAGTTAGTTAAATATGAGCATTGCATATCATCCAAAAATTAATGGATAGGTTGAATAAGTAAAATGAGTAATTAAATACATGCATGGAATATATTTTATGGATAACTAGAATCAATGGGAGAGGTTCCTACTTTTGGTAGAATTCGCCTACACTATAAATTTCAATAGTTCAATTGAGATGTGTTCTTATCAAGTTATTTATGGGAGGCCATGTAGGACACCATTAAGTCAGGAAAGAATGGAGGATGTAGTAATAGTACATCATGAATTAGTACAAGAAATGGAAGAGTAGGTGATTTTAATTCGACAAGATTTGAAGGAAGAACATCATAGACTTAAGAGTTACCTTAATGCACATAGGACCAATCAATGTTATGAGATGGAGGAATAAATATTTATTCACATTTAACCCGACAAGAGCATTGTTCAGTTTGGAAAAATCATGAAGTGTTCACCATGATTTATAGGGCCTTTTAGGATCAAAGAGAAAATTGGATAAATCACCTATCGTCTTGTACTTCCAACCCACTTGCCTAAACCCATGATGTTTTTCATATGTTCTATGGCATTATGTTGTTGATGAATATAAAAAACTATATTTGAGGTTAATTATAGGTGTCTAATGTGGGAACCATTATGGTTGAACCATTACATGTATTGGACCATAGATTTTGATAACTCAGGAATCACTTGGTGGACAAGGTTAATGCCCAACATGATAATTATAACCTAGGTTATGCTACCAGGGAGGATGAAGAGACTTTATATTAAGACTACCCCTCATGTTTTGACCACATATGAGGCCCCATTTGTCTCTAAACAAATACTTATGTTGAGTCCCTATTTGTATTTCCATGAAGAGTTATTTATGAACACTCTATGATATTGTTGCATTTTATATTGGAAAGATGGAATTATTTATATAAAACAATCAATGAACTATATTGTTGTTGATTAAAATATTAGATGTATGATTCTTATATAATATTTGTAGAGTCTCAGAATTGTTTTGTTTTTACGCCCTTTTTGCATCCATATTTTCCTTCTTTTCCCATCACTATCAACCTAATAAGGTAGAAATCACATTATTTTGAAAAGGTAAAATACTTGTGTCCTATTTTTCATACTTGTTAATATTCGATATTTTTTTTTTAATATTACATTTAGCTACAGAATTGACACAATTCCATAGATCTGCAACTACCTTCATTGATAACAGGGTTCTAGAGCACCATCTCAGCAAAGGAGTACATGGATAGATAAAGGATGACCCCCTCATAGATTTCCTCTTGTTTATCTGAGCCAACTCATCAAGGAGATCACACAATTTTATGTTCGAGAAATCAACACGTAGCAGCACTCAGGAATAGAGTATGGGAATGTCATGATTATTTCAATTTTGTTTCTTAATAGAAAATCGACAGATAGCGATATATTTTTTGAGTTTTTAAATTTTATAAGGATTCTAATAGAGATATATAGGCTTAGAGATTGCATATTTTTGAACGCACTCTATAAAACCATAAAAACTATGTGTATTCGGGGTACGCCATCTTTTATTTCCTGAACATTTTGTTTGAAGACTTTTATGGTAATTTGAATTTCCTCTTATGTGAATTTGATGCGTTGATAGTGTTAAGAAACCTACTGCGTTGTAGAGGCCCCTATAGGCATATCAGGTCATTTTTTTCAGCTTTTAATTAATCCCAAACACATTGCTATTTCATAGTCTGAATCTGGTTAACGCTTGATTTATGTTTCATTTTTAAGTTTATTTTAAATAGTTCAGTGTTTTGTTTATGCTTAATCCATAGATTCATTTCCTAAATTTATTATGCAATATTTTATATAGCTTAGTTAATTTGCTTTAATTTACATTCCAGATTAGAATTTGCAGTAGACAAAAACTATGTTATCATAGCATTTCGATTTAAGTTTTTAGTTAGCTCTCAATTTTCATAAGGCTAGGATTGTATCACATCTCATGCTTTCAAAATTTAGACTTAGTTCAATGTTTGTTGTAGCATAAAAATTCAAAGATCAGCTTGATAAAAATAGAGTAATAATTAATCTAATAATTTATTTTGAAAGAATTTGTAACATTACAAATAGGAAAATGACAGTAATACAAGCAAATAAAAAAATAATGGCAGAATATTAAAACACCATAAAATAAACTAGAAAGAGCTGAGCCATTTTATTAATGAGAAGGTGTAATAGTATCACTCAAGCCAGCAAAGATGGATAGAGTGAGCCCCAAGTCCACCCAATGAGGACACTGCATAACTGCTGCTTTGCTTGAGACCCTACTGTGCTGCCCCTCCTGGAAATGTTGGAAATGTAACTGCTAGTTGAAAAGGGGTGCATAGATAAGGTTGTTCTGGTGCTCAGAAAAGTCGGGATTTGGAATTCAGACTCTATGATGAAAACCTATAAAAACACAAAAAGGATTTCTGGAGATGACAATAATAGAGAATGCAGCCCTAGGGCTATTTACGCTCTATAACTGGGAGACTGCTAGGAGGTGGTTGAAATGATGAGAATTTTTTTTTACTCCTCCCAATCAATTTCCAGGGCCAAGGGTCGCTCCTCTCACTGGATGCCAGGCTAAGAAACTTGGTTTATGCTCCTCCAATAGATCTTCCCTTCTGGATTGTGCAATTCTTGAAGGAGACTGCACTGCTGATAGGGGCTAAAGATTGGCTTGATGCTTGATGATGAAATAAAGCTCAAGAACCTTTCCTGAGTGGTCACTCCAAGTCTCAAGAGGATAAGGGTGGGATTCCTGCTCAGAAAAACCCATGTGACAAACAACACAACAAACATATACAAACAACTGAAGTGTGAAGAAAACCATAAAATAAAATTCATAAAAATATTCAGAATGATTTCTATGGATGCCATCCCCTTCCTTATATGCTTGTGAGCCCTCACCCCCTTGGCCCCACACAATAATGATGGTACTCCCATGGCCACTAACCTCCATTATGGCTGTGTTTTCCTCCATTGTCTCCACTAACTCTATGATTGCGCTATTCATTTGGTCAAATTGACCCCATCCACATGCACTGACCCACATTCACACCAAGAAGTGGTTTATTCATCTTGACACTATCTAGATTCATTGATCCACATTCACATTAAGAAGTGATTTTATTCCTACTAAAGGGATTTATGGGTCCCTCTACCCTATTAATCACCTATCTTATTGAAAAAAAAAAAAATTAATATTCTAATTAGCTAAAAGATAATTAGAAATATTACATTCCTCCCCTCTCAAATGTTGCTTGTCCTCAAAAAAATGCAAGGATGGATGCTGAAAAATCTTCTCTCCTTCCCAAGTGGCATCCTCATCCGGAAGGTTCCTCCATCGAACCATATATTCTTTGATGACCTTGTTTCTTAGTTGCCTCTCTTGATTATCCAAGATAGCTTCCGCTTGTAAAAACATATGGCCCTCATCATCAATAGGTGGGAGCTCCATAGTGGAAACTGCATGTTGTCCAATGGCCTTCTTGAGGCACGATACATGAAAAATATTGTGGATCTTACTCCCAATGGGGAGCTCCAATTCATATGCTACTTCCACGACACGGTGGATCACCCTGTACAACCCATAGAAATGGGGCTTAAGCTTCTCAGGCCCCTTCTCCTTTAACATAGACTGCTTTTAAGGATGAATATGGAGATAGACCAAATCATCCATCTCAATCTCTCTCTCCACCCGACCTTGATCTACATATAACATCTGTTGATTTTGGATCCACTCTTTGGCTCTAGGAGCCTTTATTGCTCCAAAATCACATCAAGAAAGGATAAAGCATCATAACCTTATATATCCCAAAATGGAGACATATCGATCGACATATGAAATGTCGTATTGTAGCAATATTCTCTGAAGTGGAGTAAGCATAGCCATGCTCTCTGCTACCCTGAAACATAGTTTCAGAAGTAGCCTTCCAGCCACTTTTTCACTATCTCTGTATGCCCATCTATCTAGGGGTGATAAATGGTACTCAGTGTCAACTCGGTACCCACCAAATGGAAAATATCCTGCGAAAATATTCCCATGAAGTGATTATCTCTATCACTGACTATGGTATTAGGAAGACCATGAAGTCTGAAAACATCACTAAAGAAAATATCGACCACTTGTGAAGTAGTGTACCATGAGGATATGGAAAAGAAATGTGAATACTTTGTTAGTTGATCAACGCCCAAAAATATACAATCCTTTCCCTACACTACTGGCAAACCGGTAATGAAGTCCGTAGAAATTCTCTCCCATTTCCCCTCTGTAATAGGAAGTGGTTGTAACAACCCTGCAAGATGGCTATTATCCCCTTTATTCCTCTGGAAAACTAATCACTCCTTGATATGCTGGAGCACATCCTCCTTGAGACCCTTCCATGAGAATCTCTCTCTGATGGCCTGGTATGTATTTGTGAAACCTTGGTGGCCTAATAGCATTGAATCATGGGTTGGAGGAAAAATATTATAATTGAGCTTAAAATCTCTAGTCAAGAATATTTGGTCCTGGTAGTAGATGACCTCATCCATCACTCTATATCTCTCATTGGTCACCTACCCATCTAGTATCTAACATGTGAATCAGTTTTTGGAATACTCCACCAAAATTTGGGCCTTCCAACCTAAATCCACACTCATCAAGGAAAACACTGCTGGTCTCCGTGATAAGGCATTAGCTACCATATTGCTCTTCCCTTTGAAATATCTAATGTCAAATTCATATGCCTAAATTTTTCTAACCCATTTTTTCCGCCTCTCTCGCAAGTTCTTCTGATCAAGAAAATATTGAAGACTGATGTGATCAATCTTTACTCAGAATCTATTTCCTACTAGATACTGCCTGAATTTGGCCAATAAATGCATAATGGAAAAAATCTCCTTGTCATATATGAGATACAACCTCTCATGTGGTAGAAACTTTGGACTCTCAAAGGCTATGGGATGGCCCCCCTGCATCAAGACTGTGCCAATACCCTTCCCTAAAGTATCACATTCTAGAATAAAGGGTTGGGTGAAATTTTTTAATACCAATGCCAGAAAACTGCTCATCACCTCCTTGAGCCTATCAAAGGCCCCCTATGCAGTGTTTTTCCAACCAAAGGATCCCTTCTTGGTGAGATCTATGAGTAGTGTTGCTAGTTGGAATAACCCTTTGACAAACCTTTGGTAGTAGGTGAAGATGCCTACAAACCCTCGAAGTTCTGTTACATTCTTTGGATCTGGCCAATATTAAATGGTTTGAATATTCTCCTCATGGACCCTTACTCGATCCACTCCAATGACGTTGCCTAAATAAAGCATCTTTGTGAGCCCAAACTCACATTTGGAGAGCTTGGTATAGAATTTCTGGTCTTCCATAATGCATAATACTACCTCCATATGTTTTGCATGCTCTTCCCATGTGCGGTTGTAGATGAGAATGTCATCAAAGAAAACTAACCAAAATTTCTTCAACTGACCACTGAATATGTGGTTCATACAAGAATGAAAAGTAGTCAGAGCATTGATCAGCCTAAAGGGAATCACCAAGAACTCAAAGTGGCCATAATGACATATAAATGTATTCTTGGGAATATCCTAATCCCTTACCTTGATCCGATGGTACCCTGACCTCAAATAAATCTTTGAAAATAACTTTGATCCCCTCAGCTCATCCATCCTCTCATCGATCCTGGGAATCAGGTATCTATTGTTACACCATTTTTTGGTCATCTAACCTACTATCATTAGATGGACCCAAGTACACCATGTAAGACCAATTTTACCCTAAGTAAAATTGCCTTCACTATGTAAAATAACTTAATAAAACACATTTATTAGGTTGTTTATGGTCTAAACAGGAAACCCCAAAAGGAAATATTAAACAAACCTATATTTGTTTGATTTTCCCGGTCATGTTTAACCCAAAACAAAGAAATTAATTAGATAAATCTTTATTTATCTTATTATTTTCTAGGAATAATTATTTAAACCTTATTTAAATAATATTCCTTGTTAAATATGACTAAACCACCCATAAATAATTAAATAAATCATTATTTATTTGATTATCATCCAACCACTTCCTTAAAATGATAAATAAATCATTTATTTATTTATTACTTACAAATAAAGGGATTTGACCCAAGTCAAATAACTTTTCCCTCCAACAAATATAATAAAATATTCCATAAAAGGTGGATCTAGATTTGGTTAATGTTATTTTAATCATGCACCAAGATCTAGAATGACCCAATATTTTGTTATAAATAGGAGGGTTTTCCCTACCATTCTTCACCTTTTGTTTCCTATTAGATCACTCTGGATCTAAACTCTTGGTTTGACTTTGAGCCATTATCATTGTCATATTTTCCACTATTCGTTGTGTGAGCTCTCTTTGAGTTCTATATTTCTCTGGGTTTTCTACACCAACAAGAGAGAGAAATGATAGATCTGAAGTGCTAAGGACTTCCAAGAACCCATCCGATTGAGGAGAATTGGAAACACCTTCTTGTTTTCCTCTCAGGTGCCCTTAATACAAAAATTCTTTCAAAAAATTGTTCTTGTCTTGTCTATTGGATGTATGGATGAAAACCTTATTTTTACTGCTTAATGTCTCTTTTTTCATAGATCTGGTTTTTTCAACACTTGTCTTGATCAACTAACTGCAGATCTAAAGATATTGGTAGCCATATTTGATGTTAGGGCTATAAGTTATGCGTAGTTAAAGTGGTTTTTTTTCGTACACTTTGAAAAAAGATTCATACTAACATCTATTCCTCATTGTCTTCTTATTCAAGGCTCTATAGTCAGTGTGCATCCTCAAGGTACCATTTTTCATCTTCACCAAGGCCACGGAAGAAGCAAAGGGATTGGTGTTGGGTCAGATATGTCCTAAAGCCAAGAGCTCCTGAATAGATCTCTCAATATCATCCCTGTAAGATTTTTTGTCCCTATATGGTGTGGTGATTACTGCTTGGATCCCCTGATCCAACTCAATAGTATGTTCAAACCCCCGGTCTAGTGTCCTTCCCAGTGGAATGTCCCAAAATACTATAGAATATAGGTCTAGAATAGACTGCACATCAGATTGGAATGAGTTTTCCTTGCCTCCTTCCTCCAACATACGCATTTCTACTTCCCATTCTATGTCTTCTCTGTGCCACTAAACCTCCATCCTATGTGTTGAGACTACCTCAGGTGGATAGGTGTGCATGCCCCTCATCATTTGGTGCTTATCACTCGTCTTATCTGTTCAGTCCATCTCCAAGGTCTCCCAATCCGTGGTGACCTTTCCCAGTGCGATAAACCACTGTACACCGAATATCACATTGGTGTCAAGAATATCGACCAAAAAGAAGTGATATGTCAATGTCTATGTCCCAAAAGTTATAGTCAATTCCAGAACATACTTCACACACTACATGGTTCTAGCTCCTGGGACAAAAACTGATAATCCTTCAAAATAATCTGTGGGTATGCATCTCCTCTACACTAGTTGGGTATCAATAAAATTATGGGTGGCCCCACTATCTATCAATACTGACACTCGATACCCCTGAACTTTGTCTTAGACTCTTAATTTCAGATACTTGGCAACTCCCCGCAAAGCTGCAAAGGTCCCTCCAGTTGGAGAAAATTCTCCATTTACACCTCCTGGTGGTGTTGGATCCTCTCCTGGTGCCACAACGCTAGTGTCCCCTTAAATATCTTCTTCTTCTTCCTCTTCAATATCAAAGAACACTTCAATATAATGTTCCTTTCTAGTAGCACATCGATGCCCTAATGCCAATGTTTCTTGGAAAGTTAAGAAAATCTTCCTCCTCCTCAAATCTCTATGGATATCATCACTAAGAGGTCCTTTTCCTTGGTTCCCTTTTAGGGTTGGAACCTTCATATCTTTCCCCTTTGACTGAAATGTGGGTTTTTTCTAGAATGTAGCTCTTACCTTGGCAAAGAATCTTGTAAGTCCCTGGCCTTCTCAATGGAATCCTGGAGCGTAGCTATTCTAGTGGAATTTACTAACCCATGAAAAGGTTCTGCTAGTCCATCAATGAGCATGTATACCCTCCTAGTTGCAGATAAATCTGTCACCATGACTGAAAGTTTCAGAAACTTAGAGATATAAGTCTCCAAGTTTATTGACTACTTGAGCTTAGCTATCTCAAAAAAGTGTGCCTCTGTATCTCTTCAGTCAAATCTCTCTACCAATCTCCAGGTGAACTCTACATATGTAGTCACACTTGCATGTCCCAATGTAGACAGTCCGTGGAAACACCATTCATGTGCTTCACCTTCAAGGTTCAGTGCTACTATCTTAATAGCTTCAATCTCTGCTACTTGGTTTAGCTGTAAATAAATATCTAATTTTTCCACCCAAGCCTTTTCCATACATTTGGATGACCCATCAAAAGCAGGTAGAAATAATCTACCCATAGTATGTTGCAGAAAATTTTTCTGCTTGTACCCTCCACCTTTATTGTTGTTACGGGGTCTTCATTTATCTTTGATCTGGGAGAAATATTGGAAGTTAAGATGTTATTTGAATATTTGAGATTGAGATTCATATTCTAGAAAATAATCGCTGAGAGCCTCCTGCTCTTGTGGTCCTCCAACCCCATTTCCTACGGCTAGGAAGGTAGGCTTAGAGGAGCTATGTGAAGCTTGTTGCACTACCGGTTGCTCACACCAAAGATGTGAAGTACTATAAAATTCTCCATTTTGAAACCCTCCTAGGGTTTCATTTTGTATTTTCACTCTCATCTCCTTGATTTCTCTGGCGATATCCTGCATAGTTTAGAGAAGAAGTTTTGGAAACTCTTTCTCAACCATTTCTCTCGATATTGGAGACTTGCATTGTTATTCTATTTCTCATGAGATGTGGTCTTCTTTATTTGTATATTAAAATTTGCGACCTCTATTAATAGACCATTTCTCCTAGTCTATAATAGGTTCTTCTTCTTCAAATTTCATCGATGTAAGTGCCCCACAGGTTGAGCCAATATTATGCTTTGATACCACTGTAATATTCCAAATAAGAAAATGACAGTAATACAAGAAAATAAAATAATAATTCCGAAATATTAAAAAACCATAAAATAAACGAGAAAGAGTTGAGCCATTTTATTAATGATAAGGTGTAATGCAAGTACAACAGTGCTAAAAAATAGTATCACTCAAGCCGACAGAGATGGCTAGAGTGACCCCCATGTCCTCCCACTGAGAACACTGCGTAACTGCTACTTTTCTGGAGACCCTACTACACTACCCCTACTTGAAATGTTGGAAATGTAACTATTGGCTGAAAAGGGGTGTGTATATAAGATTTTTCTGGTGCTCAGAAAGTGTTGGGATTTAGAATCCGGACTCTATGAGGAAAACCCATAAAAACCCGGAAAGGATTTATCGAAATGAAATAACGAAAAATGCATCCCTAGGGCTGATTTACGTTCTTCATATGGGAGACTACTGGGAGGTGACTGAACTGATGAGAAATATGCTATTACTCCTCCCAATCAACTTCCGAGGTGAAGGGTTTCTCCCCTCACTGGATTCCAAGCTAAGAAACTTGGGTTATTGCTCCTCCAATAGATATTCCCTCCTGGATTGCGCAATTCCTGAAGGAGACTATGCTACTGATAGTGGCTGAAGATTGGTTTTATGCCTGATGATGAAATAAAGCTCAAGAACCTTTCCTGAGTGGGCACTCCAAGTCCCTCAAGGATAAGGGTGGAATTCCACTCGGAAACACCTATGTGCTAAACAACACAACATACTTAGCTAAACAGTTGAAGCGTGCATAAAGTCATAAAAGAAAATTCATAAACTATATTCAAAATTCTTTCTATGGCTTCCATCCCCTTCCTTATATGCTTGTGAGCCCTCACCCCCTTTGCCCCACAAAATAATGATGCTACTCCCATGGCCACTAACCTCCATTATGATTGCGCTATCCTCCATTGTCTCCATGACCTCCATGAATGCGCTGTTGATTTGGTCAAATTGACACCATCCACATGCACTGACCCACATTCACACCAAGAAGTGGTTTATTCATATTGAACCTATCTAGATGCATTGATCCACATTCACATTAAGAAGTGGTTTTATTCCTATTAAAGGGATTTATGGGTCCCTCTACCTTCTTATTCACCTATCTTATTGACAAAAACAAAAATTATTATTCTAATTAGCTAAAAGCTAATTAGGAATATTAAGGAGTCATCTCACTAACTATTTTTAAACTCAATTCAATTGAAATTAACCATAGAAATAATATCTAACATAAATGATATATTTTTCTAAAAACATCGCTATTCCATAGGAATTCAACATTGATTCATAAATTCAAAAATTAACAAAACTCTTAATTCAATATTCACTATAACAATGAAGACTTCTAGCACATATAGTGAACTTACACTTCATCAGTTTACCGAATCTGGTCGATAATTTGTGTTTTAAATTTAAGAACACTAAATTGACTAAACATTTTGGCGGCGTTGCCAGGGGAGTGTAAATAGAAGTCTTAGAAATAAAACATGATATGCATAGAGAGAGGGATTCTAAAGGTAGGTTCATAAGATGAGGAAGAAGTTTGATTCCTACATCATCGCTCACTCCACCCTGACCTCAAATTTATACACCACCCACTCAAACTCGAATTCCATACATAGGTGATCCACATAAACGTCCTGCAATCCTAAGATTTGAAATCAAACCTACTTCACCTAATTCATCTACTGAAGCTTTACTTGAAGAAGAAAATCCCTCATCTCTAACTATAGGAGTAATTTTATTATCTTCAACAAGAGAAAAAATTCTAGGACAAGAATTATAAGTCCTCAGTGAATAAGAAGAACAAGAAACTCATTCAAATTCTCCATTGATAGAGGAACCAGGAGAAGTAGAAAGTAATTTTTTAGAACCAGATTCTCACATTAATTATGAGGAATCCATCATGGTTGAAGAAGGATAAGGAGAAGTACACAATCTCAATGGTGAACAACCTAGGGTTGGAGGATGAAGAGGACTAAATATAGGAGGTGGAAGAGGAGGTGGAAGAGGTAGAGGTAGAGGTAGAGGAGATCCATAACCTTTTGGATTCCCTATCCACGATGAGGATACAACATATACAATGACAAATTTTTCACCTACTGTCCTCCCTAATTTTCAAGAAATAAGAAGTGAAGATCTAGAAATATTTCTCTTTGAATTTGAATTATTATGCATATCATATTATTATCTACATGATTCTCAAAAATTAAAATTGTTCCCTGGTACCTTAAAGGATTCAACATTAAAATGGTTTATGAGTTTAGGGGCGAATTTTATAGGAACATGGGTAGAAATGAAATATGAATTATTAGATAATTATAAGGATTATTGTATGCCTCGTAGCATGAAATATGAAGCTTTCAAGATGGCACAAAGGGAAGATGAAAATCTTGAAGATTTTGTCAAAATATTTGTTTATAATATTAAGAAGGAAAAAATAAAAAATCTGGATGAGGAAAATTTGAAAGCTCTCCTACTCAAATCCATCAGAGATAAGTGGATTGATCTCCTCAATGTAATGGGGAAAGGATACATTTCTGAGCTACAATTTAGATAAATTTGTGAATTATGTGTACATATTTCAAGGGGTAAGTCACGAACTGGTAAAAGTCCAAGAGATCCTCTCTTATCAAGAATAAATAAATCTGTAGCTGGGACAACTAGTAGGGAATAATTAGGTAATTTGATTGATAATATCAAAAAAAATAGTTTAGGGATTCATAGTAAGAAAATTTTCACCCTTAAAATACAGAATAAGAAAAAAATTGAAAATGTTGCATTATCTATTTTCTTTCCTAGGTGTAGAACGAAATATGCTCTAAGAGAATGTCCTTTAGACTTAAAAACCATAGAAACCTGTGTAATATGTATAGAAAATCATAGTACTAAAAAATTCCCCTCTATACCATGTCTTAGGGTTGTATATTGTGAAGAAGGAATGTCATATCAGGTAGACCCTATTTTCTCTATTTCCAAAAGAGCATATAAAAATCCTCAAAATCAAAATCAAAATTTTAATCTTCAACAATTTGGACAATCTTCACTAGGTAATTGGAATTCACCTATGCCATGGAATCCTTGGGATCAACCACAACCTCAATATTGGAATCAGGGGTGGAAAGATTCTTATAAAAGGTATGCTCAATATCAACAATATCCACCACCCTATCAAAATTTCCAACCACAATTCTTTCCTTGGAATAATCAATTACCTCAACCTCAAGTTCAAAATACAAATCCACAACTCTCTCTACCAGTTGCACAAAAACCAAACCAATTACCCATTCAACCACTTCTAAATCCAAATAATAAACCTGTTTACAACACGGAAGGGCATAATTCTCAAACTTGTATAATAATCCATTAGATCTAAATAATGTTCAATTAAGATCTGGTAGAGTATTAGAAAATAAGAAACCCTATGTTGTTATTCATGAAACAAATAAAATTTCTCGAAACAATTTCAATAAATCTGAAGAAGAAGAAATTTCTCTTCCTCAGAAAGAAAGTGATCAAACAGAAAATATTTCCATAATTTCTGATGATACTCCTATTATAGAACAACCTTCAGTATCTATTACAAGACCACCTTTTCCTAAAACGTTGCAAATTGGTAAAGGAGTAAAAAAACAAATCACATTTCCTGATTATGATATGATGGATGAAATTAAAAATATCTATATAAAAATTCCTTTATTGCAAGCTATAAAAGAAATACCAATTTTTGAAAAAAAAATTAAGGAATTGAGTACTCAAAGAAAAAGAAAATACATAAAAAGAATCCAATTAGTTTTGAGAATTGAAGACATCATGATGGGGAAGGCAACAATGTAGAAACATTTAGATCCAGGGAGCCCCATTGCAAAAATTCACATCAATGGAATTGAAATACTAAACACACTGATTTATTTGGGAGCAACCATAAACATAATTACTAAACAAATTATGGATGAAATAAAACTTCCTAACCTTCAATGCACACCAACGTTATTACAACTAGAAGAAAGGTTAGTAATTAAACCCGATGTTGTGTTAGAATATATTTTTGTATCCTTATATTCTTGGGAATATCCTACCGATTTGATGGTTTTAACACCCAAGAATAAGTTAGGAGGACATACATTAATTTTAGGAAGACCTTGCTTAGCTACAACTGAAGCTTTTATTAGTTGTAGATCGGGATATTTATCTCAGATGGCAGTTCAACAAAGAGATTTACACTATATCCACCTATAAAAATGACAATAGATATAAAAAGTGAAGAATGGATAGATGATGATAATGATATACAACCTATTTTTACTATTGCACAAACAAGTGAGGAGGACCAAATTCTAAATTCAATATAAAATAATGAACACTCCTTATATCATGAAAATAGTCAAACTTTTCAAGAACAATGTAATATCAAATATTTATCATCTAGACAAATGTCTCTACATTCTATTGAAAAAACAGGAGATTCTTCAATAGAAATATTTCCAGAAAAAACATTGAATATTAATGAAAATATGGAAGAATTACAAAAAAATCAAATGGTAGAGACATTTAAAAAACACTCTTTTTCTTATGCATGGGAGTATACATATATGAAAGGAATTTATCCCAAACATTGTATGCATCATATCTATATTGAAGATAATTGTAGACCAGTTAAACAAACTCAAAGAAGAATGAATCCAAACTTAAAAGAAATTGTTAAGGAAGAGATACAGAAACTATTGAATGTAAATTTTATCTACCCAATATCTGACAGTCAATGGGTTTCACCCCTAGTAATTGTTCCTAAGAAAAACAGAAAATGGAGGGTATACATCAATTACAGGGAATTAAATAAAGGAACATTGAAGGAGAACTTTCCACTTCCTTTAATAGATCAATTCTTAGACACATTAGCAAGGAAAATGTATTTTCAGTGGGTATAATCAAATTTAGGTAGCACCTGAAGATCAAGAAAAAACCACATTTACTTGTCCATGGGGAACTTATTCTTATCGAGTACTTCCTTTTGGATTATGCATTGCTCCAACAATATTCCAAAGAGCAATTCTCATAATTTTCTATGATATTATTCATGACTATGTGGAAGTGTATATGGATGCTTTCATAGTTTATGGTAATTCTTTTGAAGAAGCACTATAAAATTTAGAAAAATTTCTAATAATTTGAAAATAATAAAATATTTCATTAAGTCATGAAATTTTGTTTATGATGTTTAATGAGGGAATGGTTTTAGGTCACCATATCTCAGGAAATGGGATAAAGGTAGACTCATCTAAAGTAGAGGTTATTTCCAAATTATCAGTGCCAAATTGTCAACGAGATGCTAGGAGTTTTCATGGTTTTACTAGGTATTATAGAAGATTTATAGAAAAATTCACAAAAATAGCATCTCCACTCTTCAAATTACTTACCAAAGATTGTGAATTAATTTGGGAATCTAATTGTAAAAATGTCTTTGAAGCTTTGAAAAAGAAAGTCTCTGAAGCGACTATTTTAAAAGTACCTAATTGGAAATTTCCTTTCCACATATCTACTGATTCTTCAGATACAACCTTAGGGTCCATTTTTTTATAGAAATATGTTACTCCTTAAGCCATTTACTATATGAGTAAAAATTTAACTCCATCAGAGCTAAATTATACTATAACTGAAAGAGAGTTTTTAGCTGTAGTGCATGCCATCAATAAGTTTAGATGTTACATCACTGGCTATGAAACTTTCATTCACAC
The DNA here is from genome assembly GCA_034641835.2 of Pinus albicaulis. Taxonomy (NCBI): domain Eukaryota; kingdom Viridiplantae; phylum Streptophyta; class Pinopsida; order Pinales; family Pinaceae; genus Pinus; species Pinus albicaulis. Next base: position 4,805,419 of record CM076577.1, read on the forward strand.
AGAACATTCTACCATCAGATATTTAATGAACAAACCAATCACGAATGGCACAATAACCATATGTCTATTACTATTACAAGAGTTTAACATCACCATTCTAGATCGATCGACAAAAAAAAATACAATTGCTAAATTTTATCTAGGATTAAAAATGATAATAATGATATGCCTGTAGAGGATAAGTTTCCACATGAATATATTTTTGCAGTATCTACTAAATCACCTTGGTATGCAGATATTGCTAACTATTTAGATACAGGAAAATTACCATCTCATTTTTTCCCAGAGAAAAGAGAAAAATAATCCAAAAAATTGCTTCTTACTCATGGATCAATGAAGAATTATACAAAACAGGACCAAATCTCATCATCAGAAGGTGTGTACGAGAAGATGAGTTACCATAAATACTCAAAGCTTCCCATGATGAATCATGTGGAGGCCATTTTTTTGAAAAAATAGCTGCTGATAAAATCCTTCTCTTAGGATATTATTGGCCTTCCCTTTTCAAGCATGCCAAAGAATATGTTAAGAGATGTCACAGTTTCCAAAGGATGGGGAAACCTGTTCTTTCAAGTGAGATTCCACTACAACCTTAGGTATTCATTGAACCTTTTGAGAAATGAGCCTTGGATTTTGTTGGTCCAATTAATCCACCTTCTAAAAAAAAGACGTATATTCTAGTATATACTGTTGGGAAAAATACTGAGAGGGGGGATGAATCAGTATTTATAGATGACTGAATTTTTTTTATCAGAGATCTTATTATGCATTTAATTCTTTACTTAGATTATTGCATCATTCATTCATCAAAAGTTTAGTAAGAAGTAAGCATGTGCAGTAATAACAGAATAAGCCATCACACATGAACACTAGTATTTAAGGTGGAAACCCAATTTGGGAGAAAACCACCACTGCTGTCATCTCTGTCTTCAATATTTATTATAAAGAAAACTTTTTTCAGTTTTTTTGTGTTGGCGCAGACTTATACCATCACGCAGGCACCAACCTGCAGAAGGCTACAACCTTCTCTTGTTCTCTAGTCACTACTAGAAGGGTGCTCCAACCCCTTGATCTTGTTTACCAACCTCTCCTGGAAGGGAGATTCGACCCCCTGATTTTAACACCAGCTTGTACTGGCAGAAAGCTTCCACTTTCATGCTGAAGACTTCAACCCTCAGATCCACCAAATTTCTTCAATTTCTTCATCAGAATTGCATCGGGTCTTCATTATTTCTTTGCAGATCTTCCTAGAGATTCATCATTTCTCGATCTAGAGATCTTGAACCTTCATCAACTCCATAGGTGCATCATAAATTCATATTTATTAGAAACAGAGTTCAATCATGCAAATATTTCTTAAAGAGATTTATTCATTAATACCCCTCCTCATGCACACGTTGTACTATGATCCTCTTCTCCTTATATAGTTTTTGTCTTTATTAATACCATGAGTCAAAACCACTCAACAGCTGATGGTATTCCTGGACGAGATCAAATAGATAATCTAGCGGGGTCTACCCAAGCCCCAAACAACTTCTCCTTGTTCTCTTTTCTTGGTCTGGCAATTAATTAATCTAAGGCTTTTTAATATCTCAATCTGAGATTGAGATATTAATCCAATTCCCCCTTTAGTTATGAACTCCCCAAGACATATATATATATATATATATATATATATATATATATATGAACATAATATCGACCCTAGGTTTATGTGATCGTAAGATCAATTCCTATATTAACCCACGTTCATTACATCACATGTTTCATATTTCGCCAACTTCACATATTCAACATCCTTTATTAACCCCGCAAACCTTATTTTAAAAGGTCCCAATTAATATAATTTAGAACCAGGCCCTCATATATATTCAATGATCCAACCACATACTCACACCATACCGTGGTTATCCATCGTGCACCTTCCTCATACGGCCACCGTCCGATGGCTCCCTTCCAGATTGACGGTGCACAACAATATCACGTGGCTTCCTTGGTCGGACATTAACGCATGATGGCGTGCAGTGATGGCAATTTTGAAAATTCATTTAGGGACGCGTGTCACTCGTTCTATGGAATCGCTCCCAACCTCTTGAATACCGCTTTCCCATCGAAAGCGGTGCGATGAAAACCGGAAACCCCCTTCACTGTTCATTCCGCTCGTGGTTCCTCTCCTTCGCTCAAGGTTCCATCTGCCTTTATTCCATCATAGCTACGTTTCTCTGTGAAGGCATAACTCTGTTTTAATTGTTCTTCCTCTCCACGATTATGTTAATGTAACTCAGGTTATATATAATTCGAGTTGGTCCATACTTTCAATGAAGAATGGAATGGATAGGCTTCTTCCCTATTTGTGGATGAAAATTAAAGGACATCTTTACTAACACAGGTCATATGTATTCCAGCAAACATGCTCTGTGATCATGTGTCCATTCAATTTCATTCTCTAGCAAGCAGGTTAACCCTATCGAATCCACATTACATAATTACATCCTTTACCGATTAGCTAGCTCATGCTTTTACAGAAATCAAATCCATCAACCCTTTACTCAGATTTACTCAGCCAACACGTCCTTATTCACATTTATTCTCCCAAAGCTTCGATTAATGTACATTCAGTCTTATATTCTGCTTGTATAGAACTGTTGATGGTTTTCTGAGTTCTTCATATAGTGATTATCTACATCCTTTGTCAGAGAGTTGCCATCAAGGACAATCATATAATAGGATACAAGAAAAATATTGCCAACATATACTGATTATGTTACTAAATGGGTAGAAGCTAAAGAACTTTCTTTTGCTACTGAGAATGTTGTAGTTTCATATCTCTTTGATGATATCTGCACTCGTTTTGGTGTACCAAGGGATATTGTAACACATCATGGAACATAATTCACATAAAGAGTAGTACAGAAGCTGGTGGAATAATATAAAATCAAGCACCAAAAGTCCACTCCATACCACCCACAAGAAAATGGACAATTTGAATGTACAAACAAGGTGACTGAAGCCATTCTCACCAATTCTATACACTTGAATAGAAGGGACTGGGAAAAAAAGCTTCCATAAGCTTTATGGGCCTACAAAACTACATGGATAAGCACTTCAAGACATACTCCCTAATAACTTGTTTATGGAAATCAAGTCTTAGTTATAATAGAGTTCCAGATCCAGAACTATAAAAGATTAATAAATTTTGGCTTGAATTATGAGAAGCACAAAAGAAAAGGATGGGTCAACTCAATGAGCTTGATGAAATAAGACAAGATGCTATCTAGAAGACTAGCTTGGTTTAGCAACAAAGAGCTAGATGGCATGACAAATACATCAAGGAAAATAAATTTCATCTAGGAGACTGGGCACTACTCTTCGACTCAAAATTAAATAATTTCCAAGGGAAGTTCAAACTCACTATCTTCTACCTTATGAGATTGAAGAAGTTTTTGAAAATGGAGTAGTAAGAATCAAGACTATTGATGAAGAGAAAATCCCTCTATTATTAAATGAACACCAACTCAATCTATCAAAAGCTAATAAAAAGAGAGTAATTTTTCAAGATTTTCCCAAACAACTCTGCTTTAAAGTTGGTTGAGAAGAATTCTTCTTCTCAACCTTAAAAAATTATTTTCATCTTTAATTAAAAAAAAGGAAAGAAAGAATAAAGAATAAAAAAAATGAATGAATAAATAATAAATTTTGTATAAACATGAAAACCAACAGATTGTTTGCATTCTTTATACAAAAATTTCAAGGTAAAAATCGAAATTCTTTCGACACTTTAAATTTTATTTTATCCATTTTTTCTAAAAAATTCCATTCTTCTAAGCATCCATTTCTTAAAAGAATAAGTAAGCTATTGATGATGTTCTACGGCTTTGAAATATTTCTGCATCTTTGATAGTTTTGCATCCAATTGACAAGAACATTTGATGATCAAATAGAAGAAGAAGTGATTGACTCCTTATGATATAGAGCACCTGCAAGACGACAACCAAAGGTTAGCAAGAAAATAAATAAAAGGTATGTAATACTTTAAGTTAAAAATAGGGGTCAACATATTACATATATGAATTATATGGACATAACATACCAAACAAATCAAAATCATTGTTATGAAAGGCGATACTGTCATAAAAAATCCCTCATAATTCTCCATTTTTGTTTCAATAACACGATTCAAAGCCCCGATTGATTGATTTTATCATCGCCTCAATCATAATTGTGAATGAATAATAGATAATTCACTCACTTATACCTTCATCTCATACCTACCTACCATCTAATTTTTCCATCACCATCCATCGTAATTCTTTGAAGAAAACCCTACGAAGTTCACTGCCCTATCAAACAAAACAATTTCCAAAGGTGAAACATCTTCCAACCATGGGTGTGATTGTCCGAATAGAGCCAACAAGGAAGAAATTCTTGGAAGGATATCCCCAAGCAAGAAAATTATTACAAAATTCACAGTGGCTGGAATTTATGGAAAATTTTGATGGTTTCCACAAAGAAGTCATCAAAACTTTTGCAAGGGTTTTTTATGGCATAGATGTGGGAATACGAGACATCAAATTCCTATTGATAGAGTCTCTGACTGCAGAAGCTACTAGATTCCCTCGTATAGGAGAAAAATGGTTCAAGAAAAGAGGAATAAAAGGATATGACTAGAGGGTTTTCTTGAATAAACCAAGCATGGATATTACTATCTTCAAGAAAGGCATCCCCAACTCTACACTAAAAAGTAATTGGAGGAATTTGCTATTAATAATCCAAAAATTTGTTACTTGTGAAGGTTGATTCAGATGTGTGTTTTTCTACCATATAAGACTGTTGATGAATTTTCTTGATGAACATGAAATGAACCTTCCATATTTCTTGTTGAATCCTCTTAAAAATATGTCAGGGAATGTTCAAAAGGGAATTCATCTCATAGAAAACACAATATATCACCATGGGATAGTTAAAATACTTGTTCAATTCCATCTTCAAATTATAGGGAATACATGCGAAACCTTTCTTGTCAGGAATCATTTTGAAGAGGAAAAAAATGAAAAGCCAAGTAGTAGAAGAACTCAGAAGAAAAGTAAGGTTGAGACATCACTAGAACAAGATCCACAACAACAACAAGATTTGTCAGAGGATGACATGCCAATTGTAGAAATTTTAAAGAAAATAAATTCAAAGGATGTTAGAAGAAATAAAGCCAACAACAAAACAGAGATTTCACCTGAGAAAGAAAATCATAAGACCCCAAAGACCCTTGTCTCAAGAATAAGAAGAAGTACCAGGCTAAAAATAGTGAAATAAGTACCCTCAAAAGATGTAGAACACATTGATTTCGAGGTAGATGAAAACATAGCAAATTATTCGAGACCATCACCACCTGCCTACATTTCACCTCCTCGAAGTCTAGGAAAAAGCCTAGGTATTGACCCAGTACAACAAGATATTTATGATTACATAGAGTCACTAGAGAAAAGAGAAGAAACCAAAATATCAGTTCCAAATCTAAGTGAAGAGAAGGACCAATTTAATGAACCACAAGAACCTCTAGTTATCGACATCCTCAGAAATGAAATCTTTGAACTGGAGACATTAAACAATTTTATTAAAAGTGAAAATAAATATTTTAAAGCTCAGAATGAAGTTCAAATTTCCAAGAGTGATAACCTCCTTCTACATTTGAATCTATGGTACAAAAAGAACAAGGAATTGAAGGAAGCAAACAAGGCCATGAAGAGAAAAATCATTAACCCGCAGTACAAAATCCTCATGAAGAAACCAAGGATGGCAGTATCAGGAAAGAGGGTGAAAAATATAAAATTGGATGTACTGGCAGAAGTGTTTAAGGATATGTAGTGCCTGAATAGGGTTGAAAACATTTTTTGGTTGTATGAGGACATACAAAACCTTCAGTATGCAGGAATGTAGAGTCCCAAAATTGTTTTGTTTTGACACCCTTTTTTCATCCATATTTTCCTTCTTTTCCCATCACGATCAACCTAATTAGGCAACAATCACATGATTTTGACAAGGTAAAATACTTATGTGTCCTATTTTTCATACTTTCAATATGCCCTATTTTTTTGTTAAATATTACATTGAGTTACAGAATTGACACAATTTCACAGTTATTCCACAGATCCACTACTACCTTCATTGAGAATAGGGTTCCTGCTCACCAGCTCAGCAAAGTAGTAAATGGATATATAGAGGATGATCCCCTAATGGATTTCCTCTTGTTTATCCAAGCCAATTCATCAAGGAAATCACATAGTTATAAAGTCAAAGGAAGTATTCAACACGTAGCAGTGCTCAGGAACACAGTCTGGGAATGTCATGATTGTGTCAATTTTATTTCCTAATAGAAAATTGATGGATAATGATATATTTTTTGAGCTTTTAAATTGTCTAAGGATTTTAATAGATATATATAGGCTTATAGCTTGTGTATCGTTGAACACACCCTATAAAACCATAGACACTTTGTGTATTCATGGCATGCCATATTTATTTCCTGAACATTTTGTTTGAAGACTTTTATGTTAAGTTTAAGTTCATATTTCGTGCATTTGATGCATTTATAGTGTTAAGAAAAATATTGTGTTGTGTAGGGCCCCTGTAAGAAAATTAAGTCATTTGATTTCAGTTTTTAATTCATCTCAAACACATTTCTATTTTGTAATCTAAATCTGGTTAATGCTTTGATTTATGCTTCATTTTTAAGTTCAGTTTAAATAGGTTAGTGCTTTATTTATTCTTAATTCATAGATTCATTTCCTAAATTCATTCTGTCACATTTTATATAGCTTAGTTCATTTCCTTTTCATTTACATTCCAGATTATAATTCGTTGTAGATAAAAAATCTGTTCTCATAGCATTTCGATTTAAGTTTTTAGATAGCTCTCAATTTTCATAAGACTAGGACTATATCACATCTCATGCTTTCATAATTTAGAGTTAATTCACTGTTTGCTGCAACATAAAAATCCCAAGATCAACTTGATAAAAACACAGTAATAATTAATCTAATCATTTCTTTTGAAAGGAGTCATCTCACAATCTATTTTAAAACTCAATTCAATTGAAATTAACCATAGAAATAATATATAACATAGATGATAGATTTATCTTAAAACATCACTAAACCATAGGAATTCAACACTGATTCATAAATTCATAAATTAACAAAAATATTAATTCAATCTTCACTCTAACAACAAATACTTCTAGCACATATAGTGCACTTACACTTCATAAGTTTACAGACTCCTGTCGATAATTTATTCTTGCAATTTAAGAACACTAAATTGACTAAATAATGTTGATGTTAATTCTCAGATTTTGGTGCGTGGATATTAGGTTTGATAATATTATAATTAGTTTCATGTGTGTGTGTGTGTGTAGTTTTTTTTTTTTTTTATGCATATGCTTAGATGACAACTAACCTGCAAGTTGGAAGGGGGATATGTGAGAGCTATATAACAATCTTTGTAACTCATCTATGTTAGGAAATAAAATGAGTAATGGTATTATTTACATTATTATATTATATTTTGTGTTAATTGATATTCATTATTATAATATTGACTAAGAAATAAATTTTAGGTAACATGACTACCCAAATAAATATTTGATGTACAACATTCGCTCAAAACCAATATCGTAACATGGTCCATGATTGGGTGTTCACCCTCTTTCTATGAGGAGGGCTGCTAGAATTTCCTATTGTGTAAATTCCAATCATGGAGTTGTGGGATGTTTGTGATTGACACACTCACTTAAACATGTTAGAATGACAACTTGTTACCTGTTGGGGAATTTAGGTCGATATAGTTGACATTGTCGTCATTTTGGTTCTATTAGTGGTTATATTGGTATATCCAATGACATAGTATAATAAAATAGAGGATGAATATGATAGGAGTGGAAGTATGTTAGGGAGGATGGAAGGATATAGGTTAGTTGTGAACTCTATATGGAAAGTGATTTCTTTGTATGATTTAACTTAATTTTGGTTACTGCACATCCTTTTCCCTATTTTCTTATGTCTGATTGTTATATATGTGTGTGTGTGTGTGTGTGTGTGTGTGTGTATACATACACACACACACACATACACACACACACATATATATATGTGATTTTTGTTTTGTTATGCATATGCCTGTATGACAACTAACATGCAAGTTGGAAGAGGGCTATGTGATAGCTAGGGAGCCATCCCAGTAACTAACCTATGTCAGGACATCAAATGAGTAGCAGTATGAATTAAATTATTTTATTATATTTTTTATTAATTGATATGCATTTTTATGATATTGGATAAGGCATAATTTGTAGGTAAAATGACTACCCAACTAAATATTCGATGTACAACACTCATAAACAATGCACAATGCAGTCCATGATTGGGTGTTGACCCTACTTCTATGAGGAGATTTGGTGGAAATTAGAATTTTTTTAACTTCCAAGCTTGGTTTTTTGGGATGTTTGTGATTGACATGCTCCCTTAGACATGTTATAATGAATACCTATTTCTTGTTGGGGAAGTTAGGTAGATATAGTTGACATTGTCCTCATTTTGGTTCTATCAGTGGTTAGATCAATATGTCCAATGCCATAGTATATTGTTGCATAAAGGATGAATAGGATAAGAGTGGAATTAGTTTAGGGAGGATTGGAGGATATAGGTTAGTTATGTACTATAGATGGGAAGTGATTTATTTGTATTCTTTTACTTAATTTTTTTTATTGCATCCTTTTCCCTATTTTCTTATATTTGATTGTCATATTACTTCTCGACAGTTTGTATCCTCATAACTCTAACTTCACGATGAGATTTTTTGAAAGGAGGGTGTCCATTCCCTCATAGTATTTTTTTGTTCTAGGTTATTAGCCCACATTCTATGAGATTGATTGTTGTGATAGGTCATTATTATTCTTATTAGTATATGTAAAAGGTATGCTTACGTTAGCTACATACCCACACTTTGCATGAATACTAGCATACTATGATAGTTAAATCATAATTTAACTTTATGATTTAGCCTAAAGGTTGATTAAACATAACTTAATGTAACATTCTAATTAATCCTTAATTTTGACTAGTGGCTAGCTAAATGATTATCTCTAAATCCTAATTAATAATTAATTAATGATATTTATTCTATTATGATTAATTTAGTATTAAAGTTAAATGGAATCGATTTATTTTAACTAGCTTTTGAGATTGTAGTATTTTATGTAGTGCCTATTTCTAGTTGATATGAGCTACTTGATACGATATTTACACTATCTTGACCTTGAGACATAATTTGACTTACACATTATTTTTTGAGCACATCGGTAAGATGATCTAGATTTTTATATATTTTGAAGAAACAAGTATTCATGATATTAAGATATTTAACCTTCATTCTAATGATGATGATGATTATAAACTTTAAATGTGATTATTATGAATCTTACTAGATGGTATTTATTGTAGGTTTTAACCCTGTACAAAAATTATCTGCAAAAAAACTCTTAAAGAAAAACATAAAAAATAGCGAGAGCATAAACCATAAAAATGATATACACAAATATTTTTCCCTAGATCCAAAAACCAAGACTACTAGATTGATTTTTCATTATGTTCCTTTCAATGTTACAATACATATATACACATGTCGAAACATTCATAAACCCAAATCCATTAACCCTGTATTAGAACATAACCATAGTTCCCTTGGCTGGATCTACAAAATACCATGGACATAAAACCATGACGCCCAAAAAAATATGATAAACCCATGGAAAAAACCATATGTAGGTTCTCCCACCTAATATAGGGTCCAATCGTGGAAATAATATAATACACATCCAACGTTCTCCCACTTGTTTTATTTCCATAGGGGGCCACATGAGAGCTTTGTCATTGGTCCACCCCTACAATTCCAATTGTTCCTCTACACCAAGAGAACTTTTCATTTCTCATAGCCTTCATCAATGGATCTGAAATATTCTTCAAAGTGTTCACTTTTACCAAAAACTCATTTTTATCCTCAACCATATCTCTCAAAAAGTGATACTACACATCAATGTGCTTTGTCTTTGAATGATAAGTAGGGTTCTTAACCAATAAAATTGCACTTTGGCTATCAAAGTCTATTGTGAAAGCTCGTTGCACCAACACCATACTTGAACACAGTCTCTACAACCAAACTTCTTCCTTGCTTGCATGAGTGGCTGCCATGTATTCTTCCTATGTAGTTGAAAGAGCCACTACAGACTATCTTTTACTCATCCAACTGACTGCACCTCCAAATAGGCTAAAGACATACCCACTTGTAGAACTTCTTTTATCTAGCTCCCCATCCAAATATGCATCAAAAAAGCCATGGATTTCCAAAACACTGTCTAATCTTAGTCTTCCTTGGTAGAACATACCATAATCACTAGTGCCACACAAATATCTAAAAACCCGCTTCATTGTTGTCCAATGCTGCTTCCCTAGTTTTCACATAAACCTACTCAATACTCCCACTACATGTGAAATGTCTATTCTAATACATACCATTGCATACATAAATCTACCCAATGCACTTTCATATGGAACAGGAGACATGTCCTCTTATTCTTCTTGTGTCCTCAGACACTATTCAGTAGATAAATTTACACCTACAGGAATAGGAACCTTCACCAGTTTACTAGTGTTCATATTGAACCTCTGAAATATTGCGTCGACCTAATTACTCTAGTTTAACCAGATCTTCCTCTTTGCTTGATCTCGCTTAATTTCCATGCCCAAAATATAGTCTGCAGCACCAAGATACTCCATGTCGAATTTGGAGAACAATTGGGTCTTCAAATCCTAGATAATTTCTTTGTCATCTCCAACTAGAAACATATCATCCACATACAAGACAAAATAAATAACATGGTCACCAATTAATTTAAAATACACAAAGTGATCCTCTTTGCTTCTGGTGAAGCCAATTCCTTGTATATATGTATCAAATTATGATAACACATCCTTCGTGACTATTTTAACTCATACAAAGAGTTTTTTAACATGTAGACCAGTTCTTTCCTACCCTTCACCACAAAGCCTTTAGGTTTCTTCATGTAGATATCCTCTTCTAGATCCCCGTGAAGAAATTTTATCTTCAAATCCATATATTCTACCTCAAAATCAAATGCAGTAGCAATATATAAAGTTAATACAATAGAAGTTACCTTGGCAACAGGAGAAAAATATCACCAAAATCGATTCTTGACACTTGGGAATAACATTTTTCTACCAACCTAGATTTGTAATTCTCCACCTTGCCTTCTACATTCATCTTCTTCTTAACCACCCATTTTCTTCCAATCATATTCCTTTAATTCGACAACTCCACGAGATCCCATGCCTCAATTTTGTGCAAGGATTCCATTTCATCAACAATGGCACACTTCCCGAGTTTTCCATCCTCTGAATCCATTGCCTCCCTGATAGTTATACGATCATCATTAGTGATAGATAAATAAAAATTGGAACAGAAATCAAATGGAGTATACCTTTTTGGCTTCCTTCTTTATTGAAGTGATATTCTCACTGCTGGAGTTTGTGGCTATTCATCTTCTGAATATTGTTCATATGTAGGGTATGATTCTTCCTCCTTTAGCTCAAACTCTATCTTCTCAGGTTCCTTTCGTAGGACTTCATGTTTAGCAACATCTTTCACCTCTCTAAACACCACATCTTGGTTGTAAACAACCTTTCTTGTTTATGGGTTTCAAAGCTTATAAAATTTCAAACCATCCTTATACCCAATAAATGTGCACCTTTCAGATTTACTATCCAACTTGGTTCTTTTCACCTTTGGAACATGTACATATGCATCACAAAAAAATACCCTTAGATGTGAAAGAGAGGGTTTCTTACCAGTCCATACCTCATGTGAATATTTTCCTCCAACGTTGACGGAGGTGATCTGTTAACCAGGTAGCATGCAGTCTCCGTTGCCTCTGCCCATAATTCTTGTCCTAACTCGGTACCACTAAGCATGCTTCTTTCCTTTTCCATCAACATCATGTTCATTCCCTCTGCAACTTCATTTTGCTGAGGTGTGTGTGGAGTAGTATTTTTTCATACTATACCACACTTATTACATAACTTTTCAAATTCCTTCTTGCAAATTTCTCCACCATTATCTTTCCTCGAAACCTTTATCTTCATCACTATCTGGTTTTCTAGCAGAGCCTTAAATTCTTTAAATTTGTCAAAGAATTCAGATTTCTTACTCATAAAATATATACTTTTAATCCTTTATAAGTCATCTATAAATGACACATAGTACAAAAACTAACCCAGTGATGAAATCGACATGGATCCAAACACATCACTGTGCACAAGCTCTAATATCTTGTTCGCCCTCTTAGCACCAGAAGGGAAACTCATCTGATTCTGCTTCCGATATATAAAATACTCATAGAAATTGAAATCCAGAGAGAAATTATACATACCTTCTACTATACCATTACCATGCAGTATTCGAGGGCCCTTCTCTCCAACATATCCAAGTCTTTGATGCCATAGCATGGTATTTTCTTGAGAGACCACTAGGATTTATGCTCCACTTTCAGGAACCACAAAACTATTGCACTCATCAATAACAGTGTTACCCAGAAGCTTGTACAGAGTTCCAATCCAAACTCCTTGCATCAATACGAGTGCTCCCCAAAACATCTTACAGGTATATTTCTCGAACATTTTTTACACCAGAATCATCCATCTTGCATACAAAGAATAGATTTCTAGCTAATGCAGGAATATGAAAAACACCAGGAAGTGTTCTAATCCTTCCACCTTGTAACTTCAACTTGAATTTTTTTCATCCAGCGATTATGACCTTCCTATCATCACCTAAGAATACACCACCACCATCATAATTATCATACTCATAAAACCACACCATGGGGAGTGAAGTGAAAGGATGCACCTGAGTCAATCAACCATGCCTCATGATCTACATGTGTATTTGAAGAAGAAGCCAAGTACACATTCCCACCTTCATCTGAGGTGGTTTTCCCATCTGCAGAAGGAGCATCATCGGATCCCTTTCCTTTCTCAGGAACTTTAGATCTACAATCCTTTTTGAAGTGCCCTTGCTTTCCACATTTCCAGCACACCTTTATAGGATTTACTGGAGATTTATATCTCCCACTCAAGAACTTATTTTTATTTCTATTCAGGGACCATACTCTTACAGACAAGGCATCTCCATTCTGGCCCTCCATACTTTTCCATCCCATTTCATCCGAAAAGGATGAGATAATTTCATCAAAATTCAAGGTAGTTGTATTTCTATCTATTGCAACAACTAGACTATCCCACGGATTTGGTAGAGAACATAACAAAATGATGCACTTATCTTCATCTCATATTTTAATATCAACAGATAACAACTAAATTAACACAGTATTGAAGGCATTCATATGCTCTATCACTGAGTCTCCATCCTTCATCCTGAGGTTATACAACTTTTCTCACAAGAACAATTTGTTCACCATAGACTTAGATTAGTATAAATTCCCTAACTTGTACCACAAAGCCTTGATCCTAACTTCCCTAGATACATTCAACGACACTGAATCTAAGGCACACAATCACATTTTTCTCTTTTCTTTTTGATCCAACTTCGCCCAGTCTTCATCTGACATTTCCATTAGTTTAGTACCTACATCTATCACGATCCACTGATATTTATCCACCAGCATATCCTCCATATTGAGCTTCCACAACTCAAAACTCTGACCATTAAATTTTTCTATCTCTAACTTTCGACTGCTTGCCATCTTCTTTCACCACAAGAATTGATCCCGTAGATATCCCATAGAACAGAGTCTACCACAGGCCCGTGAAAAACCCTTTAGTATAAAAGGCATCCCCTTGAATCTGAAATAACTCTTATACCAAATGTAAGCTTTAACCCTATACATAAATTACCTGCAAAAGAACTCTTAAAACAAAAAACAAACAATAGTGAGAGCATAAAACATAAAACATATATACACATAGATTTTCCCCTGGATCCCAAAACTGGGACTACCAAATTGATTTTTTATTATGTTCCTTTCAATGTTACAATACACATACTAACCCTGGATTAGAACATAATCATATTTCCCTTGATTGGATCTACAAAATACCATGGATAGAAAACCATCATGCCCAAAACCATGTGCTAAACACATGAAAAAAACCATAGGTAGGTCCGCCCACCTAATATAGGGTCCAACAAAAATTTCACGTGGTGTTACCTTGGACACTGTGCAGGGGGCTACTGGCCCCCTGCAAACCCACCGATAAGGGAGTTGCACCCCCCTGTGACCCCCCTGTTGTGCCCACCACAACAAAGGGGGGTTAGTGGCCCCCCTACTTCGTGCGTGGAGATAATAATGGAAATAATATTACACACACCCAACATTTATATCATATTTTTCAAATTTTATCGACTATTTACTAAGTTTCATAGGAAAAGACGATTATGGACACAACCCATAGCATGACGGTTTGAGTCACATTATGATTTATATATTTACATTTTGGGTTCTTTTACTTGAGGTAATAAGTATGCTTATATATATGGATTACATTTGCAAGTGTACTGATATTTTTTTTAGGAACTTATGAGTTTTGTTTGGACAAACCACATATGGGTCGTGGAGTTGTAACAGAAGGAGACCAAACCTATTTTGAGGGGTATGATAAATGTCACTGATCATACTTGTTAGAATTATAACCATCGGTTAAGATGAATTATAAGAATAATTATCCTTATATTTTCATAATTTTTTTATTTAGATCGTCAATATGGTCATTCATGAGGTAGTACTGATCCAAAGATGAAAAATAGGCTCAAAAATGAAATTTCTAGGAATCTATAGAAACCAATGCTCGATCCTAATGTTCATTTTCTTGATTCTAATTCCTCTTGAATCACATCAATTCGATGAGGTATGAAGAGGTTATTGTGTTCTTAATTTTTGGCCCAACAACTAAAAAGTCAAACAATAGGGTTGACTGGGATACTGACTTGGAAGTCAGTACAACTGACATCATTAGCTGAATATGCAGGGTAAGGTGTGAGAAAGGCTAATCCTATGCTGACATGTGGCATCACTGTATAGTTTTCAATGGAATTATTTCATTGGTTGGTTTGGTTGTGATGAGGGCCAATTATGAGGCACCACATGGCCCATTCGGAGGGTGCCATGTAGCCCTTTTTGGTTGGAAATTTTTTTTATAAGGGTCGAGCGACCTCAGCAAGGTATGACCCCTCGAACTTTGGTGAAATGGTTCAATGAATTACTGTGAAGCTTCCACAATTTTTCTTGTTATATAAGGGTTGTAGGCTATATTTGAAGTGTTATGGTTTGATTTTTGGGAGGATGGGTTGGGCGGTTAGCCCCGACCCCAGGTCACATAACATACCACAAGACCACTAGTGGAGAGATTTGGAGGATAGGGTGAATACTAGGCCCCAAATTTGGTCTTTTCACAACCCGTGTGATCAATGATGGACACATATGAGGACTCTGGTGGCAGGGGCAGTTAGCGTCAACCCCTAACCACATTATTTCCCATGCAACCACCAATGGAGCAGAGCTGAGAGGGGCAGGAAATTAGCCTCAAACCCTAGCCATATTGACATGCACATGACCAGAAACTTCAGATAAGTGGGATAAGTCAATGGGGTTGGGCGGTTATCCCTGGCCCCCAACCACATGGTGCTCCACGTGACCTTCACCCGACACTTAGGGGTTATGGCACATTTTAAAGAGGCAAAAAATTGTACTTTTTGTGGTAAGGATCTCACCAGTCTGAGGATAAATTTTCACTTGGCGGGTTGTGTAAAGGCATAATTCATGGAACAATTAATAGATTTTTCCAATTTGCAGGACAAATAATGAAGCTTAGTTCCCAGAGGCATATCTTGCTTAGTTCTTAACCATTTTTTAGGATATGCTCAGGAAAATCCTAGATAGGGGTTTTTGAGTGTCCAAAACTCAATGTAAGTGTCATATTTTTTATTGGGTCACTGTATGATGGAATTTTTATAGAGTCAATACCTTTAGTGCTAGAGAGAGTTTTGAAGTGAGATGGAGGCATATTTGAGCATGGAAAGAGCATAGTTAGAGGCTTTCCAAAATTCCACTTTCATCTGTAACATTTGTTACTTTAGTAGAGCATATGTTTTCAGTATTTTCCCAATGTTGTTATGAGAGAATCCTTTTTCAACACTTCATTTTGAAGTAGTTTTATGTTTGTGCTTTTTTAATTTCAGGTGGGGTACACAACCTTATTTTGAGAGAGTCCTATTTAAGTTGACATATTCATGACTCTTTGTAGGGAGTCATATTTTTTAGTGAGAATTATTTGTAGGAGAATGTTTATTTGTAATAGAAACAAGCCACTCCAAAGTCGGAAAGTTTTAATGTACTCATTTTCTACTAAAATCAATATGGAGGCCTAGCCATTGGAGCAAGGCATGTAGATGTAACTATGGAGGGGTGAAATCCATTATCACTTGTTGTTTTCTTCTCTTCATGTTTACCATATTGAATCACATATGGATTTGTGTCACTTTTAAGTTCATGTGAAAATTTAATTCATCATCTTTGAAGAGGTTGTGAAACTAATTTTACATTTAAAGACCCAATTTTATCAGGCTTGCAAAGTGTCATAGGATGGTTGAAGTTTTATTCCAATGTTAGATGACATGGTATTAGAGTGGGTTATGACCAAATTGAAAGAATGGGAAAAAAAAGGAAGCATGAAATACTATAAGAGTTGGAGGAGATTAATCTATATCTTTGAATGGAAAATGTTGAGCTAAGGAGATTGCTTGAAGTTGCAAAGGAAGAGAAAAGGAAAATGTGCCTATAGTTGTAGAATATAGTGAGGAATAGACTAGTGAGCGTTCCATCTCGTAAGCAACAAATATTCCCTCAAATATGAAACCAATTTTTGGGCATGGTCAGTACACAGGATATGGACCCTATGTTGAGAATGATGATTGTGATTTTTTGCGTCATGTGAAATATTCTCCGTATGTGTCTATTGGTAAATTTGGTTGGCTAGAGATATCATGCACTTCTTCATCAACATCTGAAACAAAAAATATGGGTGGTTGGTGAAAGGAGGTAATTAGTAGTTCCTGTTCCACTCTTTCAGTGAATATTGATAACACATATTTTGAAACTTTTGAAAATCATACCAAGGGTATTGATATGAATTTTGTAACTAACATGGGTTATGATGGAAGAGACCTCAGATTCAATGGCCAAGGCATCACTAATACTATCGAAGTGAAGAAAAAATCATGGTATGAAGGATTGGATTATGGCCATGAAGGAATTGGATGATGCTCCAAAATTGTTGAGGAAAATCATTAGGTATGGAGCTCAAGCCAGAGGGGTTTCTATGAAGTGATGGTACAACACACCATGATGGTAGTGATAGTGAAAAAAATTCTGGACAGAGAGATAAATTTCCAAAGGACATGCCAAGTCTAGTTCTCCTTGTTAAAGTCACGACCCTAAAGATAAGTATACACGTCATTGGGATTCCAAAAATGTTTGTGCTTATACTAATTTATGGAAAATGTTTTCTTGTACATTTTATGATGCATCATACAATTTTGTGGTTAAGTGTGAGAAACGTAAGGCGATGATAAAAAAATGGATCAAATACTTTGGATAAGATATGAGGAACCTATCATGGGTATGAATACTTTCCTTTCAAGGGGAACACGTAAGCATTTTTTTACCCATTGTAGCATGAATGGGCACTAGATTGAAAAGTGTTGGAAACTCTATCCAAAACTTCATCCCAAGAAGGAAAAAGAGGTCATGTGATCCACTGCAAGGAAAGAAACATGTGTCAAAGTGGAAATTGATGTAGTTCCTGAAGTATCCTTTGAAGAAGAGAGGGTGCATAAAGAGAACCCATAAGCCTGGTTAGGAAAAGAATGGGCATAACATTTTGTACAGCTAGCTTTCAATATAAAATTGTAATTATTTGTTGTATATTCCCATTTAGGTACTTTGTAAAGTGAACTCATGTACAAATCACTTATCTACAACAAGTGTAATTTTTTGGGAATGTTATGTTATTTAGGATTTTTGTTAAGTCAATTTGTATGGGAATTTTGGGATGAGCATTTTCATTTCATCTAGCATGTCTACAATTGTGTCAAGAACTCACCTATAAAATTATTTCTATGTGAATCCTGGTTGTGAATTTTATATTTGGTAAATATTGTGCATAATATTATCATAGAAATGTGGACAAAGCCAATCATATCATTAAAAAAATGCAGTAAATGCACCTAAGAGTACAAGTGCAGCTTGAGGAAAACAAAGCAATGCATGGCAAGAAGAGAAAATTTTAAGGATGGAAAATTATCTTGAAGTTTAAAAACATCAACGAATCTCACTAGTCCCTAATATGAAAAATATAAAAATTTTATTGATGTATTTGTAAAATTATTCAAATCTATAACGGCTTTATATATACTCTCTATATAATGTTCGGAATTTTTAACGTAAAATAATTTTATATTGTAAAATTTGGGAAATTATTTTTATAAAAAATGGAAATTGGCAAATCTTTTTCTTGGAAAAATGATGGAAAATTTTCCCACCTTCGTATATTAGTCCCTAAAATTTTCCATGATGGAAAGCATTAGGTTGCTTATTATTTCTAGGAGAAATATCTAGATTGATTTCAACAAAGAGAAACTTCAAGGTGAAGATTGTTTGAGCCAAAGAAATATGGTTATGAAGAGAATGTTCATATTACATCCATTGCCGAGTTTGTTCCTGTATGTTTACAAGCATTGCCGCAAGCCAAAAGTATTAATAAGAGGATAAGGAATTCACGTAGAGGTAACGTGGAGTACATTGAATGAGGCTCAAATACACCAATATAAATAAAACAAGAAGGATTAATATCAAGAAATTAAATTAGTTGTTTCCTCACTTATTTGTTGAGTGAAGATATACTTTTGGAGGTCCAAAAGTTCCTAGTGGGGAGGTATGATCTGAACAACAAAAATAGGCTAAAAAATGAAAGTGATCAGAATATCTTGAAACTAGTACCATGTCATAATGTTCATCATCATGATTCCAATGTCACTTGAATAACCTCAATCTGACGTTATATGAATAAGTTATCACGTTCTGAAGTTTTGGAAAAATAACTAAAAAGTCAAATAGTGGGGTTGACTGGGTTTCTAACTGGGAATTATGTACAACTGACATCATTAGCTGAATGTTCAAGGTACAATGTCAGACAGGCCAATCCCATGTTGACACATGGCATCACCATACAAGTTGGGATGACATGATTTCATTAGTTGGTTTGGTTGTAATGAGGGCTAATTATGAGGTGCCATGTGGCCCAATCACAAGGCGCCATGTGGCCCGCTTGGTTGGACAAATTTTTTATAAGGGCTGACCTTCTTCAGGGGGGTTCGACCCCTTGAAATTCCATGAAACGGTCCAATGAATTATCACTAAGCCACTGCAATGTTTCTTTTTATATAAGGGTTGTTGATAATATTTGAAGTGTTATGGTTCAGCATTTGGGAGGAAGGGTCGGGCGATTAGCCTTGACCCAAAATCACATAACATACCATAGGACCACCAAAAAAGATATTTGGAAGAAGGGCAGGTACTAAGGCCCGAGCTTGGTCTTATCACAACCCATGTGACCAACGACAAACACAGACGATGGCTTCGATGATGGGGGAAGGTGGTTAACCCCAACCCCCAACCACATTATTGCCCGTGAGATAACCAACAAAGTGTAGTTAACAGGGGAAGGAAGTTAGCCCCAAGCCCTTACAATATTAAAACATATCCTATTAGAATATTTTGAGAAGAGGGCTAATATGATGGAGGCAAGTGGTTAGCCCCAGCCCTCAACCACATGGTGCTCCACATAACCCTGACCTGATGCTTAGGGACTATGGTGTATTTTAAAGAGGAGAAAAAATGCACCTTTTGTGGCAAGAATCCCACCAGTCCCAGGCACAATTCCTGCTCGATGTACTTTTTAGGGCTCCTTACTTTCCCAAGGTTGAGAAAGGAAACAAAAGAGGTAACCACAAACCAACTTTCGACTTGGTATCTAACCCTACCAAATCAGAGAGGGCTCTCTCAAAATAAACCTCACATCCAATGGAAATGACTAGCGAGTATTAGCATTTTAGGCTAATTATCATCTCAATAGGATTTTGGTTAGGGGTTGATGTATAAGAAGCACCAGGTTTAGGAACTAGGCCAAGTATTCCAAATGATCAATTAGAGGCATAGAATGAGGTAAGGTAAGTGTAATTAATGGCACAAAAGTAATGACACAATATAGATTTTTTAGTGTAGTGTAGTGAGGAGGAAAGCAGAAACAAAATGAGCATATATGTATGAATTCATTTGTTGAGAGGATAAACACTTATATGAAAATCTCAGACAAAATAAAGCATTTAGACAATGGAATATGTTCAACAACTTAGGAGATAATCATGAGAAGAAATATATATGGTTACTAAAATTATATAATAGTCAAATGCATTAGGAAATACTGAAGAAAACAATACCATTGATCAAAACACATGAATCTCACTATAATAACTGTAATTGTATTATATTTCTGCAAAAAGGAAAGCACACTAGTTCAAAAAGTATGAACTTCAAGTATCCAACCCTCTCATTGAATTAATTATTAGTACATATAGAAAAAAAAGTATTCCACCTCTAGGGGTCGAATCTTGATCCATAGCAAGTAATTAATGAACCTAATGACTCATTACCTAATCCTAGGGAAGTTAGAAACATCTTTCCCCTTTTTTATCTAACTAATTGAGATTTTCTCTAAAGGCATTAATCATAATATTATTTACAAATATGAACATTAATAAGCCTATTAATCATAAAATAACTCATGAGCAAGCTGTTACATCGACCAAATTTGACCTTTTACCTCCATGTGTAATGACAAACCTTCAAACCCATAAATGTAGAAAAATTTCCTAGAAACACAGCAAATTTGTTAGCAGAAACACAACAACCTGGGCTTGATTTTTAGATGAATTAGAAGAGGTTCTGAATGATTTTGAATGTTGGTGAGGAAATATTAGGATGTCTACTACGATATGGGACCCTTAAGTCATCCAAACCCCTCATTATAGCCCCCTCAAAATTTATTTTAAAACCAAGTGTTGAAAACCACAGTGAATTTCTGAAAAGGTGGCAGAAAGGTGCAAAAATGACCTTGTTTGATCATTTTCATACAAATTTATGAGTCTACAAAAATCCTCAGGTAATTTTTTGGTATCCTTATTTCGTTAGCTTCCTTTATGTGCTTAATTTTTTTTATTTGGATCCTCCAAGTAAAAGAACAACAACTAGTTGTTGCATTTCTCTAGGATGCTTTTTTTTCTGCATTTTTGTAAAATTAGGGTTCAAATATGAAGTGATATATCTTCAACCATGATACATTTTACAAAATGGGGAGAGGTTTTTGTAGATACGCTTTTTGTGGATAATAACCTCTGACATCAGGTTTTGAAAATTTATCTTCATTTGGTCAGAAGCCTCTTTTGAAAATGATGACAAAAACAGAGTCAAAAGCACAAAAATTTGTCTAGAAGCATGTCAACTTAAGCGAAGGGAATGGAGGAGAAGGCGGGTAGGAAAAAATATGTAAAACTTATGGAAGGTAGGTATAGTTGTTAGGAACACATTGAAAGTGGAATTTCTCAAAATGAGTGATAAAAAGGGGGGATAAAGGTCAAAACATAGACCTAAGATAAAAGCGCAACAAATTTCTAGGATTTTTGGGAAGATAAGGAAATGAAAGGCTTTTGATGAGGGAATTTATGGTAAATTATCAGTGAAGGGTCATGGAGGATGTTTTAACATGAAACTAAGCCATTTTACTCCTCAATGAAACTGTTAACCATGGAAGAAGGAAAGCAAAGAAAAAACCCTAGCAGTAGGTTTCACTTGATCTTTGAGGAAAGAGGGTGCAAGTATAAATGATAGGGTTTGACTTGTACATGATATGATGATTTATGAAACAATTTGAAATTGAAATGGCACCTATATACTAACTCAAGACCTTTTTCCATGTGACTTGGAAATTTTTTCTAGCATAGACCAAAATTTGACTTTTGACTTCGATCAACTTGGAAGATTAGCAACTCTTGATTACTATGGATCCTAGGACTCTAACATTAGCTCCAATGGGGATGAAAAATACTTTAGGAAGTTTCAAGAACACCATAGAGCAGGCCACCTTCTTCATTGGGTAATGGAGTCACTATAGCTACAATCCTCAAACTGACTGAAATCAAACTGAAAATTGAACTAGACATCGTCAACTGGAAACTGTCACTGAAATATGCTTAGAATGTTGAGATTATTAATGACACCTTATCTATTCCAACTAATCCAGAAATAACTCGATCAAGTTAAGTGAAACAAAAAATGCAACCATACTAGCATTTTATCCACTGATTGAGTTCTTTGAATATGCTCGTTTACTGGAAAAATGGAAATTCATCATGATAAAAACTCCATTAAAAGCTTTAAAATAGATACAAATTTGGTAGGATTGAAAAAATTGGGTCCGCTTGTTGACTCTAAAAATAGTGCAAATGGATCTTCAAATGATTGTGCACCGAGGTTTAGCTTGTCCAATAGATTATAATTCTTCTCTAGGTGGCCTTCATACCATGCGTATAATTTTTCATCTTGATCCTTATTCTCTTGATATGACTACAAATTTTCAGATGAAATTTGTAATGACACTCTTGTTGAAAAAGACAATGAAGTTTGATTCCAAACTAAATCATTATTAACCCTATATTCAAACTCACAACTAGCTAAAGGATGAGTTTTTGGAATAAAAATATCATCCGTGTAATTTCCTACTAGATCATTGCAAAAATGAGAAAGTTGTTGTAACCTGTTGTGGATCGCTTTTGATGAAACTACATGATCTTGTATAAAATCTTCATGTTCCACACTTTCAGCTACATTTTCAATCTGAATTTTGATTGGTAACTATGATTTTGGACTGAAAAAAGGTTCTATATTACAAACAACATTCTCAACAACTTTAGGAGAAGGTTCCCAACTGCTATGAACTTTCTGATTTTCTTCCTTGGAAACCTTATATTTTTCACTTATTTTTTTTAATGAATATAAAAAAAAAGGTAACGATTCTCAATCAGGAATTTCATTGTCTTCTTCATGGTCAATATCAAAACTGGAAGGTTGTTTATTTTTCTTTTCTGGAAAATTTTCTCTCAGAAATTGAAATGAAGTGAAACATAAATGCAAATACCTTTCACATGCTTTGAATTTTTCTACATTTTGTTCATTTCTATCATGGATATTATGTATAGGTTGAGTGATATATTTGAGCTATTGTAACTATACTTTCTCCTCCAAAAAACATGCCGTCGATTGCCTTGAAGAGTCAGCGTTGATTTCGACAACATAGTCATCATCAGACTAATATTATTTTGGTAGGACATCAATATAAGTAATTTCATAAAAAATATGCATTAGATCAACGGATTGCTTCTCCATAGGTTTATATACAATTCCATTTTCATGACTGTCCATAAACGAATACATAAAACAATAATTTTCTGATCTGGGATTAACAGGAAGATGGTTAGGGTAAGCAACCTCTTCTTCTTCTGCAATAAGTGGGAGATGGTGTTTTTGAACAAAAAATTCATCTCTCATGGTGGTATTTTGCGTCATTTCTTCCATCGTGCTTACCAAAATGTCAAGTTTCTCTTCTGAAGTTGTGAGGTACTCCTTCTCTATTTTCTCCCTCTCTTCTGCCTTCAATTTTGACATTTTCACCAGCAAATTAGCTTCCATAGCTATTGCACTATCTTTCATTTCTTAGAGTTTTGTAGTGTACCTTTCTCTCAACTGAAATTCCATTTCTAGGTCGAAGGCATCTAGGTAGTGTAAGAGAGTTAAACCAGGAGGCAATTTTATGTCAATATGCATTGAATGGTATACTTGATTAAACCTAGCTGAAAAGTGTTGCACTATTTCTCCTGGATATCTTTTAAAATGATTGTATTCTTGTAAAATCATAAAAATGATTCCTCTTTATCACCCATTTATCAAGGAATACTTTCACAAAATTATGGAAATCAAAAAATCTTGCAGCTGGAAATTTTTTCAACCATTTATTGGCTTCTCCTTGCAAAGATAGAACAAAAATCCTGATACTGACATCATCTTCTTTGACCTAAAAAATGTTGAGAAATTTTTCAAAACCCTGATTATATTTTTCAGTAGTTATGTTACAATACTCTCCATCAAACCTTGGAAGATATTTGTAATAATTTTCAGGGAAATCATGGAGTATAGGAGGAAAGATGAGTGGCTTGTATCTATATAGAGTTTTACAAGGTATAGGAGTATGTACAGAAGGTTTAAGATTATTATTGATCTCTTGAGGCTCATTAAGTTGAATATCATCAACATAAGTTTCAAAAGAATGATATTGACCAAGATAAAAAACGTAAGGAGAATTTGAATTCACAAATTTTAAAGGAAAGGAATCTAATGCAGGTTTGTGATATTTTCTCAAATACATTATACATTGGAAAACCTTCTTGAAATTCTAAGGAAAAGAGAAGAAAAAATTTATGACAAATAACATGATGTCCTGGATGAAATTCCAAGTTGAATACCCAATCTTTCCATATTGTCCTTTCATGTTTTTTTGGTAAGGTTCATCCTCCAGTTGAGTCCTTGAATTTAATTTGAAACTAGTTTGGAGTAACGAGGTGAATGATTTAAGCCTTCATGTGTCTGATCAATGTCCACCATTATAAATAATATCTGATCTTTTTCGTTCACACCTATGGAAAATGTGACCTTTCGCTCCCTGGAAGTAGTGCCAAAATGTTAGGGCTCCTTAGTTTCCCAAGGCTGAGAAAGGAAACCAAAGAGGTAACCATAAACCAAATTTTGACTTCGTATCTAGCCCTAACAAATCAGAGAGGGCTCTCTCAAAATCAACCTTACAGCCAATGTAAATTACTGGAGAGTATTATTTTTTTAGGCTAGTTATCAACTCAATAAGGTTTTTATGAGGGTTTGTTGGATAATAAGCACCAGGTTTAGGAACTAGGCCATGTATTCCAAATGATCAATTGTAGACATAGAATGAGGCAAGGTAGGTGTAATAAATGGCACAAAATATATTTTTCATTGTAGTGTGGTGAGGAGGAAAGAAGAAACAAAATGATCATATATGTATCAATTCATTTGTTTAGAGGATAAACACTTATATGAAAATCCCAGAAAAAACAAAGCATTTAGACAATGAAATATGTGCAACAACTTAAGAGATAATCATGAGAAGAAAGATAGATGGTTACTAAAACTGTATAGTAATCAAACACATTAGGAAATACTGAAGAAAACAATACCATTGATCACAACACATGAATCTCACAATAATAGTTGCAACTATATTATATATCTACAAAAATCCAAGTACACTAGTTCAAAAAGTATGAACTTCAAGTATCCAACCCTCTCATTGACTTAATTATGAGTAAATATATAAAAAAATAATATTCCACCCCTAGGGGTCTAATCATGATCCATAGCAACTAATTAATGAACCTAATGACTCATTTCCTAATCCTAGGGAAGTTAGAAACAACTTTCCCCTTTTTTAGCTAACTAATTGAGATTTTATCTCAAGGCATTAATCATAATATTATTTACATAGATGACCATTAATAATCCTATTAATCATAAAATAACTCATGAGAGAATTTTTATATCAACCAATTTTTACCTTATAACACCACGTATAATGAAAAACCTTCAAACCAAGAAATGGAGCAAAATTTCCCAAAAACGCAACAATGTTTTTAGCAGAAACGCAACAACTTGGGATTTATTTTAACTGAATTAGAAGAGGTTATGTATGATGTTGAAGGTTGGTTAAGGACTATTAGGATGTATAATATTCCTTGGGACTCTTAACTCGTCCAAACCCATCATTTTAGCCCCCTCAATATTGATTTTAAAACCAAGTGTCCAGAAATGTAGCGACTTTCTGAAAAGGTGGCAGAAAGGTGAAAAAAATGGTTTTGTTTGATATTTTTATGCAAATTTATGAATCTACAAGCATCCTCATGTATTTTTTTGGTATCATTATGCCATTATCTTCCTTCACATGCTTAAAATTTTGGATTTATACCCTCTGAGGAAAAGAGAACAACTAGTTGTTACATTTCCGTAGGATGCTTTTTTATGCATTTTTGTAACAATAGGTGTCAAAGATGAAGTGATATATATTTAACCATGATACTTTTTAAAAAAATGGGAGAGGTATGTGTTTATATGGTTTTTATGGAGATAAACCTCTCTCCTATTTTGAAATTTCATCTTTATTTGCTTCAAAACCTCTTTTTAAAATGATGACAAAAATAGATTCAAAAGGGTAGTAAACTTCCCACAAGCGCAAAAACTTGAGGGAATTGAATGGAGGGAATGGAGGGTAGGAAAAATTATGAAAATATTATGGAAGGTAGGGATAGGTGTTATGAACAAAATGAAAGTGGAATTTATGAAAATGAGTGAGAAAACGGGGGGCTAAAGTTCAAAACACAAACCTATGGTAAAAGCACAACAAATTTCTATAGTTTTTGAGAAAATAAGGAAATGCAATGATTTTGATGAGGGGATTGATGAGAAATGATTAGTGAAGGAACATGGAAGATGTGTGAACATTAAATTAAAGTGATTTACTCCTCAATGAAGTTATTAACCATGGAATAAGGTAAGCGCAACAAAAACCCTAACAGTAGGTTCCCCTTGATCTCCGAGGAAAGAAGGCGCAAGTATATTTGATAGGGTTTGACTGACCATGATATGATGATTTCTGAAACAATTTGAAACTAAAATGGCACCTAGATACTAACTCAAGAGCTTTTTCCACGTGACTTGGCAATTTATTCTAGCATATACCAAAAATTGACTTTTGACTTCGATGAACTTGGAAGATTAGCAACTCTTGATTACTATGGAACATAGGACTCTAACAGTACTATGTAAAGGTGGAATTCATAGACTAGTTAGCAAGTTTGTCCAATTTCTAGGAGATATAGCACAACTTGGTTCCAAGAGGCATATCTTGCTCAATTTTTAACCTTTTTGAGCTCAAGAAGAGCCTATATATAGGTTTTTGAGTGTCCAGGAATTAATGGCAACCTAAACTTTCTAATTTGAGCACTTTATTATGGATACTTTTCAGATTCAAGTCCTTTAGTGCTAGAGGTAGAGAGAGTTTTGAAGCAATATAGAGACATATTTGATCATGGAAAGAGCCTAGTTAGATATTTTCTAGCCTTATAGTTTCATCTGCAACAACTGCTACTTAATTAGAGTGACTATTTTCAGTCTTTTCTCAATGTGCTTATGAGAGAAGCCCTTTTCAACACTTCATTTGTTGGAAATATTATGCATATTGTTGTCCTTGATGGCAACCCACTTGATGAAGATGATGGAAACCTACTTGATGAAGTTTTTTTGTACTTGATGGACTTGTTAATGATGTAAATATGATGTGTCTATAGAACAGCTCAGATGTAATGATGAAAGGAATTCCAGTATGTGCTAGACCAATGATGAAAAGTGTGTGTCACAAGGCATACGCTGGTTTGTCTAGGAGAAGTAGCGTATACATGCGGAAAAGTATGTGCCAAGTCACGTATGCTCAAATACACTCTAAATGTGTAAAACCAGGGGTTACTACCATGGTATTGACCCATTGTATTGAGCGTTGGATTGTCTAATTGATCCCGTCCAGGAATACCATCGGAAGTGATGTGGTTTTGGCTCATGGTATTGACAAAGGATAAATCTATATAAGGAGAAGAAAATCATTGTGCAAAGTGTGTGCATGTTTCTGGGTTTGAATGAATACTTCACTTTGAAGTATGTCTGAATGGAAAGGGTAATAGTTTGATGATAGATCTGAATCTATGATGCACCTATGAAGAAAATGATGAAAAGGGATCTCTAGATCTGAAATGTATTTGTATTTTCTAGATCTGTTTGTGGAATTTTTAAATCTGAGATGAGGTGAACATCTGTTTGAAGTGAAGGGTAAAATCTGAGATATATATTTGTTCTGAAGAATTGTGCTGCCCCATAATCTTTGAAGATCTATACGCTTGTTTGCAGTAGAGGAAGTGTGTATATACGCGGGTTTAATTCAGCGAAAGCACGTATGGAATGAGAAACCAATTCTGAAGTATGTGAAGATGTATACGCAGGTTGATATGCATGGAAGCGCGTATATATGCAAGATCAGTGGAAGGAAAGCATGTATGAAAACTAGGGTTTGTTGAAGTTTCTGGTATGAGATGTCTGATTTGTTCTATTGTTTCACAGCTATCTGTTAGTGATGTATTCATACAGATCTGGGTTGTTTGAATGATGATTATGCTGCTGATTATATTGATGAAAGATCAAGTTGTTGATTTATTGGTTGATGATTCATTGAATGAATTGATAAGGGTATAAGTTTTAGTTTGATGTATGATTGAGCTTAAATGTGTGGAGTGGGTCCAGTCTGAAAATATGATGAAAAGTGGCCTGCAAGTTGTGATTTATTGATGCTATTGGATCCAGTATGAAAATTGATGAAACATGGTCCATGGTGGTGCTGAGGGTTGTAGCCTTCAGTCAGGGGGTTGTAGCTCCCTTCCAGGTGAGGTTGGTAAACGAGATCAGGGGGTTGTAGCTCCCTTCTAGGAGAGGCTGGTAAACGAGAGCAGGTTGTAGCCTTCTGCAAGTGGGTGCCTGTGTTCTGGTATGAGTCTGCGCCAGTACATGGTTGTAACATGTTTTCTTTATATAATAAATATTGAAGACTGAGACGACAGCAACGGTGGTTTTCTCCCAACTTGGGTTTCCACCTTAAATCCTGGTGTTCTTGTGTGATGCTTATGTGTGATGGTTTATTCTGTTATTACTGCACATGCTTACTGTTATCTAATCATCAGAAGAATGAATGTTGCATAGATCTAAGTAAAGAATTAATGGCCTAATAAGATCTCTGTATATACGCGAGTTTTATGAAGGATATCCGCGTGTATACGCTAGTTGGTTTCAACAAAGTAGCGTATGGGTTTTTAGAGAATGAAAAAGTAAAAGTTTGAGTGATTCCACAAGCTCTTATTCAAGCCCCCCCCCCTCTCAGTATTTTTCCCAACATCATTGTGAAGTAGTTGTATGTTTATGTTTTTTTTTAATTTCAGGTGGATTACAAGGACCTATTGTGAGATATTCCTATTTATGTTTACATATTCATGACTTACTAAAGGGAGTCATATTTTTGAGTGAGAATTCTTTGTAGGAGAAAAAATACGCTCCAAAGTCAACAAGTTTTAATGTATTCATTTTTTGTTGAAACCAATATCGTGGCCTAGCCATTCGAGCAGGGCCCATAGATGTAATTGAGGAGGGATGAACTATGTTATCACTTGTTGGTTTCTTTTCTTCATGTTTACCATATTTGGTTGCATATGAATTTGTGTCACTTTTAAGTTCATGTGAAATCTTAATTCATCATGTTTTAAGAGGTTGTGACAGTAATTTTATATTTAAAGACCCAAGTTTATCAGGCTTGCAAAGTGTCATAGGAAAATCAAAGTTTTCTTCCAATTTTAGATCAAGTACAGAGTGGAAACATAAAGGGGAGCCTTTATCCTAAGTCTTCACAAAGTTATCAACAAAGGCGATGAGGAGACTATTGTGCTTCCATTCTTTCATTGTTGTTTTCCCTGCATATATCACAGGAGTTTTAAGGAAACACCTGGAACCCTTGGAACATGAGGTTCTTGAACGGAAAAAGAGCTAGCACCTTTCACACCAGATAGAGGATATGGAAATCTATGATTTGGTTAATTCATAAGCACTTTGTTAGTGTCAGTATTTTCATCCTTCCACCAGTGGTAAAATAAACTCTTTCATGTCATGTTAAGGGTCCTATTATGAAAATTTTGTCATTCCCTTAGGTCATCATGCAAAAATTTGGTAACTTGGTGCACATTTAGGTCAAATATCACTCTTTTCAAAATTTTATAACTTGCTAGCTCATTTCACCACTTTGATGAGTGTACCATCAGTCTTGACTTGTGATCATCATTTCAATCATTTTCATCATGGTTTCATTCAGTCGGAGTATCCATCAGGTCTTAGGGTTTCCAAGGTCATCAAATCACCATTTCATAGCATAAAATTCTAGCAAATGAAGGAGTGCCAATAAAGAAGTTTCATTAGTAAGTTTGATTTGAAAATATGATTTCAGAGAAAAATGTAATTTTATTTTTCCTAATTTGTAATCAATACTAAAAAATTCCAAGTAGCTAGAATATCAAAGCTCCATATGAAGATAAGCCAAAGTTCCAAAAGTAAAATAGTGTTCCTAAGCCATCAAAGAATGAAGTTCAATGATCTAGTTTAAAAATTAAAATATAAAAATTAATGAAAAGTCAATTTCAAGAAAGGAAAGGTGGGTCCCAAGCTTTTTTAATGACATTTATCCAAGTACAAAGAATCCAAAAGACCAAGAAGACATTCATTTGCATCTTCAAAGCATCAATCTCTCAGCTTCCCAAGAAAAACACTAAGTTTGCCTTCAAGAAATTGAATTTTGGGCCATTCCATACACTTTTTCCACAGGCGCTGCACTTTTTCCATAGGCGCTGCTCTTTTTCCAGTTGCAAGTTGCGCTTTTTGTAGTTTTTCACTTCATTTTTTCTCTACATGTTGCACATTTTGCAAAAGGGAGCCACAATCCCTAAGCTTCATTGCAGAGGTTCTCATCATCAATTCAGGGTTTTCACAACTGTTTGCAAGTAAGTAGCATCTACATAGCCCCTCCTTTTATCTTGTGGTGTCAATTTACAAACATAATCAATCTCCCAAGGACCCATACACCTTCCCTACACCCTAACTCACTCCCCACTACCCATACACTTACTCATTTCCCATTCCCAAAGCCCTATTTCCCAAACCCTACCACACTATCTATGATTTCCTAGGCAGCTATATACCTCCCTATAATACAAGTTCCTACCCCATTGCCCTAAGTATTTCACCCTCCCATTACTCCCCTAAGATCACTAATTATTTCCTACATTCCCTCAAATTTTTCCTTACCTATCACAATCCCCTAACTCCACTATCCTACTCCCTTTCCCCTTCCCCTTCTTCCCTAGGGTTTTCAAAACACAAACTAAGCATAACGGAGGAAGAAAGAAACACAATGGATGAGGAAGAAATGCCACAGATGAAGACAAAAAAACATATAACAAAGGAGGGAGGATTTTGAGATTAGAGCCAACAAACACAAGAGAACTAATGGCATCACCCTTAGCTGTCAGATGTTTCCAACATGTGGGTTGCATTGAATTCTGTGAGATGGTACAAAGATTCCAAAGTCACCCTAATTTGACCAGGGTTTTCATCATCAACCTCCAAAACAACCAAGTGAATATAGCAGGGGTGACCCTCACTATTTCCACTAATATCATTGTAGCAACAATAGGGATACCCAATGTGGGTGAAAAGTGGTTTAAGACTAAGGATTTTCCTTTTGGCCAATTTTTGAACATATTTTCCTCCATGATGAAAATAATCATGAAATAATTCACTTGTGAGGGAAAATTCTCTAGATTATACGACTATCACATCAGGTTTCTCATTCATTTCACTAGGGTGAAATTTCGTAACCTCCCCTACTTGTACAAAAGCATCGATAAAATGGCCTACATTGTCCAAAACAGAGATTTTGAGCTTCAAAAGAACAAACTCTTACATCACTCTATGATAAACATTATTTTCCTTCACCACCTTAATCATTTGAACATATCATGGGAGAATTTCATAGAGGCTAATTTCTTCACTACAGGTCCAATTCAACCTGCTAGACCTATTCCACCAACAGTTTCAGTTCCTCACAAGAAAAATAGCAGGGCTACAGTGAAAAATACCAAAGAGGCCAAAGAGGTAAAAGAAGCCAAAAATGTCAAAACCTACCATAGGGGACCTAATAAAGTGTTTTCTCCACATATTATGGAATGGGTATTGCCTTCTTCATCAATAAAGCAAGGAAATCAAAAGATGAAAGAGACAATTTTCCATGAGGAGGAAGACCATCATGAGGAAGAAATATATTTTGAGTTGGTGGACATGGATGTCCAAGATGACCATGAGGCCTCAAATATGATCATCAAAGAGAAGCATGCCATAATAAAAGAACTGCAGGATAACATGGCAAGAGCCCAATTTGTCATATCATTCCTTGAACAAGAGAACAAGTAGCTGAAAGACAGGCATGTACTCAAGGAGTTAGAGTTGCTAAAGGAAAAGAGTCAAGACATCAATGGTAAAGAAATGATGACACCTAATGAGTCTAACCATGGTGAGACTCAAACCATCAAGGCAAGACAAAAAACTAGAGGTCTTAAGAGAGCTTTAGAGAAGGAGAAACATGAGGCAGGACAACTCAGTTTTTAGGAAAAAATTGCAAGGGATATTTCTGATGATAGAGAGGTGTGGTTTGACCAAGTTAACATCCACCTTGAGAAGCTCCTCCATAAGGCCAATAAGGACAATGAGATTCTCACACACATGGCCAACATATACATCACTAGAAAAAATATTTGCAACATCAAGATTAAGCCATTGAAGAAAAAACACAAGCAAAAGGAAGAGGAAAAACTTGAAATTCTTGCTGATGCCTTCTTGATTTCTTGAGACACCTCATGAACACTTCATCTCCTGATTTTGAATATTTTTTGGAAATTTTTCAAGTTTTTGGCATTTTTGCAAATTTTGACATACTTTTTTCACAGTCAGCTTGCAAAAAGTGCAGCGTGGGCCACACTGTGATTTTTGTGGATGCCTCTAAATGATGAATGGGTTAAATATTTGGATTTAGAACGATTTATACATGCAATTTTGACTATTGGAACTCAAGAAACAGAGCTTTTGGTAGGTGGAAATGACCAAAAACCACTAAAAAATCACCTTTCTGCCTCATTTTTCAAACCTTCGTTGCGCTTTTGGAGCAATCTTGGGAGATTAAATTTTTGAGGCTCTTCACTCCACCATTTTCAAATCTTGAGGGAAAGTTTTACAACTATACTAGAATATATTTCCAATGAGCCATATTGGGCCCAATTTGGACCTTGGGAAGGTAGTCAAAACTCAACTTTAAGGCCCATGTTGCTCTTTTTCCTAGCCACACTGCGCTTTTTCCGTTACGTTGTGCTTTTTGTAGTTTCCTGTTTTCTTCAAATTTTTCTAGTTTGATATTTTGATGGATGAATCTAATGGATTTTTATTGATTTAATGATGAAATATAAATGTAATTATGTCCTAAATAGTTAATAAGGGTAGATATATCATGTAAATAGGTAATTTTGGGCAAAGTGAATCAATTTCATGAATGATAGGGATGAGTTGGTTAACCTCCCTAATCACTAGGATTCTAGTTTAGTACTTAGTGGATCATCTCCACAAGTTATGGATTCGACCCCTGAGAGTGGGAGAAGTTGTTTTTGGCCTATATCTTTCATTTCCTGTCCATTGCAATGGTTGGATGATGTAGAATTGA
Source organism: Pinus albicaulis (assembly GCA_034641835.2). Lineage (NCBI taxonomy): Eukaryota > Viridiplantae > Streptophyta > Pinopsida > Pinales > Pinaceae > Pinus > Pinus albicaulis. Next base: position 4,839,150 of record CM076577.1, read on the forward strand.
TCATTTAATACTATTGTAATCAGACTTTTGGCAAGAAATAACTGACCGAATTGCAGCTATTTTGATGGGATACCTATGGTAATGTGATTTTTCATTGTTTCTTCTTATGTTTTTCAAATGTGTGAACGTATTGTTATTTCATATTCATGCCATCTTTGAATGTAATTGATTCCTAAGTCAGAAAGACAAAATACATTAGATTATGCTCTGTTTTGGAGGAATAATTACGGTTTTGTTCATATTTCTTCTAATTGAAATGAATTCATGTTTCCATGCTCTTTTATGAAACCGTAGTAGTCTAAACCACTCCATCAAAATACCTTAATGTGTTAATGTACTTATTACCTTGCCCCATCAGATATCTGCAATTCTGATCCTTATTTCCCTGACCTAGTTTCTTATATGTCCTATTCACCATCCAACACCTAAAATTCATTCAACCAAATACTAGTGCTACTATACCTAGCCTAAAATCCTCTTTATACAGTCATCTTGGTTGTGATCTTGTCGAGATAGCCCTCTCCTGCCTAGTAGGGCTAGCTACTTGGTGAAATATTGGTTTTTGGTTACCTTTGTTGGTCTCTTCTCAGCCTCAGAGATCCAGTGGAGTGATAACACACTTAAGGATTGATATTTTATTAAATATCAAGATAAGCTAAAGTTTAAATAAGTGAAAAATAAATACTAAACGAAAATGTGAAAACATAATAACTAAAATAATTGGTTTGTCTAATGTTAGCAAACTAATGTCTAAAAATGGGATTAATGCAAATTAGATCTAAGTTAATAATAGATACAAAATTAATCACAATATAATTTTTAAAAGGGGTAATAATATAAAGTTAATTTTATGTGGATATAAGATAAATAAAATCTAAATAAATATGTGAAAAATTTGAATTATTTAAATAAGTAGTTCTAAGAAATTAAAATCAAGAGAACCTCACCTAATTAATAAAATCCTAAAAAACTAAATAAAATTGAAGAGGATAACTTTAGTAACTACAAATAACTATAACTCTTTGTAGGTAACAAAGAGTTAACTAAAACAAATATCAAAATTTAAGGAAGTGAAAATGGGCATAAGAGAACATCTAGCAGTAAATTTAGGAACATGCGACTCTTGGTAAGAGAAAATATTTAGTTTAAATATAGTAACAGGAAATTGTATGAGAGACAAATTATGTATAGGAAACGTGGCTAGGTGAATAAACGAATTTATATAATATAATAATAGTTATTTTGGATGAGAAAACAAGTGTCACATCTGATGCTTTCAAGTAAGCCTCTATAAAAGGAACACACTCATATGAAGGGGACATGCTTGATCTCCCTAGTGTTGGAGATATGCCATAATGAAATTCATATGTATGGGACATGCTTAATCTCCCTATTGATGGACATATCTCATAATGACATTCTAAGTTTTCTAGTGAGGATATGTTATTTGTTGTAAATTGGTGATATTGATCATTGTTAATAGTGTGGTGGATATGAATATTTGATGTCAGGAGATCAAGTCTATGGTCCTGTTGTAGCCGCTACAACACCCTCCAAAAATTTCACCCTCTAAATTTTTTGAGTCCCCGAGCATCGAAAAGCGAAGTCAAAGCCTGAAGTTCAAATATTTTCAAAAGCTTTAAGTCACTAAGTTACAGAATAGGTCATTTTCTCCAATCAGCGACCCAAAAACCTTGCAACCTATCAGGTCGTGAAGTCGCTGAGTCGCATACTGCATTCAAATTTAAACAATTGCAACCTAGCGATCCTACAACCTCGTGACCCCCAGGTCGCAAGCTCGCAGGGTCGCGAGGTCGCACATCTCATCAACATGGATTTTCCGCGACCCAATGACCTCATTTGTTGCCTGCACGCTCGACCCCTTTATAAATAAAAGGGTCGCTAGGTCGCATTTCACTCACGCGACGGAGAGAAAAAAACGCTTCGGACAAGCCAACTGGAGTGCAATTTTATCGGGTAAGTTTCCTAATCCTCCTGATGTTTCCTTTTTTTCTATTTTTTACCCCTTTTTCCTTATCTTAGCCCTTTTAAAGCCACATGATATTCCCCATTTCATATCCTCTTTGAAATTGAGTCTTTTCTAAACCTAAAAACCCTAACTTTCTCATACAGACTTGTAGATGAAGCTAACCAGTCTCCCCAATGTCTGTCTCTTCCTCTAATGACCACTTCATCATAAGTTATGGTTTTTCCTCACTGGCTCCCTTTATTGTTTTAATTTAAAAATTAAACAAAAGATTGCGTCGCCATCAAAATCGTCCGCCCCGCCCTAGCACGACCTCCGACCCCGTGACCTCGTGATCCCTGCGACCCAACGACCTCGATCGCTAAGTCTCTAAGTCACTAAGTCGTATCTCACTCAAAACTGAACTTTTTGCGACCTTGCGACTCAGTGACCCAGCGACCCGGTCGTAAGTCGCTAAGTCGCAAGGTCGCATCCCCATGATTTTTTTATCATTACGACCCAGCGACCCCGCAACCTAGTCACAAGTCCCAAGGTCACAGGGTCACTTTCCTCTGAAGTTTTAAGACAGCGTGACCCAGCGACCCAGGAAATGGGTTGCTAAGTCACAGTTTCCCCCCTTCCTTAACGTTATTTGGGAAGAGTTAAAAGTAGTATTGAGCATTTATTGTTATGGTATTTATCTTATCCTGGGACTGTTTTATGAATATGCCAAGGAACCTCGAAGAGGAGTTAGAGTGCATCTACGTCTTGTCAGCCTCAAGTGACATGGGGCCTCCAGTAGTTTGCAGGAAAAACAAGAGCCCAGAGATAGAGATCACAGAAAGTGAAGTACTTACGTCTCCTCCCCCTATCTATGGGAACACCACATGTGTATTCAACAGAGGAGAAAGCATGATTTGGTATCAAGTATACCAAGAGTTCGCACAACCTGAGTTCCCAGAGGACCTCCCAGACCAGGAAGTATATGTGCAGGTTAAGAGGTCGAAGATTCACTATGCAAGGGCCAACCCATCTATCTTCCCATGCACCGAAATTATTGACTGGATCATACAAAAGATCAACCCCAGGATGTGGGTGATTCAGATCACGAGGGGAAAAATTTTGCAAATATAAAAGGCCAGGATGCGAAGTACTACTACGCACTTCCATAGCGGGAATAGACATTCACAGAGGAATGGGCCACTACCCATGCGGTTCCGATATTATACACCCTAAGAGGATGGTGGGAAGAACTAGAGAAGTTAAAAGTCAAGAAGGATTAGGAGTATCAAGTAGTAGGCCTCATAAAAGTCTATAAGCTCGTAGTAGCTATGCTTTGTAGAATGTATGGTCATCCTGATGCCACCAATTTTAGTGGTTCTTGGGTATCCCTAATGCATTTTGTTACCGTATATGGCACCTGTTTCAATTGGGCCAATTTACTAAGAGTGGCCCTCAAAACCAACATATATGTGGCACTGGCTCCCGAGGAGGGATACTCATCTGAATTTTACATGGCCTCCTATCTATTGGATATAGTTTGTGCCAGGTGCCACTTTGAGGGATGGGCTCACAACTAGGATCAAGAGTGAGCACACCCAATTCAGAAGGAGTTGCAGGTATTCTGGGACTCCAAATATAAGTAGAATATAGATCCAATTGCACATACCCCATGCATGTCCTGGCGAGCCATGGAAATGATAGTCAAGGTAGCATATTGGTTTCTATTTGGAGAAAGCACCTTCATCTGAGTCTTCAGTTCATTCAAGACTCCCCATGCTCTACCATGATTCGTCATCGAGAGGATGCTACTTCAGGAAGTATGTTATCAGATGACTTTTGGCTTCTTGAAGGTCCTTACTAAAGGTAAGAAGAAGCCATGGCCCACACTGCCGCTCACCATTGGTTCTTATACAGTCAAGTATTTCAGAGAGGTGGAGGCAGAAGCTGATAAAATCAGAGTATTTTTCCTGGTGCCTTTGGATTACCAGACATAAGATCCTAAGGGGATAGTCCCTGCTCATTATAAATGCGCCAAGTTCAAATGGAGCTACCAAAATACTGAAGGACCAGCTGAATATGGGGTAAGAAACTGGTACAACAAGGATAGATAACTCGCCTCGGAAGCACTGAATGATCAGGAGGACCAAGATTATCAAACTTTGTGGAGAGAATCCATGAGTTGGGAGGTGCCTCGTCTTCCTAGGCCAAGAAGCCTCGAACTAACACAGGCCAGAGCTCTTCTGCCCAATAGAGAGAAAAGGAAGCAAAATCTCAGCGATAAGTTGAAAAGAAGGCGAAAGAGGATGAAGATAAGCATAAGAAACACCTAAAGGTAGAGTAGAGAAATAAATAGGTGGAGGATGCCTGAAAAAGAAAGGAAGAATGAGAAGTAAAAGTAGAAGCTAAATGACAGCTCAAGAAAGAAATAGATCAGGTGGAGTCCGAAAAAAAAAGGAAGGAAGAAGATGAAACAAAAGCAGAAGCTGGATGAAAAGGGAAGGAAGAAGAGGAAACAAAAGCAGAAGTTGAGCGTAGACAAAAGGCATAATAGGATAAGGCAGAGGCGGAGCAACTATTGAAAGAAGAAAAAGAACAAAGGAGAAAAGAGGAAGAGGATCGAAGATAGAAAGATGATTTTTCCAAAGACATCGAGACACCTCCTCCAGTAAAAGGGGTATAGAAAGAGCTGCCGCCCATCGAAGTACCTGCAATTAACACACGTTTTGTACTCTCAAAACTAGGCACCTCTGAAGGACAGGAGGAGGAAGTGTTCAATCTGACGACGCTCACTTATGATCATTTCACTTTCAAAATCAGGCAAGAAAAGAGGGGATGCCTAGCACGGAACCCTGTTGCACCATTCACGACCACAACGGAAAAGGATATAGTCCTGGATAGTAGGACCAATCTAGTGATGATAGCATCAGTAAGAACTTCTTTCACCATAGCCATAGAAGAAAACGTGACCCAAATGAGTAGGGAAATCCTTTCCCTAGAAAATATATTACAAGACTCTGAACAAAGGGAAGCCAGGTCGGAGCAAGAAAAGAAAGCACTAAGGGAAGAAATCCAACAGATCCAAGATAAAAACACCCTTATTAATGAAGTACCACTCACCTTCCAGAGAGAGTTGGTGATGCTGGAATCCACCATGAGGCATTTTTACGAGGATATGTTCACCATAAAGCAAACAGTCGCACCTCTATTGAGAGCTCAAGCGGAAACAAAGAAGAGAAACAAGCAATTGAAAGAGGCTTCCATCGCCTTGGAGAGAATGATAGAATAGAAAAACAGATATCTGTAGGCTCCAGAAAATTTTCCCAAGAAAGATTGGATTCACACTCAGAACGACAAGGTCCAAATTCGCATAAAGGTGCAATCCAAGGAGAAGTTATTCAAAGACCTAGAGAAGGTGATGACCGCCTATGAGAATTTGATCAGTAACATTGACTCGATGGCTGAGCTACACCATATTCCCTCTCTAGGTACATTGGGTTAAGACAAGACATGGGAAAAAGTAAATCAGGAAATTCAAGCATTCCTGCAACCTATTATACAAGTCGCCACTCCACCTGATCTTCCGGCATCGCAGGAGAACTTGGTTAAGTTCGTCGTGATGCTTGTTTGGATTTACACAAAATTTTCTTCCTTATCCAACCAAGTCACAATCAAGAGAGAAACTCTGATCCTGAATGCCCTAGAATGCCTACACATGTTAAGGGAAGATACTCCTCTGATCTCCCCAGTTGCTATAGACTATCATGCATGGAAAAATTTCCTCAAAGAACAACAAGTGGATGTTCCTAACCTCACAATCACTCACACGCTCCCATGATCAGATCGAAAGGTACATCCTACAAGAAGGGTCGCAGGTTGCATCTTACATGGTCAGGTCGCAGGTCATAGGTTGCACCTTCCATCCAGGTCGCAAACCATACCAACAGGCGGGAAGGCGAAGAGTCAAGACACCCAAGGGTCACTTTTGTATTATATATACTCCCTTCGAGGACTTGTACAAGGATATTTTTTTTTGGACTCCTAAGGGGAGAAGAGAGTTATAAAGCATTGAACAACCACTTATGAATGAATACAAGCATTTGTCCTAAATCCACTATTGGATCCGATGAGAATCAATGTGTTAATACTATGAGTATTTTTCGTATATGTCTGATAACTTATGATTAATTGATCTGCGTTTTCTGATTATAATATTTATGCATTTCAGTTCACTATATGTGTTTATGATGGTATGTTATTTACATAGGATATTTTTGTAACTTTATTATTGACATCTATCTTATTCACGAAAACACCCAAGTACGCATAAGTTTCTCTTACCAGGCAGAACTATTTCTTCTATGGTTTGAACAATATTACAAACACGACCTTAATGATATGATGCTAACAACATCTCCTTTAGCTGCGTGTTTCCTTTTATATCTTGATATTTGTAGTGTTTATGCTTGCTAACAATCATCGATATTTGTGTTGTATCATTCAGTAACTGTATACCTATAACTCTGCAAGGCTCATTTGTGTCCATGAGAAGGAGTATTCAGCGGTAGATGGACCCACACCCCGGATGAGGTCCCTATCACAAACAGTTTAGAGTCTAATTGGGACATTTTATCTGGGAGATCCTATAATCTTGGCTGGAAAAAATTTCTCGTCAACAGATTTGGCATTAGAAGGAGGGTCTGATGGTAGCCTCCCAGCACACAAGTAACATCCCATTACAAACTCGCCAAGGGGAGACCATACATAACACTACTGGTCCTTCCCCTTTGGAAAAATCCCAGGATGAGGAACCCCATTTTTACGAGGTTACTTTAGCCCAGCTAAGAGCCCTGCACCCTATCACCTGCAACCTTGTCAGGGGTTTACAGCGAGCTCCAGTCACTAGTTCCTTGGCAAATCCTAGAACCCTTGCAGCTAATCATACATGCAAAGGAACCCTTGTCAACTCCTTTCCTTAGCTTTTGGGTCTTATGATAGAGGATTATGTAGATGCAGTTGAGTGAAATTTCGAAGCCCCCCCAGATAGCCCTAGGGAGGGGGAAGAATATGACCCCGAAAACATTGAGCCTCAACCCAACATCGGCCCCCAACCAGACCATACTTTGCCTGATAACACACAAGCCAACGACCCACACAGGGAAGGAGCTGGGAGAGGCTGAGGTAACAGAGGCAGGGGAGACAGAGGCCATGGGTGAGGCCAAAATGCTGACCACCAACCCCAAAAAAACTAGAACAAGATTCCTTTTCTTTACAAATGGAGAAACATCAGAAATACAACAAACCATGGGGAAAACCAAGACATTCAGTCCCACCATGAGGGTGAAGCCTCGGGTGTGGCATGGGTGGCGAATCCAAAAGTTAGAGGGGACGTGTATGCAAACCACGCCACCAATGGGCCATACACATGTAACCTTTGGCTTGGATGGCTCAGCCCCACTTAGGAATCCAGGGTCCCCTCCATGACATGCCCCAAAACCCTGAAAAACATCTCCCTAAGTTTGACCCCAAGAAAGGTACTTTGGTTGAAGACCACATTAGCAACTTCTACCTGTCTTTACAGATGATGAGAGTGTAGTATGATGATGTCGCATGTCACCTTTTCCCTCATACTCTAGAAAATAAAGCTACAACATGGTATCGGTCACTCCCCTTTGCTTCTATCCCTTATTTAGAACACTTTCGTCGTACCTTCCTACAAAAATTCTCAGAAGATAAAACCCCCTCGATGCTTCTCATAGAGCTCAGCATGCTGAAGTGTCAGAGAAAGGAGAATGTCAAGGATTTAAATCAACGTCTCATCACCATATTGAACAAATTTCCCCCAAACATGGCTTTGGATGATTCCATTACCATAGACTACTACACGAGAGCACTCCCACGAGATATTGCCATGTTTATGAAGCGTGAGGCCAAGGCCACCCTGGTAGCAAACTATACCACCACCCTTGCGGTCAAAAAGGACATGCTATCCATAGGTGACATTGACCATGAAGGTCGAGATGATAAAAAAAAAACCACAAAAAGAACCCAATCCTCAAGTCATAAAACTGGGGACAAAGATAAGGACCCCTTTCATTTTGAATGTATCACAAAATCCCTTAAGCTGCTAACCAATGAAGCCTTCGATCTAAAGAGGAAGAACAATGAGCCTATCCCAGCTACCAAAATGCAGAAACCTTTCTTCATAAAGAATAATCCCACCGTGAATCGACCCCCATCCAACTCTAGCGCTAGCCTAAATGTCGAGGAATTAGGGAGAGATAATTTATGCTCTTTTCATCAGGCCTCGCACTCAGAGAAAACATGTCCCCAGTGGATGAATAGTATGGCCACCATTATCATTAAGCTGTTAGAAGATCAGACCCCTAGGGATTTAGAAGAAGAAAATGATTCAAGGGACGAGGAAGTCTCTCCCTCGGACAAAGATGCAGGTTCTGCTGTCCTCGCCTTTGAAGTAATCCGCAGGGAAAGCTGCCTTCCCATGTCAGTGATAAACCTAGTAGACGATCCCAAAACCAAACCTCCTCGAAACTACAGTTTTAGGATCAAAGGTCCCATCCCAGAGCAGTCTTTCGAGGAGAAAAGGAAAGTCTTCTTATGGAAAATCTTACCCCCAACCATAGAGAACCAAAATAAGACTCCTGAAAAATTTATTCCAACTAATCCCTAAGAAGGCCCCAAGGCTAAAGCTTCATCAGCTTCTTCTCAAAACACCACCGAGATTGCCTCACACACAGATTCCCGGTATAACATTATTGAGGATATGAAGAAGACCCCGGCCAATATCTCTCTCTACGAGCTCGCTCGCATTGATAACCAATGTGATCTCATTCTTAAGACCTTTTCCAACCTATCGATGACGAAACCTGTAAGCATCATGTCTGCCCAAATTGTTGCTAGTCCTCAATCCATCGTGAATGCTATGAACACCAACTCCAGGGGAAGCACACCACCTTTCCTCCTCTCCTTCGAGATCTTTAACTTCAATATCCACAACTTCCTCGTCGATTCTGATGCATCCACTAATGTTATGCCCTTAACCGTGTGCAAAAAAATAAACATTTTCCCTAAAAGAATTGATGCCAGAATCATCCGGCTCGACAGATCTCAAGTCCTCGTAGTGGGCGAACTAAACAACGTCATTATCTGCTTATCCTCCGACTCCAGAGTGCATCAGTGCATCAACATAATAATCGTGGATATCCCTAAGGCCTATGGCCTTCTGTTGAGTAGATATTGGTCCAGTAAGATCCACGGGTACTTTTCCATTGATTGGTCCCACCTTTGGCTCCCCTACAAAGACAGGAGTAACCAGATATAGATCGAGAGTGAACCATACATGAAACATATTGTGACTGACCTAGATGCAACTAATGAACTAGTCAGTTTCATGCAAGAAGAGCTTGGTATGTGTTTCTTAGAGTCCATCTTTGGTTGTTATCAGACTCGCCAATCCCTGGTCACCCAAGACATTCAGTCTGAGCTGCTTCTGGTTGCTAAAAACTCCCCCCCCATCCAACCAAGATTCTTTAGAAATGGATGCCCCTGGCACATCCTCAATGGGCTCGGATAGCCTTGTCCAAGTAGAAGATAAAACATGGACCCTATACTATGATGGCTCCAAAACCCAAGACGGGGCTGGTGCAGGTTGCATCTTGCTAGACCCTCAGAAGAACAATTTTCTAATTTCCTTCCGGTTAGAGTTCCAGTGCACCAATAATACAGCCGAGTATGAGGCACTATTACTAGGACTCCAGAAAGCCATAGATTTAAAAGTTTGTTGTTTGAAGGTAATTGGCGATTCTGAGACTATCACTCATCAAGTACGCAACACTATCCATTACTTGTCTCCCCATCTGAAAGGTTACCAACATGAGGTATGGCGCTTGATTTTAGCTTTTGATGCTTTTGGTATTAAATCTGTACTCAGAATGCATAATGAAGTAGTCAATACACTTGCCAACGCTACTGCTAGGTTCACCCCACTTAGGGATGGATTTTCTATTGAAGTTATACACAAGCCTTCCATACCAGACAATGTTACTAATTTATGCATTTTCAATGATGAAAAACAGGTATTGGATTTCATGCTCAACACAGATATATTCAAAGACGCAGTTATGGAAGAAGAGGATCATGATCGGGCTTTTTAGGAGGAACTAAGAAATCAGAAAGAAAATCCCATACCCAAAGGGGTCATGTCACTCAGAAATTTGTTCGACTTATAGAACTATTTCTAGGGGCCCCCAAACACAAAGGTTAAAAGTTCCATGTTAGCACACCAAAAAATTAACCTCGGGGCAGACAAGGATCCCAATCTTGTAAATTTAGGTAATGAGTGCACCCCTCGAGAGAAACAATCATTCACGGGATTATTTAAAAAATACCAAGATGTGTTTGCCTAGACGTATGACAATATTTGGACTTATGATACGTGAATCATCCAACACATCATACCCATTAAGGAAGGAGTGAGGCCATTCCAACAAAAATTGAAAAAAGTACACCTAGCTCTAGAACCGATGATCCAAAAGGAACTAAAGAAGCTCCTAGATGCACGGATAATTTTAAAAGTTAGAAATTCGACCTCGGTGTCCAACTTGGTCCCTATTCGCAAGAAATCTGGTGAAATCCATTTTTTCGTAGACTTTAGGAATCTGAACAGGGCCTCTGACAAAGAAAACTATCCGGTCCCCCCTATAGAGCAAATCCTTCAAGCCGTATCAGGGTCAGAAATGTTCTCTCTATTGGATGGGTTTTCAGGGTATAATCAAGTACTAGTGCCTGAGCTCGATCAGCTCAAAACCACATGCATAACTAAGTGGGGAACATTTTATTTCAGACACATGCCCTTTGGGATGATTAATGCCGATGCCACCTCCCAAAGAGCTATGGAAATTGCCTTCAGAGGGCTTATTGGGAAAAGCGTGGTACTATACCTTGATGAATTCACCGTGTTTTCAAAGCACAGATCTGACCACATACACCACCTTAAGAAATTTTTTGAAAGATGTTGGAAATATGGGATCTCACTGAACCCAAAGAAAAGTGTGTTTTCTCTCATCGAAGGAAACTTGTTGGGACACATAATACCTCGAGATGGCATAGTGGTGGATCCAGAACGTGTGAAGGTCATAGCTCAAATACCACCCCCAAGTGGTAGGAAATCTATGCAGTCCTTCCTTGGAAAAATCAACTTTTTCCAAAAGTTTATATCAGATTTGGCTCAGATCGTGAAACCATTACAAGGCATGATTAAGAAAAACACTAACTTTAAATAGAATCCTCTCGAGAAAGAAGCATTCGACAACATCAAACGAGCCATCACGGAAGCACCTTCTCTTTACAGTCTAGATTTCAGTAAAGGCTTTATCTTGTACACCTTTGCCTCAGATTCATCTTTGGTCGCCGTTCTCACTCAGAAAGATGACTACCACAATGAGCGGCCTATATCATTTATGAGCACTATGTTACAAGGTGCCGAGCTAAATTATCCAGATATTTACAAATAGGCTTATGTGGTATACAAGGAAGTTAAACATTTCAGGCTGTACATTTTTGAAAATCATGTCATAGTCTTCGTGCCTCACCCAGTTGTTCACTCACTATTCGTACAACAGGAGCTGGGTGAGCAACGAGGCAAATGGATGACATGCCTTCAAGAATATGACTTTGAATTCAAGCCAGCACACACTATGAAAGGCCAAGGATTATTTCGTATGGCCGCAGAGGCAGTAGACTCAAGGGGCAATGAGGAAGAAAATTGGTAACACGAGATCGATGTGTATCAAACTGATAGCACAGCCCTATCGGATACATCCTCTTGGTACGTAGATCTCCTACAATACCTGAGACACGGTACCATGGGCCCCACTTTAACTACCAAGCAGAAGCGTGCATTAAGATTGAAAGCTGTATCCTACCAGCTAGTGCAGGGTAAGTTGTTTCACAAACATCACAGCGGTGTCTTTCTATTCTGTGCCGATTTTTATTGGCCTACTTTGTTTAAATATGCACATGCATATGTCCAGAAATACCAACAGTTCCAGAAGTTTGCAAATAGAGATATATATCCTTCGGCCCCATTACAGTCTGTCGCAGTGGAAGAACCGTTTCAACAATGGGGGATAGACATGATTGGGGAAATCCTGCCACACTCTTCAAAGCAACACAGGTACATCATCACAGCCACAGACTACGTCACAAGGTGGGTTGAAGTAGTACTGTTATGTCAAGTCAATGATAAAGAAGTAATAGCCTTCATCACCCAATGCATCATGATCAGGTTTGGCATTCCAACCTCCCTTGTTTTTGATAATGCAACATATTTCTCATCATTGAAATTATATGATTTTGCTCTAGAAAATGGTGTCGTACTTAAACATTCTACCAACTATTACCCTCAAGGAAACGGGTTAGCCAAGTCAACCAACAAGAACCTAATTTGCATCATCAAAAAGACTCTGTTGTCCCAACAACAAAATTGGCATAGGGCACTCCACAATGCCCTCTAGGCAGATCGAGTCACACCCAAACCTTCCGTAGGAACTTCCCCATTTTTCCTCATATAAAAAAAAGAAGCCATCCTTCCTCCCAAATTGTCTCTCCCGGACCTCCGATTATCTCAAGAGACTCATGGCACTCCTTGCCCTATTTTACAAGCCTGAATAGACACATTGTTGGAACTTGAAGAGGAAAGGAAAAAAACTCAGGAAAAATTCGCCATCCACCAAGGATAGATATAATGATGCTTTGAAAAGTAGTCAGTTGGGAACAAGGTTTTCGAAGTAGGCGACCTTGTCCTCAAATGGGATAAATCTCATGAAGATAAAGGGAAACACTCCAAGTTCCAGGCATTATGGATAGGGCCTTTCAAGATTAGAGAGAAGGTCGGTTCCCACACTTACAGGTTACAAACTCTTGAAGGAAGGACTGAAGTCCTCCCTGTGAATGGACACGACCTTAAACACTATTTCACCTAACACCCCCTCAGGGCCGTCACTACACCCTATTCCATAGTTTGTCTTGTATTTTCATTCGTTACCTTTCTTTTTTTCAATAAATCGCTTGTTCCACACACGCCCCCATTAACCATCTCTTTTCTTTGGCATCCAAATTTTCAAAGGGGATATGTAAGTTACCCAAGTGGCACACTGATTCGGGATCTGTGACGGTGTTTTACCTCTTCCCAGAGTTTAAAAGAGGCAAGCATACCTGTGATAGGAACTCAATGGCGAGAACATGACTGAGGCCATCAGACCAAGACGCAATATCTTACCTAGTATGCTGTCCCAAGGGACTGCTGTGAAAAAGGAAATGTTCAATTAAAATGGTTACTAGATGGAAAAAGGAGGATTCAGCCTCAGGTGACAAACAGAAATCCAAGAAAACCCCGAGTCCTTATATAAACCAGGAACAAATTCTCTTGCAAGTAAAATAATTTGGGATCCCTCATCTACCCAGGCAATAATTTCCAAATAAAATAAGTTCCTTGAGCACAGAAAATAAGTGCCCCAAGCACATTTTAATAAGTGCATTAAGCACATGAATAAAGCATAAAGGATTGAGAAAGGCTTCCTACGCAGAGAGGTGATAGGACAACTCCGCCGAGGTACTGACCAGGCTCACTAGCAGCGGAGCAACGCTCATGATTCCTAGGCAGTGACTCCGCCGGGGCCATCTAGTCCTCTGGTAGCAGAGCAACACAATGAGGACCAAAAAAACTATACTGGATCTAAAAATCCCTAAGGTTACTTCGAACTTGTCCATCCGGTCTCCAAGAATGAAAATATGGTAAACCAGCACCCAAGGGCAGGTATATAGGGAGAACGAATGCGCAAGTTTTGAAGACGGAAGAAGTAGAACCCATGGGGTGAAAGGAACAATGCGTTATGCCCTCCCAGCCCCCTCAAGATGAAGCACTGATAGAGATTCTAGACCCTACCAGTGAATCGCCATTTTTTGTAGCCGCTACAAAACCCTCCAAAAATGTCACCCTCTAAATTTTTTGAGCCCCTGAGCATCGAAAAGAAAATTCAAGGCCTGAAGTTCAAATATTTTCAAAAGCCTCAAGTCTCTAAGTCGAAGAATAGGTCATTTTCTCCAATCAAAGACCCAGCGACCTTGTGACATATCAGGTCGCCAAGTCCCTGGGTCGCGTACCGCATTCAAATTTAAACAATTGCAACCTAGCGACCCTGTGACCCCACAACCCCCAGGTCGCAAGGTCGCAGGGTCGTGGGGTCACACATCTCATCAACGCAGCTTTTTCGTGACCTAGCAACCTCATTTATTGCCTACACATGCGACCCCTTTATAAATAGAAGGGTCACTAGGTCGCATTTCACTCACGTGATGGAGAGAAAAAAATGCTTCTAACAAGCCAACTGGAGCACAATTTTCTCTGGTAAGTTGCCTAATCCTCGTGATGTTTCCTTTTTTTATATGTGTTTCCCCTTTCCCCTTATCTTAGCCCTTTTAAAGCCACCTGCTCTTCCCCATTTCATATCCTCTTTGAACCTGAGTCTTTTCTAAACCTCCAAACCCTGCCTTTATCATCCAGACTTGTAGATGAAGCCAACCAGACTCCCCTGTGTCTATCTCTTCCTCTAATGACCACTTCATCTTAATTTATGGTTTTTCTTCACAGCCTCCCTTTATTTTTTTAAGTTAAAAATTAAACAAAAGACAACGCTGCCATAAAAATCATCTGCCCAGCCCTAGTGCGACCTCCAACCCCACAACCTCACAACCCCTGTGACCCAGCGATCTCGGTCACTAATTATATAAGTTGCTAAGTCACATCTCACTGAAAACTGAACTTTTTGCGACCTTGGACTCAGCGACTTAGCGACCTAGTCGCAAGTCGCTAAGTCGCAAGGTCGCATTCTCATGAATTTTTGATGATTGTGACCCAGTGACCCCACAACCTAGTAACAAGTCACCAAGTCGCATTGTTTCTTTCCTCTGAATTTTTAAGCTAGCACAACCCAGCGACCCCACAATGGGTCGCTAAGTCATAGTTTCCCCTCTTCCTTAACCTTAGTTGGGCAGAGTTAAAAGTAGTATTGAGCATTTATTGATATGGCATCTTTCTTATCCTGGGACTATTTTATGAATATGCCAGGGATCCTCGAAGCAGAGTTAGAGTGTGTCTCCATCTCATCAACCTCAAGTGACATGGGGCCCCCAACAGTTCACAGGAAAAACAAGAGCCTAGAGATAGAGATCACAGAAAATGAAGTACTTACGTCTCCTCCCCCTATCTACGGGGACACAACATGTGTATTTAGCAGAGGAGAAAGCATGAGTTGGTATCAATTATACCAAGAGTTCGCACAACCTGAGTTCCCAGAGGACCTCCCAGATTGGGAATTATATGTGCAGGTTAAGAGGTCAAAGATTCACTATGCAGGGGCCCACCCATCTATCTTCCCATGCACTGAAATTGTCGACTGGATCATACAAAAGATCGACCCTAGGATGTGGGTGATTTGGGATCACAAGGGGAAATTTTTTTCAAATATAAAAGGCTAGGATGCGGAGTACTACTACGCACTTCCATAGCGAGAACAAAAATTCATAGAGGAATGGGCCACTACCCATGCGGTTCCAACAGTAGACACCCTGAGAGGATGGTGGGAAGAACTGGAGAAGTTCAAAGTTAAGAAGGACCAGGAGTATCAAGTAGCAGGCCTCATAAAAGTCTATAAGCTTGTAGTAGCTATGCTTTGTAGAATGTATGGTCGTCCCGATGCCACCACTTTCAGCGGTTCTTGGGTATCCCTGATGCATTTTTTTACCGTATATGGCACCTGTTTCAAATGGGCCAATTTACTAAGAGTGGCCCTCAAAACCAACATATCTGCAGCACTGGCTCCCGAGGAGGGATACTCATCCAAATTTTATGTGGCCACATATCTATTGGATGCAGTTTGTGCTAGGTGCCACTTTGAGGGATGGGCTCACAACTGGCATCAAGAGCGAGCATGCCCAATTCACAAGGAGTTGCAGGTATTCTAGGACTCCAAATATAACTAGAATATAGAGCTAATTGCACATAGTTTCATCCTTGCACTCTACAGGAAATTATTCGGTCAGGATATCCCATGCATGTCCTGGCGAGCCATGGAAATGATAGTCAAGATAGCAAATTGGTTTCAATTTGGAGAAGGCACCTTCATCCGAGTCTTTGGTTCATTCAAGACTCCCCATGCTCTGCCACGATTCATCATCGACAGGATGCTACTTCAAGAAGTATGTTATCAGATGAATTCTGGCTTCTCGAAGGTCCTTACTAAAGGTAAGAAGAAGCCATGGCCCACACTGTCGTTCACCATTCGTGCTTATACGGTCAAGGATTTCAGAGAGGTGGAGGTAGAATATGAGAAAATTAGAGGATTTTTCGTGGTGCCTTTGGATTACCGAACATACGATGATGAGAAGATAGTCCCTGCTCATTGCAAACGGGCCAAGTTCAAATGGAGCTACCAACATACTGAATGACCAGCTGAAGATGGGGTAAGAAACTGGTATAACAAGGATAGAGAACTCACCCCGAAAGCATTGAATGATCAAGAGGAACAAGATGATCAAACTCTAGAGGAGAGAATCCACGAGTTGGGAGGTGCCTCGTCTTCCCGGGCCAAGAAGCCCCAGACTAACATAGGCCATAGCTCTTCCACCCAAAATAAATAAAAGGAAGCAAAATCTCAGTGAGAAACTGAAAAGAAGGCAAAGGAGGATGAAGATAAGCGTAATAAACACCTAAAGGCAGAGCAGAGAAAAAAACAGGTGGAGGATGCCTAAAAAAGAAAGGAAGAGTAGGAAGCAAAAGCAGAAGCTGAACAGTAGCTCAAGAAAGAATTAGATCAGGTGCAGGCCGAATGCAAAATGGAGGAAGAAGAGGAAACAAAAGCAGAAGCTGAGCGTAGAAAAAAGGTAGAATAGGATAAGGCAGAGGCAGAGTGGCTATTGAAAGGAGAAGAAGAACAAAAGAGAAAAGAGGAAGAGGATCGAAGATAGAAAGACGATTTTTCAAAAGACACCGAGACACCTCCTCCAGTAACAGGGGTACAGACAGAGCTGCTGCCCATCGAAGTACATACAATTAACACACATTTTTCACTCTCAGAACTTGGAACCTATGAAGGACAGGAGGAGGAAATGTTCAATCTAACGAGGCTCACTTATGATCAATTCACTTTCAAAATCAGGCAGGAAAAGAGGAGATGCCTAGCACGGAACCCTGCTGCGCAATTCACGGGCACGATAGAAAAGGTTATAGTCCTGGACACTAGGACCAATCCAGCGATGATAGCATCAGCTGGTACTACTTTCACCGAAGCCACAGAAGAAAACATGAGCCAGATGAGTAGGGAAATCCTCTCTCTAGAAAATACATTACAAGACTCTGAACAAAGGGAAGCCAGGTCAGAGAAAGAAAATAAAGCACTAAGGGAAGAAATCCAATAGCTCCAAGATAGAAACACCCTTATTAACGAAGTACCACTCATCATCCAGAGAGATTTGGTGATGTTGGAAGCCACCATGAGGCAGGTTTACGAGGAGATGTTCACCATAGAGCAAATAGTCGCACCTTTACTGAGTGCTCAAGTGGAAACAAAGAAGAGAAATGAGAAAATGAAAGAGAATTCCACCGCGTTGGATAGAATGATAGAATGGAAAAATAGATATCCATAGGCTCCATAAACTTTGCCCAAGAAATATTGGATTCACACTCAGAACAACAAGTTCCAAATTCCAATAAAGGTGCAATTGAAGGAGAAATTATTCAAATACCTAGAGAAGCCGATGATCGCCTATGAGCATTTGATCAGTGTCATTGACTTGATTGCTGAGCTGCACCATATTCCCTCTCTAGGTACATTGGGCAAAGAGAAGACATGGTAACAAGTAAATCAGGAAATTCAGGCATTCCTGCAACCTATTAGACAAGCCACCACTACACCTGATCTTCCGGCGTTGCAGGAGAACTTGGTTAAGTTCGTCATGACGCTAGTTTCAATTTACACCAAAATAGCTTCCTTATCCAACCAGGTCATAATCAAGAGAGAAAATTTGATCCTTAATGCCCTAGAATTCTTGCACAGGTTAAGGGAAGATACTCCTATGATCTCCCCAGTTGCTGCAGACTATCGTGCATGGAAAAATTTCCTCAAAGACCAACAAGTGGATGTTCCTAACCTCGCAATCACTCACACTCTCGCATGATTAGATCGCAAGGTACAACCTACAGGAAGGGTCGTAGGTCACATCTTACATGTTCAGGTCGTAGGTTGCACCCTCCATCAGGTCGCATGTCGCACCTTCCATCTAGGTCGCAAAGCATACCAACAGGTGGGAAGGTGAAGAGTCAAGACAACCAAGGGTCACTTTTGTCTTATTTATACTCCCTTCGAGGACTTGTACAAGGATATTTTTTTTTTTGACTCCTAAGGAGAGAAGAGAGTTGTAAAGCATTGAAAAACCCCTTCTGAATGAATACAAGCATTTGTCTTAAATCCACTATTGGATCCGATGAGAATCAATTTGTTAATACTATGAGTATTTTTCGCATATGTCTAATATCTTATGATTAATTGATCTGCGTTTTCTGATTATACTCTTTATGAATTTCAGCTCACTGCATGTGTTTTTGATGGTATGTTATT
This sequence comes from Pinus albicaulis, assembly GCA_034641835.2. Taxonomy (NCBI): domain Eukaryota; kingdom Viridiplantae; phylum Streptophyta; class Pinopsida; order Pinales; family Pinaceae; genus Pinus; species Pinus albicaulis. Next base: position 4,857,810 of record CM076577.1, read on the forward strand.
TACATAGGAGATGTTTGTAACTTTATTATTGACATCTATCTTATTCACGAAAACGCCCAAGTACGCATAAGTTGTTCTTACCAGACAAAACTGTTTCTTCTATGGTTTTAACAATCTTACAAACACGACCTTAATGATATGCTGCTAATAGCATCTCCTTCAGCAACATGTTTCCTTTTATATATTGCTATTTGTAGTGTTTATTCTTGTTGACAATCATCGATATTTGTCTTGTATCATTCGGTAACTGTATACCTATAACTTTGTAGGGATAATTTGCATCCAAGAGAAGGAGTATTCAGTGGTAGCCAGACCCACACCCCAGACGAGATCCCTATCACAAACAGTTCAGAGTCTAATTGGGAATTTTTACTCGAGAGATCCCATACTATTGGCTGGACAAATTTTCCTGTCAACAAGTCCAAATTCCTATAATCTAGTTTTATTCTCTCCTCCTACCTACAATCCCACTACATATCAAAGGGCCAAAGGGAGGAACAATACCTTAACATTGGTATGATGGACAATTGGGTGGGTCAACAATTTTGGTCAATCATGGTGGGAATTGCATGAGGTTGATTGTTGGAGCCTATTATATAATCCAAAACAAATAAATTGTAGTTTAATTATTTAGATTCTAATATTCAATTATCTATAATATTTAATTAAATATTGGAGATATTTTAGAATAACTAGTTGTTATAAAATATATGACATCCAGAAAGGTATCATTTATTAGGAATTAATTTAGGAAAATAGTTAAGAGTGTTGTTAGAAGTGCATTAAATGTAAATGAAAACTTGTGAATTAAATAAATGATCCATAAAAAAATTAGTTAGGACAAAATCTTGTTTAAAGCGGCTTGTTTCTCTCCACTTGCAAGGGTGTTGAATGATTGTGTGTAAAATCTTACACATTTTATGTAATTTTATTTTCCTTATTGATAAAATTTGTGTTTGAGGAGACTTCTTATATTATTGTGGTATCAAAGCTTCAATGATCTGAATGATACGAAGAAGAGATTACAACTCTGTAGGATTTTGTAAACTCCATCAAAATGATCAACTATTGATTGTATGCAAGTTGTTCAACCTTTTATAAAGGAATAAATTTATTTTTCACTCTAAGTTTCATTTTTTATTAATAATTATTAAGATTATTAATAAAAAAGGAAATTCTTGTGAGCATGTACTATAACTGTTTTATCCCCCATGTTCAAAAAGGAATTTTTCTCTCTTGGTTTTATAAGCATGTTGTTATTGTAACATGTTTGCAGCCTAGAGTAAGAAGAGCCAATGTATACCCAACGTGGAGGATCAACAATGTGAAGATATGTGGAAGAAACTAGCTATGTGCATGAATGAGTGTCGAGGGAGAAGCTTGCATGGAAGGAGAGTTGAGGAGCCACGTTGAAACAAATCTACCTAAGAAAGACCTGCCCCAGACCACCCATGCTGGGGAATTTGCGTAAAAACTCTCTGCAAATTGTAGATTTGGTTGTTGAAAAGAAGCTATCACTGTAGAGGAACTATCATAAAAGGAAGATTCAACATTGTAAACATGTGGAGGATCGAGCGAAACCATATCTCCACTCACAGGTCATAGAAACAATTAATTGATATTACTTACCGTTTATAAGCCACATAAATGAAATCATTACATTAACTTTTATAAATCACTTTTATTAAATTGTTTAATAATTTTTTTAATGTGATCATAAATTTAATGAAAGGATAAGGTATGTAATATGTTCTTTTGGGAGTGATAAGTGATTGAATTAATAACTGATTTTTCAATGTAATTTTTGGAGAAATAAGGATAAGTCTTTTGTAATATTTGGAGTGATAAGGTGTAATTCTGAAATTTATAATTTTGGAGTGGCAAGGTGTATTTTTTTATTTTTTGAGGGAAAAAATTGTAATTTCAAGTAACTTTTACTTTGAAGGGGGCTAGAGTCAAACAAGTCAAATTGTAAGAGCATTGCAAAAGTCAAATTTTGAAAGTTTCATTGTAAAATTTCATAGAAGTTGACTAGAGCCAAGTGCAAAACTTATAAGTCCCTCTTCTACTCTAGTGACTATACGAGGGTCAAGGCCAAGCCCGGATAGATCATTTTTTTTGGTGCAACATGTGGTGTGTTGTTTCATCTTCTTTCTATGTGGTGCATGATCTTCGTTTATCTTTAAAATGTCCAACATGGTAAATTTATTTTCTAAATTTGTAGACCCATAGAACTTTGATCTACAATGAAATTTGGAAAAATGTATGTGATGGTGATGCCAAACTAGACAAACCGACAAATACAAACTCAGTAGCTAAATGTGATATCTAAAATGAAAGAGCATTAACATTAATTAAATATTCAATTAATGAAGAAATGTATGTTCATATAGAAAATAATTCTAATGCATGGTATACCTGGAAAACATTTAAAGGCTTATTTGATACACAACTAGAATAAAAAAGAGTTGATCTTCAATTGAAGCTAATTCAACAAAACATGACAAAAGGGGGAGATGTACTTGAGTACATTTTCAAACTTAAGAACAACAAGAAATAAATAGTAAAGGTTGGATTTCAAGCAGTGGATGATAGCTTCATGAATACTATTTTGATTGATGGATTTCATTATTCATATAAAAATTTCTTGGAAAGTATATAGGTGATTGGAAAGCTAGAGAAATTAAAATTTGATGAATTAAGTGAAATGTTAGCTCAACATGATAAAAATATTGAAAAAAAGAAACAAGTTTGAGAATATTTCTTCTTTACAAAAGCTAGCACTAGAAAATCTTCAATTGAAAGTTCTAGAAGAAGAGGAATTCAAATGAATAATAGAGAGTGCAACAATCAAAATCAAGGAACATACAATGGAAAAGGTCGTGGACAAAGTGTTGCACAATATTTTTTCACCGTCTCTTCAATCCCCGTATAGAAAATTGGAAGACCATTTCAGTGACCCCTACATACTGTCATACATTTCCATAAATTTCATTGCATCCCCTGACATACTGTCATACATTTCCATAAATTTCATTGCATCCCCTGGCATGTTAAGATCATAATATCTGTTGCTCATTCCTTAAGAAAACCTTCAAAAACATATGATTTTGGTTCAGTGCTAGTAGGAAATTATGGCCTCGCACCCATGAAGAAATTAACATTGGGCCCCATGCCCTTTGGTGCTCTATCTCAAAAGGGCGCCCACGCCAAGATACTTTTTGAAAGTTTTTTAAAATAGAAACAAAGCTTCCATGCTTAATAGCTTCGTGAGCGGAGTCATCATGGTTTGTTCAGGTGAATCACGTCGAATTACTCCCTTTGACAAGTCTTAGTTCGTACAATTGTGCAACTCCCCAAAGGGATAGACCTCTCCTCCACCTTATGTGGGATCCCAAACCTCCTCCTCTTTTCCTATAAATTCTTCCTCCTCACATTGATTCAGATAACTAAACAGCCATTAGTATAGCTGGTGTGTTGAAAAAGGTAGAGAAGAATCCATTGTTGAGAGAGAGTTTAAGCCCATTGCCTCATTGAGTCGAATGCTGAACGAATGCTTGAGACATGCGCAACTGAACCCATCGAAGGAGATCTGCAATGTCAAGGCATACGGTTGTAAACTTCTTTTTCATTTATCACTAATAAATGACTAGTTTATGGTTCCAAATTTGTTTCCATTTATATGCAAAGTGTTTGGCTCTCCTTGAATAGTTGAATAACTATAGATGAATGTATATGCTTGTATGCTATCATCGATTGTTTGATATTTGTGGAGACACATGAAAATCATCACCAACACAAATCGCAAGCTGTGAAGACAAATATCGAAGTATCATTGCAGCGTGCCACGAAAAACGTTTTGGACCGAGTTACGATATCTATTCTGGTCCATATTTCTTTTATAAGCTAGGAATTTAGGATTCCAACATGTTCCCTTGTTTCTAGACCCACCCTAGGACTAGAGGGATCACCTTTGTCCGCAAAGGGGATTTGGCTACTCAACAAGTTGGCGACCATATTGGGGATCTGTGTTCCTTTCATCTCTCGTTGATTCATTTTGGAATTTTTCTTCTCTATCTGAATTTGGTCATATTTCCATTTCTCTTCTTTGTTTTTCTTATCTGACTATTTTAAGCCATATTACCTATTCTCAGAGTGAAAAGCTTTGTCTTATATTTTTCTCCTTTCTTGGGTTTCCTTACTCGGCGTTGTTGTTTCCATTACAGTCGCACCGATTGACATGGGTTTCCTGTGTTACAAGTGCGATTTCCCCTATTCAATGCAGATGACGGCTGAATAGTCACGTTGAATCTTGTAGGTTTGGGCTTAGGCCTCTTTCGTAAGTTTTGAAGTGCATATTACCCTCTATATTGGTTTTTCCCTCTCTATATTAGTCCACTTGGATTGCTTTTGAATTCCTTGTCTCCTTCTTTTCAGTTGATTGTTCCTCATCTGATCAGTGTGGCTTCTCATCCTAGGGTTTCTAGGTGCCTTTGATTGTTTGTTCTGCCACGTGTTCACTAATATTCTGATTTGTGTATGAGTGAGTTTAGTCTTTCAGTTTTTCAGCCTATTTTCTGATTTCTTGGGTTTTTCTTTTGATTCTACGTGTTGTGGGTTTACCGAATTATCATTTTGGTGTTCGTTTGACCCTCCATATGTCACCCTCAGCATAGATCATATTTCCCTTTGAGTCGATTTGAAATTACTCTTTCTCTACATGAAATAATGCATGTCTGGTTTTGAGTGTGTTTTATATTCATTTTTGGATTGGTCCTTTGTGTTTTGATCATTTCATTTGAAGTTCTCAAAGCTAGTGTTCATTTTGTCCTTCTAGTGTAACAATGCATTATTGCCTCTGGTTCATATAAAAGAAAAAAAATTGCATTATTTCTCTCTATTTGAAACTGAAAAGTACTCTTTTGCATTAGTATATTTCTCATTTAAAAGTGAACAACAAGAGAAAATCCTTTTGTTTTTTGCTTTGGCTATGTTAGTAGCATTAGAAAAATCCTTCTTGCATTTGATTGATTGTTTCTTTGTTGTGAACCTCTATCCCTCTCTTAGCTAGTCGTTCATTGAATTGAATGATATTCTTGCTCACATAGTTATGCATTAGATATTTGAGATCACATTCGGTAAGGCCTTGAAACTGAAACATAACTTCAAGATAAATTTTAAAATGAACTCAGTAAACCTAAGGAAGCATTGAAACATAACACTCACATTTAGAAGTCTAGGCTAGTGATGTATGCTGGCATTGTTAAGTTATCATTCACCATCTGGCATTAGAAAACACTAGCATGGACTTATGCTCCCCATATTGTCGATTATATATAGTGAGACCCTCATAGGTTGCAATATGTTATCCATAGGAAGCTGAGTTTCCCGCCCTGTGACTGTGATACACTAAACACAACATTTGGGGAGACTACCTGCATGTACGTTAAGTCCTTAGTAATTTCTCTTTCATTTGATAACCAAGGTGTATATTGCAGTTCACGGGAACTTGGTACACCCTCTTTCTTAGAGTTCCTGAGTAGTCATTATTTATCTTTACGTGACTCTCTAAAAATTTGAAAAGATCATCAAGCACTTATCCTTTCAAGCTCATCCAAACGGAAAGTGACTAGAGTCACCTTTTTCCCTTTTCTTGACTCTTAAAATATGAAAATGCAAAGTTTTGTTTCAGTGTAATTAATTACTTACGATCACACACCAATTAAAGTTATTTTCTTGGCTTTTTCATAAGTAATTCCTTGGTGATTGGTCTTAAAGCCTCGAATTGATTATCTCTTTTCTCTCCTATTTTTGAGACAAAGTCATGGTGGCGGAACCACTAGTTTCATCATCCCCTTCATTACCTCGTAGTGAAGAACCTTCCCCTGAAGTTTCTTCAGAGACATCTTAGTCTGTTAGGACTCTAGGCTACTAGCATTCTATTATTTCGAGTGTTCAAACTCTTGCCACTCGATCTCCTCCTGAGGAACCATTTGATATCAATTGGAAACCTCCGGACGCTTGGGCCCTTTTCGGGGAAGATCCCTCACAACCGCCTAAATCACCATTAACACGTGCTTTACTTTCCACTGCTCATCGCATTTTCGCCGACAACATGTCTTCATCCGACATGGATGCCACGAGTCCTATTAGTAGTGAAGAGACTTATGTTTCTACGGGAGAATATCTGTTTCCTCCGGATAATTTTCCTTATGTCTCAGGTCAACCTTCATCACAACCTTCAAATCTCTTAGTTGGTTATCGTTATTTGGGTCAGTTAATCTCTGGTGCTACATATTTGTATTCGAATAAAAAATGGTCAAGTATGGTGGCCTCTTCTGCAGGGTCGTTGGTGTTAGGTCCATCCACCTTAACTCCCATTGCTTCGATGATGGTTACATCTATCCAAATCCAACCCACTGTCTCTGTAGTTTCCTCCACACCATCCACTAATGTGATTTTGTCATTTCCGCCATATTCTGATGTTAGTGGAATGCTTCCTATTTCTTCTGTGATGTCTTCTAGGCCCGTTGTGAGTGGATCACAACCTCACATATTGGGAATCCATAAACCTACTAGTAGTACACCTATCTCCTCTAATCCTATTCCTGGAGGTTTGACGTACAACCAATATATGATGGTCATTCAACAATATAATTACGTTCCCCAAGGTTCTTAGCAGGTTCAAGCTCCCATCAATCCTCCACAGTACTATGATGAACATAGAAATCACATCTAATATTATGGGCCTCACCCACAAGGTCCATTGTATGTTCAAAAACCACAAATTATAGTTAACCCTAACCGGTTTACATACCTATACGGAAAACCCTATGGTCCACAAGGAAAACCCCTCCTAGTAGAACCTTCTATCCAACAGGGAAAACCCTACGGTCATGTTGGTCAACCTTATGTTCAAAAAGGATAACTTTACACTCCTCAGGGGCAAACCTATCCATCTCAAGGGCAACCTTTTGTGCAACTGAACCAACCTTACATTCAACAAGGCCCATCTCTTGTACAACAAGGTCAACCCTCTACTAGTTAGGTGGGACAACCTATTTTTCAGCGGAAACTTGGCTCATCTCAACCTAGTCTTCAAGGGCAACCTGGTCCACTTCCTTCAAGTCAACCTACTCCCTAGGGATAGCATGCTCAACCTCAATATCCAAGTGAACCTGCACCCTAGGGACAACCTATTCAGACTCATTATCCTGGTCAACCTACATCCTAGGGGCAACCTGTGGAGCCTCAGGGCCCACCTTTTATTCCTCAAGGTCAATCTTCGATGGTACAAGGTCCGGCCCAAGGCACTTCTTACATCACACAAAAAAATCCATATTTTTCTCAAACATGGCCTCAATGGGTCACTCAGAATCAGTACCCTTGTCCTCAACCAGTCTATGGACATAATTATCAAAATTATAACCCCTATGGACAAAATCCTTGAGGAAAAAAAATATGGGCTCAAAATTTCTCCCGGCCTAGTTGGAACCTTAATACTGGTCTCTATCAAAGGCTTGCAATGCATTTCAATCTACAATTTCCATTCTTTGATACGCTGGAGTTTCCTGATGTGTCAAAGTTAATGAATGATCCCATCCTTCATAACCCATATTGGCCCCTGTTTCCTACCAAGATCCCTGGTGATTGTCCCAAATTTGAAGGCAAGTCCGCAGAAGACCCCCAGGAACATGTTATGACATACCATCTGTTGAGCCCCAAAGATGTTCTTCTCTTTCACCACATTCCACTTCATTTTCTTTGTCCCTCATCAATTACAGGCTTAACTGATCAATAGGATTAATTAAAATTGCCTTAAGAATTTATATAATGACTAACTTGTTATGTTTTCATGATTTTGTTGGTGTAGTAATTTTGACTAAGACTCGGCTACAAAATACAGGCATTTCGTAGCCAGTCATCTGTTCTATAGCCATCCTCGTGTTTATGTAGGTTCCAGGTGTCACTGCAAAGGAAAAGGCATATGGGTGAGATCCACAACACCTCCCCATCATCTCTTGCTCCCCATGAAGTTTGAGTTAAAGTATCAAAGTGGTTATGCACGTATAAGAGAAGCAGTTTCCTATCAAAACACAGACTCTATAGATGTCCGCAGTTAAGCACAAGACTGTTAATAAGAGTTTTAATTTGATTAGAAGTCGGAAAGACACTTATCCCCGTTTTTCTCAAAGATTAGTTATGTAACTTCATTATAAGTATGACTTGGGAGACTAAGAAACTATTGGTTAGATTTTATTTTGTTGATAGATATTTGAAGGCTGTAAATACTCTGTTTTGAAGAATTTCTCCTTTAATGAAAGAAACATCATTTTATTGCATGAGCTGAGTCAATCTTGGGTAGATTTGCGTGCTACTCCGGTGGTAGAAGGCCCCTGCTACCTGAGGAGCTTTGTTCATATGATTTAGATAAGTAACTTAGTCTCATTTCATTCCTAGTTTAATTGATTTTTTGAACTTTGAGTTTATATTCATTTGCATTAGATGCTACAGTTTAGTCTCGTTCTTATGTACTCTTCCAAAATATCACTAATGTCGAATGAGGTGTGACTGTAGTATTTTAGGAATTAGTTTTATGTTCTTATGCTCAATTACATCAGTTGTACAGCTAGTCATGATCTTATAAAATCTTCCAAAATATCACTAATTTCATATGGGACATAGCTGTGATGTTTTAGAGCTTTGTTGTGTTCTGTTGAATTTTATGCTTTCATGCTCATTTACATAACATGTTGCGGCCAGTCTTGTTCTAAAAAATATTCCAAAATACCACTAATTCTGAATGAGATAGAGCTGAAACATTCTAGTAATTAGTTGCATCCTTAGTCTAGTGGTAGCACTCCGGAGGTAGATGTCATTTTAGTTTAATTCTGTCACTATATTTCAAGTTTGATAATGGCACTCTAGTTCAGTTTTAATTCACTGCATTTCAAGTTAGATTAGTGGCATTCTAGTTCAACTTTGTTCACTATATTTCAAATTAGGTTAATGGCACTATAGTTTAGTTGTGGTTACTGTGTTTCAAGTTCGATCAATTGCTTTCTCAGTGTTATCCATTATTCTTTGAGTAGTATTAATTGTTAACATCAAATTCCACGGCCTTCATTATTTACAAAACTTCTTTTGTTCTGACTTTCTATTAATACATCATCATCTGGACAGGAGTTAGTAATATCAGTTTAGGGACTTGATTATTCTGCAATCCTTTGCAAATTCACAATTAAACCTTTCTTTCCAAAAATTATTTTAGAAAATCTCTAACTTTTGGATGAGGTTTACTAGTGACAAAATGAGCTGCAGAATGGAGTAATCTTAGCATTACAAGTTAATTTAGATTAGAAATATTATTGTGCTACAAATAATCTCTTTTCAATTGTGTTCCAATAAACCTTTAGCCATGGATGAGATTCTTTGTAATATTGTAAGATTATTGTGTCCTTAGGAGAACCTCATTTGTATTAAACTTGTTCTTTTCTCAAACTATTCCAACATATTCCTAATGAATGAATTGGATGAGTTCATACTATGAGTTATTGAGTTCATGTTGTGATTTTTTTCCTTACTAGGAGTCATATCAAGCTTTGCATTTTATATTCTTTAGTGTCATACACAGTTTAGAGTAGGTTTTGCTTTGTTTTAGTGTAACCATCCACTTCTATTTACCAACACTTAGTTCTTTTCCTTCTTGACATAAAACCATAAAACCAAAAACATCATAAAAACACTAAACACAACGTAGTGAGAAATAGATACCTAGGCACATATAGTGCACCACACTTCAGCAGTTTTCTGACCCTGGTTGATAATTTATGACCTCAATTTAGGAACACTAAGTTGAGCACAACATTTTGGTGTCGTTGCTGGGAAAGTGTAACTGGGTAGCTTTGTTTCTTACCACCCAAAAACAATGATATGTGTAGAGAAAGAGACTCAAGGGGTAGATTCATAAGAAGCAGAAGCTTGATTCCTAGAACACCACTCGTTTCACCAAGACCTAGAGCCAACACACCTCCAACTCAAACCCACATTCCATCCTTTACTGATCCTAGACTTCCAGAGAACTTAAGATCAGATATTCCATTAGAAAGACCTTCCACTTTACCCACTAATCCTGTCTTAGAAGGAGATTCAGGAACCCCTGCTAGGGACATAAACTTTTCAACTTCTAGAGAAGAATCAAATATGGAAGACTAAGGGGGAGGAGGAGTTTTTAATGGAGAACACACACTATTTGGAGGGGGTAGAGGTAGAGGTAGAGGAGAAGGAGGTAGAGGTGTAGAAGGAGAAGGAGGCAAAGGAAGAGGTAGAAGAGAAATGGGAAGCTCTTTTGGGTTTCCTATAGTAGATGAAGAAACCAATACAACTATGAAAAACATTTCACCCTCTGTCCTTCCAAACTTTTATGGACTGAAAACTGAAGATCCTGAAACCTTCCTATTTGAATTTGAAGTCCTGTGTAGAACCTATGACTACTTACAAGATGCTCAAAAACTTAAATTATTTCCTTCAACATTGAAAGGAGCAACATTGAAGTGGTTATGAGTTTGATCAACAATTCTATTAGGACATGGGAAGACATGAAACAAGTATTTATAGAAAGGTATTTGGACTACTATATGCCAGCCAACCATAAGGAGGAAGTGTTTAAAATGCTACAAAAAGAAGATGAAAATCTAGAAGATTTGTTGGAGTGATTTAACTACAACATTAAAAGAGAAAAAATGGAAAACCTAGACCAAGACACTTTGAAAGCTCTCTTGTTGAAGACAATTAGGGATGAATGGTTAGATATCCTTAACATGATGGGAAAAGGGGATATATCTCATCTTACATTACCTGAAATAGCTGAATTATGTATCAACCTTTCAAGAGGGAAATATAAAACTCTAAAAGGACCAAGAGACCCTGCTTTTGCAAGGGCAAGTAAGTCTGCTTCCGGGATAGTAAGTAGGGCAGAAATAGGACATATGCTTGATGAGTTCAAATATGATATCTTGGGGAGTCTTAGTGAACAAATAGACACCCTTAAGTTAAAAAACAGGAAAAAAGTTGAATCTGATGCCTTAGCAATCTTTTGTCCCAAATGTAGAAAGAAACATGCCTTGAGAGAGTGCCCTTTGGATGCCAAAGTTGTGGAGACTTGTGTAATTTGTTCAGAAGAACATGAGACCAAGAGTTGTCCTTCACTTCTTGGTCTTAAATCTATCTTTCAAGAAGATACTCCTTCAAGTTCCATAGAATCTCTGAATTTTGTCTCTAGAAGGCCTTGGCAAGGACCTTAAACACAAGGATTCCATGATCAAATGTACAATCAACCTCCACCAAATTGGAATTCTTGGTAGCAACCTTGGCCCCAATTTCAAAATCAATCACAAACTTGGGCGCAAGGAGCACAAAATCCCTATGGAAGATACTCTCATTATTATCAATATCCAACATCCTATCCACCATATCCACATTTCCCTCAAAAAAAATTTCAACAAAATCCTCAAAATCCACAACATCAAAATCAACCACTTCCGTTACCATTTCCTTAGAAAACAAATTAGTTGCCTGCCCAACCCATACCAAACCCCAACAATAAAAATCCTCAGAACACGTACATGATAGAAGGCCAACATTTTCCAACTTATTTGATCACTCCTTTAGACCTTAGTGATGTTCAACTTAGGTCTGGAAGGATACTTGAAAAGAGGAAACCTTCTATAATCATACAAGAGCAAGACAATTCTAAGGAAGATTCTCTACGGGTAAATAAAACTCTTGAAGAGAACACAACTTTCCAAGACCCAAACATTGAAAAATCAAAACAAAAAGAACCAATAATTTCAACTCCTATATTAGAGCATCCATCAACATCCACCTCTACACCTCCCTTCCCAGAAAGATTACAAATTGATAGGGGTGTAGAAAAACAAATTATGGTGCCTAATTATGATTTCATAGATGAGCTGAGAAATGTTTGTATTAATATCCCATTATTGCAAGCCATCAAGGAAATTCCAATCTTAGCAAAGACAATAAAGGAGTTGAGCATGCAGAAAACAAGAAAAAGAATAAGAGAGATAAAGAAAATTCAACTGGCAGGAAAAATAGCAGATATCATGATGGGTAAGATTGCTATTCCAAAGTATCTAGACCCAGGAAATCCAGTTGTCAAAATTCACATCAATGGAATTGAAATCCAAAACACACTCATTAATTTAGGAGTAGCAATCAATATTATGAGTGGACAAATCATGTCTAAACTGAAACTTTCTAATCTTATTTTTACACCCACATTATCACAATTAGCAGATAGATATGTGATTAAACTTGATGGGGTAATAGAAGACATTCCAGTGTCCCTAGACTCTTGGGAGTATCCTATGGATTTTATGATCCTAACTCCTAAGAATAATCTAGGAGGACATCCTATTATATTAGGAAGACCTTGGTTAGCTACAGTTGATGTTTTCATTAGCTGTAGATCCGGTGATATGTACATCTCTGATGGTAGTTCAACTAAGAAATTTACCTTGTATCCTCCAGCAAGAACAATTATAGAATTAGATGATACTTAATGGATAGAGGATGAAGAAGACTTAAAACCTCTCTTCACAATTTCAAAAATTAGTGAAGGTAGCCAGATTCTGAATACCTTGGAAAACTTTGAATCCTCTTCGGAATATAAGAATGAAAAATTTCAAGAAGAATCCAACATTGAGTTTTTGTCATCAAGGCAGATGTTTCTCTATTCAATGGATAAATTTGGTAGCTCTACAATTGAGATATTTCCAGGCAAAACTTTAAACATAAACAAGAACCTAGAGAAATCTCAACAAGAAGAGCTAGTCAAGATATTACAGAGACATTATTCTGCATATGCATGGGAGTACACTGATATGAAAGGGATAAGCCCCAACACTTGCACTCATCACATCTACATAGAGGAAAATTGTAAACCAATCAGACAACCTCAGAGAAGGATGAATCCAAATCTTAGGGAGATTGTAAAGGAAGAATTACAGAAATTATTAAATGTTAACTTCATCTATCCCATTTCAGACAGTCAGTGGGTTTGTCCTTTGGTAATTGTGCCAAAGAAAAATGGTAAATGGAGGGTATGTATTGACTACCGGGAATTAAACAAAGCTACTCTTAAAGATCATTTTCCCTTACCTTTCATAGATCAGGTGTTAGATACATTAGTTGGGAAAAATTACTTCTCATTCCTAGATGGGTTTAGTGGTTATAATAAAATCCAAGTAGCACTAGAAGATCAAGATAAAACCACATTTACATGTCCTTGGGGTACCTATGCTTACCGAGTATTGCCATTTGGACTATACAATGCACCCACAACATTTCAAAGGGCAGTACTAGGAATTGTTTCAGATCTAATACATGATTGTGTAGAGTTATATATGGATGATTTCATAGTTTATGGAAACACATTTGAAGAAGATTTAGCAAACTTGGAAAAAGTCTTAAAGAGATGTAAAGAAGAAAATCTTTCACTAAGTCATGAAAAGTGTTTTATGATGTTTACTGAAGGAATTGTTTTGGGACATCACATTTCAGGGGATGGGATAAGAGTTGATGAGTCAAAAGTTGAACTCATCTCTAACTTATCTATTCCAAGTTATCAAAAATATGTTAGGAGTTTTCTAGGATTTACAGGATATTATCGAAGGTTTATAGAAAACTTCACCAAGATAGCATCTCCACTTTTCAAATTACTTACCAAAGACTATGAATTCAAGTGGAATCTCGATTGCCAGTTAGCCTTTGAGACCCTGAAAACAAAAATATCTAAAGCACCTATTTTAAGGGGACCTCACTGGAAGCTACCTTTTCATATTTCAACAGATGCCTTAGATACAGCTCTAGGAGTAGTATTGGGACAAAAAGACTTGATTCCTTATGCCATCTACTATACCAGTAAAAACTGGACTCCTTCAGAGTTAAACAATACTATAACTGAAAAAGAGTATTTAGTTGTTGTTCATGCCATAAACAAATTTAGACACTATATAACAGGCTATGAAACTTTTGTTCACACAGATCACTCTGCAATTAGATATTTAATGAACAAATAAATTACTAATGGTAGAGTCATAAGATGGTTATTGCTTTTACAAGGATTCAACATTACCATTCTAGATAGGCTTGGAAAACAAAACACAGTAGCTGAATTCCTATCTAGACTCCAAAACATCCAAGACAATACGTCAGTTGAAGATCAATTTCCTGATGAATATTTTTTTGCAAATTCTACTCAAACTCCTTGGTTTGCTGACATTTCTAATTATTTAGTTTCAGGGAAATTTCCTTCAATAATGAATGAAAGAGACAAAAGAAAGATCATTTATGACAGTGCAAAATATTCATGGGTTGCTAATGAGTTATACAAGACAGGTCCAGATTTTATCATTAGGAGATGTGTTTGGGAAGATGAGATGCCTGAGATTCTCAAGGCATGTCATGATGAACCTTGTGGTGGACACTTTGCTGATAAAAGGACAGCCTATAAGATCCTTCATTTGGGATATTATTGGTCATCCTTGTTTAAAGATGCTAAAGAGTATGTAAAAAGGTGTGACAGTTGCCAAAGGGTAGGGAAACCTTCTCCTTCAGGTGAGATGCCATTGCAGCCTTAGGTACATATTGAACCTTTTGAAAAATGGGCTTTGGATTTTTTAGGACCTATTAGTCCTCCATCAAGACAAAAGAAATATATATTAGTTTGCACTGATTATGTTACTAAATGGGTAGAGGCCAAACCATTACTTTCTGCTACTGAAGCATCTGTAGTTAATTTTCTTTTTGAGGATATTTTTACTCGTTTTGGTGTCCCAAGGGAAATTTTTACAGATCAAGGAGCTCAATTTACATCAAGGCTAGTGGAACAAATGATGGAGAGGTACAAAATCAGACACAGAAAATCTACTTCCTATCATCCACAAGAAAATGGTCAAGTGGAATCTACTAATAAGGTCATTGAAGGGATCCTAACGAAGACTGTCCATTTACATAGAAGAGATTGGGTAGATAGGCTTCCTGAAGCCTTGTGGGCCTATAGAACTACATGGAGAAGCACAACAGGCCATACTCCTTATGAAATTGTTTATGGAAAGCAAGTTTTGTTTCCCATAGAGTTCCAGATTCAAACTTTCAAAATGGTAGGTCAGCTAGGACTTGATCTAACAGAGGCACAAAAGCACAGATTGGAACAGATTAATGAATTGGATGAGATCAGACAAGATGCAATTTAGAAAACAAGTATAGTCCAACAACAAAGGACTAGATGGCATGATAAGTATATCAAGGAAAATAAGTTCAAAGAAGGTGACTGGGCTCTCTTGTTTGATTCAAAGTTCAAGGATTTTCAAGGTAAATTCCAAACACATTGGCTTGGGCCATATGAAATTATAAGAATTTTTGACAATGGAGCAATAAAAATCAGGACAATAGATGAAGAGAAGGTCAATTTTCTTGTGAATGGTCATAGATTGAAGCTGTATCATAAGCCACTCTCAAGAGAAGAATTTGTCAAGAAATTCCAGGAAAACAGTGATGTGAAGTTAATGAAGAAGAATTTTTCTTCTTCATCAACTTAATTGAATTTTTTGAAGTCAGATAATTGAAAAAAAAAATTAAAAAAAATAAAAATAAAAATAATAATAATAATAATAATAAAATAAAATAAAGTATAAACATGAAAACTAATCTTTGATTAGCATGTTAATATAGAAAAGATAGAGTGAAAATCAGAATCTTTCTGACACTTTAGCTTTTCAAGTTTGTTTTTTTTCTCTGCAAGCAGCTATCATAAAATCATAAGTGATTCACATCCCACTTATGATCCATTTCACTCCATTCATCCATACTCCATTTCATTTCATTCATCCATACTTCATTCATTTCATTCCATGGTCCACCTCATTTCCATCTTAGAGTTTTAAGATTGATTTCTTTCCGCAATTGAATAATACAGATTGGAAGTTGCAGGCCACTTTTTCACTCCATTTCATAATTGTGATTCATTTCATCCCATTATTCACTTCACCCATACTCCATTACACCATATTTCATTATCCATTTTTAATTCATTTCATACAATATTCCATCATTCCATTCATGCTTCAAGCCATTCCATTCCATATTTTAAGACTTCTACAGGTACATTCTGCAATCAATTAGACATTCTGCAGCCAATTAGACATTCTGCAACCAGTCAGACATTCTGCAGCTAGACAGACATTCTATAGCCAGAGACCCTGAAGGCACTATCCAGTAAACATTTGATTTAGCAGCAAATTGATCATGCATATTCAAAACAACAAGCAAAATAAAAAATTTATGAGGAACTTAAGATCAATGATTGAGGACAAGGCATATCGAAACCACAAAGAAAATCAAAGGAAAGGAAAAGGTATGAAATTATTATGGTGACAAATCATGAAAATTTTAGCATAGTTAAGTCATATATGATTCAAAAAGGTTATTTTAATTAGTCGTGTTGATCATGCCTATCAACCATATCATAAAAACTTTGAACAAAAAAAAAACCTTCCATCTTTCCATACCCAATTATCATTTAAAACTTAATGGTTAAAGTACTAAAGTGATTTGATCAGTCACGTCATTAGGCCGAATTATTTAATGATGATTTTGAATTGCTTAATGAAATATCTCTGCGGTCTTTTCTTCCGTGTTAGCTTTCAACTCATATGAACCACCTCACCACATTATACTCGTTTCAAAACCACTCCATATCATTCATTTCCGTAGCCAATACTTAGCCATTCTGCTCTGTAAAACGGAGGAAACATCTTTGGGGAAGAAATATCTCTTTAACAGCCATTTCACCGTGAGCAGAGGAGTAGTAAACTGAAGGTTGGAAGAAAAGTTATGGGTCTAATAGTGAGGACTGAACCGGTTGGAACCAAGTACTTGGAGGGATATCCACAAATCAGAGAAATGTTACAGCAAGCAGGTTGGTTGCAATTCTTGGAAAAATTCAGTGGTTTTCACAAAGAGGTGACTAAAACATTCGCACGGTCCTTCAATGGAGCCGAGGTTGAAATAGGAGACATGAAATTGACTATTATAGAGGCTTTCATTGTAGAGGCAATGAAACTACCTAGACAAGGAGAAAGGTGGTTCAAAAATAGGGAATTCCATAACGACTCATGGAGGAAAATGCTTAAGACTCCAGGTATGGATGTTTCAATTTTTAAAAAGGGTATTCCTAGCTCGACATTAAAGAATAAGTGGAGGAACATGTTACTCATTTTTCAAAAATTTATCACCTGTGAAGGTAGATTTGGTACTCTTTATGTCTACCATATTCGGTTAATGATGCATTTCTTAGATGAGGAAATTAATTTTCCCTTTTTCCTACTTCATAGTCTGAAAAGAATGGTCTCAAACGTTCAAAAAAGGGTTCAATTTCTAGAAACAACTTTGTATCACCATGGTTTAGTCAAAATCTTAATTGAACATCATTTGAGGAAAATGGGAGATAATTGGGAAGAATTTATAGTGAGGAACCATTTTGAGGAACCCAAAGAATCTCCACCTGAAAGAAAACCTACAAGAAGAAGTAGGAGAAGGGAAACGTCCAAAGCTATTGAAGTTTAAACTGGTAAATCAATTCAAGAGGACGGTGAAGAGATGATTTCTGAGAAGTTGGCTCAAATAAAGAAGCAGCTTAAGAAGGAGAGAATAATAAGAAAATCTGCCAAAGACAGAGGAGAAGGGCCATCTCAACCAAGACAGAGCCACAGAATTAGAGGTATACTAAAGAAAACAGAGGTTAGACAAACAGGGATCATAAACATTGAGGATGAAGAAACTCCAGAAATTGACCCAGCACAGCAACAAGTTTACAATTATATTGAGTCATTAGAGAGGAGAGCTTCAGAAAGTAGAGACAGAACTCCTAGCCCACCAAAATCTGAAATTGATGTGCTAAGAAGAGATAAGTATGAGTTAGAATTAATCAATAGGCACATCAAGAATGAGAATGACATCTTGAGGGAGCAGGTGAAACTAAAAAGTGATATGAATTCAACTCTGTCTTTACAAATGGAGAAATTGTACAAGGCGAGTGAAAAATTGAAAAAGAAAAACAAAAAGCTAATCAAGGCACTTACAAATTTAGGATTCAAGTTAGTCATAAGGAAGCCCAGAAGACCATTGACTGTCAGGCAAAGCAGAAGAAGAGGGTTGGATGTCCTAGCAGAGGTCTCAGAGTACATGGAGTAGTTGCATGAGGACATGCAAAAACCTTGCAGTGGGGGTATGTTGAGCCCCAAAGATGTTCTTCTCTTTCACCACATTCCACTTCATTTTCTTTTTCTCTCATCAATTACAAGCTTAATTGATCAATAGGATTAATTAAAATTTCTTTAAGAATTTATATAATGACTAACTTGCTAAGTTTTTATGATTTTGTTGGTGTAGTAATTTTGACTAAGACTCGGCTACGGAATACAGGCATTCCATAGCCAGTCGTCTGTTCTGCAGCCATCCTCATGTTTATGTAGGTTCCAGGTGTCACTGCAAAGAAAAAGGCATATGGGTGAAATCCACAACACCTCCCCATCATCTCTTGCTCCCCACGAAGTCTGAGTTAAAGTATCAAAGCGGTTATGCACGTAGAAGAGAAGCAGTTTCCTATCAAAACACGGACTCTACAGATGTCCGCAGTTAAGCACAAGACTGTTAATAAGAGTTTTAATTTGATTAGAAGTGGGAAAGACACTTATCCCCGTTTTTCTCAAAGAGTAGTTATGTAACTTCATTATAAGTATGACTCGGGAGACCGAGAAATTGTTGGTTAGATTTTGTTTTGTTGCTAGATCTTTGAAGGCCGTAAATACTCTGTTTTGAAGAATTTCTCCTTTAATGAAAGAAACATCATTTTATTGCATGATATGAGTCAATCTTGAGTAGATTTTCATGCTACTCCGGTGGTAGATGGCCCCTGCTACCTGAGGAGCTTTGTTCATATGATTTAGATAAGTAACTTAGTCTCGTTTCATTCCTAGTTTAATTGATTTTCTGAACTTTGAGTTTATATTCATTTGCATTAGATGCTACAGTTTAGTCTCGTTCTTATGTACTCTTCCAAAATATCACTAATGTCGAATGAGGTGTGACTGTAGTATTTTAGGAATTAGTTTTACGTTCTTATGCTCAATTACATCAGTTGTACAACTAGTCATGATCTTATAAACTCTTCCAAAATATCACTAATTTCGGATGGGACATAGCTGTGGTGTTTTAGAGCTTTGTTGTGTTCTGTTGAATTTTATGCTTTCATGCTCATTTACATAACATGTTGCAGCCAGTCCTGTTCTACAAACTATTCCAAAATACCACTAATTCTGAATGAGATAGAGCTGAAACATTCCAGTAATTAGTTGCATCCTTATTCTAGTGGTAGCATTCCGAAGGTAGATGTCATTTTAGTTTAATTCTGTCACTATATTTCAAGTTTGATAATGGCACTCTAGTTTAGTTTTAATTCACTGCATTTCAAGTTAGATTAGTGGCATTCTAGTTCAAATTTGTTCACTATATTTCAAATTAGGTTAATGGCACTATAGTTTAGTTGTGGTTACTGTGTTTCAAGTTTGATCAATTGCTTTCTCAGTGTTATCCATTGTTCTTTGAGTAGTATTAATTGTTAACATCAAATTCCACGACCTTCATTATTTACAAAACTTCTTTTGTTCTAAATTTCCATTAATACATCATCATCTGGACAAGAGTTAGTAATATCAGTTTAGGGCCTTGATTATTCTGCAATCCTTTGCAAATTCACAATTAAACCTTTCTTTCCAAAAACTATTTTAGAAAATCTCTAACTTTTGGATGAGGTTTACTAGTGACAAGCTGAGCTGCAGAATGGAGTAATATTAGCATTACAAGTTAATTTAGAGTAGAAATCTTATTGTGCTACAAATAATGTCTTTTCAATTGTGTTCCAACAAACTTCTAGCCATGGATGAGATTCTTTGTAATATTGTAAGATGACTGTGTCCTTAGGAGAACCTCATTTGTATTAAACTTGTTCTTTTATCAAACTATTCCAACATATTCCTAATGAATGAATTGGATGAGTTCATACTATGAGTTATTGAGTTCATGTTGTGATTTGTATCCTTACTAGGAGTCATTATCAAGCTTTGCATTTTCTGTTCTTTAGTGTCATACATAGTTTAGAGTAGGTTTTTCTTTGTTTTAGTGTAACCATGCACTTCTCTTTACCAACACTTAGTTCTTTTCCTTCTTGACATACAACCATAAAACCAAAAACATCATAAAAACACTAAACACAACGTAGTGAGAAATAGATACCTAGGCACATATAGTGCACCACACTTCAGCAGTTTACTGACCCTGGTTGATAATTTATGACCTCAATTTAGGAACACTAAGTTGAGCACAACACCATCTATGGTGCTCCTCTAACTCCTCGGTTGATGATTTGATTCATTTACATATTTTCCAAAGGACTCTCACTGGTGCTGCTACAAAGTGGTACATTGAGCTCTCCCGCAGCATCCTTCAAGATTTCAACTGTCTAGCCATGGCATTTCTCATGAAATTTCAGTTATTAGTTTGTTATAAAATTGGGATGCACCTCCTCACATAGTTGAAACAGGATCGAGCTACCCATATCTCCAATCATATTCACAAATGGAGGTGGCATCGTCGTTTGATCAAGTTTGAGATTCTTGTTCAACTTCTGAGTGATTGGTTCACTACCTCTTTTATCTGTCTAATTGCTAAGGACATCGCTATGGGGGCAAGTGTTACTGAGGAACAAGCCATCATGCATGCCCAATACCTCGACCTCGTTTACTCTCAATCTGGCATGATGTATGAACTCTTGCCCAATGCTCCACGACATGGAACTAACAAAGCACCGGCGATGCCATCTGTCGACAATATATGTCTCAAACTTCTCGTAAATCTTCTCCAAATCTTGCAAAGAAAAAATATACTTCTTCCACTGATACTTATTCTCAGCCACCTCCCAATCCTGGTAAGACTGCGGAAGTGACTGTCATCTAGTCCACCCCAATGCATAAATATTCCAAAGGTAAGAAGAAGGCTAAAGGTAAGGCCAAAGTCGATACCCCAAAATAGGATTCTCCTAAACCTAATGTTGATGATGGTTCAAAGCGTAAACTGAAGTACCCTTGTTTGATTTGTGACGATGAGCATTACACCAAGGACTGTCCATGACGGGCCGAGGTGAGTCAGCTTCTCAAAGGCACTCAAGCCACTCTGGAAATTCTTAAAGAACCATTCCCATCACATCAAAATCAGATGGTGGAGCAACCTCAATCCTCCGTGATCCAGGTGGATATCGGTGGCCTCCCACCTATTCCATTTAGACTCGCAGCATCAATTCTTTCAGTTTTTCAGCTTCAGCACAACTTACAATTTATAGCAGGTTTTCGGGTCCTGCACACCCGGAGCCGTTTTGGGGCATTAATAATCCAGGTGGATATTGGTGGCCACCCATCAAGTCCATTTGAACCCCCACCATTAGTTATTTCAATTTGTAAGTTTCGGCACAACTTACTATTTTTAGCAGTTTTTCAGGTCTTAAACTTCCGGAGCCGTTTTGAGGCCCTAAACGACGCTTTTTGGGAAAACGGAGAGCAACATGGGTCCATGGACCGATGTTGCTCGTTCAAAAGTTCTACTCCTCGGACAAATCTTTCTAACGAGCTATTGAGCGCGTCAAACGGAGATCGGATGCCAAAGTTACGTCCTCGGGAAGTTGAACCACCAATTTACCCAAACGGGGCCCACAGTTTTGGCGCTTCATCTCCTACGGTTAGGGTTTTCGATGTTTCGGATTCTACATTGTTTCTCAACAATAAATAGGCCCTCGCGCCTCATTGTAACACAGTTTAGAGGCCTGTGTACACTACATCTCTTCTCATAGATACGCTACCAGCACCCTAGCTTATTTCCATTATGTTTGTAAGCTTATTATAGTCATTCTTTTATTAATAAAACGAAGCATTATTTCCACTGCATCTCTGTATCTATGGTTATATCTGTATTCTGTTGCGTTCATGCATAAAATCTGGATCAGTGGTATCAGAGGGGGTCTTCTCTTTCTATGTTTTTCTCTTCATGTCCCCAACGCGGCCAGGGTATAAGGAGTTCAACCTCGCAACCCCGTCGACCCCCCATGGCGGAAGGAAAGAAAGACGAGGGAGCAGAAGATCCTATCAAAATCTTGCTCGAGGATTCCCTCGAGAAACAGAGGAACACGATGATGGACAATTTTTTTTTTTTAGATCCTTCAATGGCTGCCCACCGGTGGCACATCTAAATCCAACACCAAGTTCAACAAAATTCCCCCGGCCCCCCCCATGGAGGAAATTAACGCAATGGAGACCATTGCTTCCTAAGGAGGGAGGAATGATCCAAGTGGATATCGGTGGCCTCCCACCTATTCCATTTAGACCCGCAGCATCAATTCTTTCAGTTTTTCAGCTTCAGCACAACTTACTATTTATAGCAGGTTTTCGGGTCCTGCACACCCGGAGCCGTTTTGGGGCATTAATAATCCAGGTGGATATTGGTGGCCACCCATCGAGTCCATTTGAACACCCACCATCAGTTATTTCAGTTTGTAAGTTTTGACACAACTTATTATTTTTAGCAGTTTTTCGGGTCTTAAACTTCCGGAGCCGTTTTGAGGCCCTAAACGACACTTTTTGGGAAAACGGAGAGCAACATGGGTCCATGGACTGATGTTGCTGGTTCAAAAGTTGTACTCCTTGGACAGATATTTCTAACGAGCTATTGAGCGCATCAAACGGAGATCGGATGCCAAAGTTATGTCCTCGGGAAGTTGAACCACCAATTTACCCAAACGGGGCCCACAGTTTTGGTGCTTCATCTCCTACGGTTAGGGTTTTGGAAGTTTCGGATTCTACATTGTTTCTCAACAATAAATAGGCCCTCACGCCTCATTGTAACACAGTTTAGGGGGCTGGGAGCTGACGCATCTCTTCTCAGAGATAAGCGCAACCAGTGCCCTAGCTCGCCACATCTCTATCATGTCTGCATTGTAACACAGTTCAGGGGCTGGTAGCTCGCCACATCTCTTCTAAGGGATACACTTCCAATACCCTAGCTTAGCTTATTTCCATTATGTCTATAATAGGCCTGCAAGCCTCAATGTAACACATTTTAGAGGCCTGCGTACGCTACATCTCTTCTCAGAGATATGCTACCAACGCCCTAGCTTATTTCCATTATGTTTGTAAGCTTATTGCAGTCATTCTTTTATTAATAAAATGAAGCATTATTTCCGCTGCATCTTTGTATCTATGGTTATATATGTATTCTGTTGCGTTCCTACATAAAATCCGAATCACTCCGCCCCTTTTGGCTCTCAAGTTTTCATGATGAATGGTGCTACGCCCATATCTATTGCTACCAGATCGAAGGATTATACTGAACCGCGTGAGGCAACAGGGAAGGAGATTGTTGATGGTACTCCTCCTCTACTTTCTTCTATCCCTCTTCACATTGAAAGGCCTAGTCCTGAGCCCGTTGTACAGCCACCTTCTAAAGGAATTCTCTATAATTCTTCCTATAACCCTAATTCCCATGCCACTCAACATTAAAGTATTGCTAAGGATTTGGCTCAGGCGCCATCTACAATGTCTGCATTAGAAGTACTTCAGATTTGTCTATCACAACAGAAGGCTTTGCTATCTACTATTGGATGGGTTGACCCTGCCGGTAATAGCCTTATCGCTTCTGATCTAGAAAATTTCATTCCACGTCTCCCTCACCAGGTTGCATTGATTATTCAAGTTGGGATTAATGGTAATAATATCCATTGAGAAGTCATGGAAAAGGGTGCATCTACTTGCATCATGTCTTCTTCATGTTGGAAATCCATTGGTTCTCTGACCCTTAATTAGTCTCCAAACGCTTTAGAAGCTTTTGACGGAAGGGAATCTTGCCCTATTGGTGTTCTCACCAGCATACCTAGCACGTTGGAAGGAAAAACAGTTAATGTTGAGGTTAAAGTCATTGACGCTAAGCTCAATTATAATCTCCTCCTCGATCGTAGTTGGAATCATGCCATGCTATGCGTCCTGTCCACTCTCTTTCATGTTCTTTGATTCCCACATGAAGGAAAGATCATCACTATTGATCAGTTGTCCTTTTTAACTTCCACGTCCACCGGGAGAAACATTCCATATTTAGATCGTATTCATATGCATTACAAGAGCATAGGGCTAGGAATTTTAAAATATCCCTCCCTTATGGGTCTATTTTCTCTTCCTCCACCAAATACTGCCCAGGTTAATATGATTTCCACATATTCTAATCCATAGATCATCCCTTCGCCTGAGAAGGTTGATTCGTTTGGTGACGCGATGCTGTTAAGCCAAATAGAAATTGATTATTGTGAAGTTATCTTGGCTTTGGCTCCTCCTCCCTATGATAATACTCCTTTGAGTGTGTCTCTCAACACGTATTCTCAATCTCCTTTGCTCGGTGCTTTGGATTCTCTTGATCCCTTGAATGAGACATTCCCCAGTGATAAGGCCATCATGGAAGCCATGTCTCTCGAGGATTCTCCTTGGGATGATAGTCAGCATCCTTCCTCCTTTATGCCTGGCCTTGGCGCCATGTCTACTTGTATTAAGAAATTCACTTCCCATGCTCCTTCCCATCTGCTTCAAATGCCCATCTTGACATGTGAATTTTTCGCGGAAGGTAACATGGGAAACATTACAAAAAAGATGCCTATTGACATCTCTGTTAACCCTGGGGTTGTCAAGAACATCCATATTGGGGTGACCTATTATCCTAATGAGATCGAGGTCTATACTAGTATCTTCTGATAGTTTCGAGACGTTTTCGCTTGGTCCTATGAAGAAATTTTCAACATTGATCTGAGTATAGTCATGCACGAGATCCCTACTTATCTTGATGTCAAGCCTGTTTTCCAACATCCTTGTCCCATGTACCCTAGAAAGGTAGCCGCCATTAAGGGAGAAGTTGAAAATCTTGTGAAATTTGGCTTCATTTATCCAACCCCCTTAACAGATTGGGTTTCAAACATCGTCCCTGTGGATAAAAAGCAGGGTATTATTGAGTCTATGTGGATTACAATGACATCAATCATGCTTATCCTAAGGATAACTATCCCACTTCTTTCATTGACCTCATCATTTATGAATGTGATGGGATTGAGACGTTTTCCGTTATGGAAGGGTTCTCTAGTTACAACGAGATCAATATTCTGTTGGCTGATCAAAAAAATACTTCCTTCATCTATGCATGGGGCACCTTTAGATACAAGAAGCTCCCTTTTGGCCTTGAGAATGTTGGTGCTACATTCCAATGAGAAATTTCATATTTTTTCCATGATATTAAGAACATTGTTCAACCTTACCTGGATGACGTTCCAACCCATTCTGCTAAGCATAAGGACCACCCAGATCACTTCTGTCAAATCTTTCTTCGCTATAAACGCTACAACATTTGACTCAATTTGCATAAATGTGTCTTCTAAGTTGATTCTGGTAGACTCCTTGGGTTTATCATTTCTAAAGTTGAAATTCATCTCGACCCTCTTAAGGTCGAAGCTATTGTTAATCTCCCCTTCCCTTCCTCTTTACATCAATTGCAAAGTTTTCAAGGGAAATCTAATTTCCTACGCTGTTTTATACTGAAATTTACTAAAGTAGCCAAGGGATTCATGCAATTACTTAAGCAAGGTGTCCCGTTTCTCTGGGATGAGATTGCCCAAAAATATTTTGATGCACTTAAGACATTTCTTATCAGTGCTCCTCTTTTTCGTCCACCCAATTATCATTGTGAATATTCCCTCCATTTTGTTGTTATATTTAGCACTATTTCCATGGTTCTTGTACAATATGACGATGATGGTGCTGAGCACATCATTTATTATTTGAGCTACAATATTTTCGATACTGAAACACGTTACGCACATGTTAAGAAATTGGCGTTGGCTATTGTCCAAGCCATACAAATTTTTTGCCATTATATTTTATTTCACACAGTACCATGATTTCTGATTGGAACCCCATGGCCTATATATTGACTCGAAAATTGTTGGGAGGAAAATACTCAAAGTGGATAGTTATCATCCAAGAGTTCAATTTGGAGTTCACACTGCCAAATCGAAGAAATCATCAGTTTTTTTCTGATTTGATATGCTCTTTACCTTCTACCTCTGCTCCATCTGGTTCTGAGGAATGCATTCCAGACGACACTCTTTTTCTGATTAGAACCCTTGATCCATGGTATGGTGATATCATCGTTTATCTCCATGCTTCCACCTTCTAGTTTTAGTTGAAGAAATATGCTTGTCGATGTATCTGTCATCATTTGCAACCTTATCGCATAGTCAGAGATACTCTATACCGCACCGGAGCTGATTTCATTCTTCGGTGGTATTTAACTCTCAAGGAAGCTAAACAATTCCTCAATGACTGCCATTCTGGTGCATGTGGCATTCACATGTCTAGGTATGCTACTGCTCAAAAAATCCTTCGTGCTGGATTTTTACGGCCTACTATTTTCAAAGACCGTAGTGGCATTGTTTTTAAATGTCACGACTATCACATTTACCAGTGCAAGATGCGCATGCCACCCACTCACCTCCATCCCATCATTACGGTTGGTCCCTTTGTGAAGTGGGGCATCAATTTTATGATGTGTAACACTCACTTGGCTAGGGGGCATGCTTATATTATTGTAGTCATGGACTACTTCACTAAATGGGCTGAAGAAATGCCTACACTCACAGCTGACGGTAAGACGACTGCACAATTTCTTTTCAATCATGTGATTACCAGGTTTGGTGTCTCTCAAGCCATTGTCACTGATCATGGCTCTCATTTTCGAAATTATATGATGGTTGAGTTAACTACTAAATTGGGTCTGCATCATGACAACTCAATGCAGTACTACCCCCAACCAATGGCCAGGTTGAAGCCATGAACAAGGTTCTAGTCACTATGCTTCACCGTACAATTGGGATGCACAATTCCAACTGGAATCTCATGTTGTTTTCAGTTCTCTAGGCTTACAGAACATCGGTGAAGGATGCAACCGTATTCACTCCATTCCAGCTTGTTTATGGTCTGGAAGCTACCCTTCCAATTGAATGTGAAATCCATTCTCTCAATATAGTTGTTGAATTACTGCCTAATACCTCGTTGGAGGAAGAACTTAATCTATATTTGGAGAGGTTATATGAAACTCGTCGCTTTGCTGATCTAGTCATAGAAGCACTGAAAAGGTTGGTCAAAGCTCAATACGATCATAAAATTCTCCCTCGTACCTTTTTAGAAGGAGACCTAGTCCTCTTGTATGACTAATCTCATGATAAGCTGGGGGCAGGAAAATTCGAACCCATGTGGCATGGGCCCTATATCGTTAAATGCATCTGGAAAAATGAGGCCTATGAGCTAATTGAATACAAAGGCTATCCTTTGAATCAACCCAGAAATGGGTTGTACCTCAAAAAATGTTAATCATGAGTCTCTCATGCATGTCCTTTTGTAAATAAGTGTGTTTTGTCATTTTTTACATTTTTTGGCTTGGTGTTCTTTGCGAGTAGTTTTTCCTGCTTATTGTGTCTTTTCTTACTATCCAAATGTTTGTTACTCCTTATGTAGGTTTTGCTGATGGTGCTACCCGTAGTACGCAGAGCCTGTCTTTTGCAGCCTAGGTGATTTATGATCCTAACGATGAGTTGGTAGACCTTCAAGGTATTTTTCTAGGACGAACAACCACCAATGTCACTAAATATAGTGCAGTTGTTGAACTCTTAACCGAAGCCATTGCTCTCGACATTCATGAATTATTTGTGAACCTAGACTCTCAACTTGTTGTTCTCCAGCTCAATAGGCATTACTCTATTAGAAACCCTCAGATTTTAAGGTTGTATTTGCGTGTTCGTTTATTAGAAAGGAGATTTGATTATATCACATATCATGATATTCCTAGAATAATGGATATGTTAACTGATGCAGTAGCCAATATTGTATTAGATGGACATTTGCAGAATTTGTAAAAACATTATTCTTTTCATAATAAGATTTATACAGGAAAATAAACACACACACACACACACACATATATATATATATATATATCGATTGTTTGCATCCACGTGGATCATAAGTTCAAAAAATATGTGTGTTTTGGTTATGTCCTGAGACACCATGTCTCTCAAACAATATGAAGAAATAAAAACAAGGCATCTAATCAACATGATGCTCATGATAGCATCGCACTGCACGCATGACCTATCGTAGTAATCGGTGGATGTGGTTATACACCCTTATAGTGTGCCTCTAATAAGCAAGAGGAACATCCTCGAATCTCACGTAATCTGGGATCTCGCTTGTGAGTCCCTCCAAGTCGTGCACGATCTCTTCTTCCTCGCTTCCCTCACCTTCAAGGAATGCCTCGAAATTGCATGGGACCCTCCATGCTATGGGGAACATTCTTGCAAGTCTCTCTGGGCCAACATATGAAATGCATAAATAAATATTAGAACATATATAAAAAAAAAATTCATAATATTCATCAAAATCAAAAAATGAGTTTTTACCCAGAGCTTCATCCCATTCCTCTCCTTCTAGGAGTGGAAGGTACGGATCACCCATGAAATCGGTGCCAATGTATGACGAATCCTCTACAACGATGAGTTGTCAACGGAGAAAGTCAAATAATTTTGACTTCCATTACATATGTTGACCACCTCCTGATTGAGGCATCAACTCTACCCAATGAAACATCTGTGGCTCTTGTGCTGGTTGTGTAGGTACTATCACCTCCTGGAATTTCAATATCGGCAACTGTTATAGGATGAATGGTATTAAGATGGACCTGTATCCAAATTATTTTATCTTACCATTCTTGCACTTGTTTAACTGACACTTCAAGTTGATTGTTATGGCTTCTTCCCAGTTGTAAATGGATGGAGGCATGCAATCTATGGCAAGTTGAAGTTGTGTCTTTGTGGCTTCGTGAGGAGCCTGAGATCAAATGGCTCGAGTTATAGTGTTTAGCACTACCTGTAGTTCCATGTCAGGTATTGTTTGAATATCTAGCTTCCCACTCTTTGATTCTTTATTTTCTCCTGGGTAGACTCTTTCTATTAGCATGCCCATGCTCTCACCAAGGGGTCGGGTACCTGTCAGGATTGGTTTCGCTCCCCACCATGACAATCCAGTGATGAAACATATGTCAAATACTTCTATCTCCAAATCTTGGTCATGAATCATGAACCTTTCTTGATCGGTGTCCCACACACTAATGAGATACTACAGTAGTTCCAGCTAAGCTCGTAGACGCGGTGTTATAAATAATTTCAAGATCCCACAATCTCCCAAGGCATCCATAAATGCATCATTTTCCATCACTTTTTCATCTTCCTCCCATGTTCTTTTTCTTTCCACTAAATGACCATTTTGAATTTAAATTCCCTACAAAATCATAATTGAGGCTCCCATTAGCCACATGATTGAATTTTGAGCTGTTTAAAATTGACCTTGTAGGAGATTTTATTTTTATTTTTATTGGCCGCAGTGATTGGCGCTGCTGTTTTAAAAACAATGATTCCGATTAGTGCATCCCTGTTAAAATTTTAGGCTGGTTGGCACGACTCCATGCCCAAAAACTGTGCCGACCATCGTGACCAACTCATGACAAAATTCCCCCAAAATGCATAAAAAACTAAAATGAAAGAAATGAAACATGGTTTAAAATGCAGGAAAAGATGATAGCTCTTACCTGGAGAAAACATATTTTTGAATGGCCTCCTGGACTGCCTACTATTAGCTCCACAATTTCACAGTTAAAAATGGTAAAATGCTCACAAGAAAGTGAAAAGGTGAAAAGTAATTTGTTTTTATTATTTCCATCATTTTATAACCTTTTCGAAACCCTAATTAGGTTTTTAGGCTTATTTTTAAATTATTTTATTGTTTTATCTCAAAAAGGGATTTATGTTTGTTTCTTGTGCAACAAAATATCCTAAACATGATGACGATTAAGTGACGGGTTGTATTTTATTACTTTTTCGGACTCGGTAAAAGCATGAAAAATTCACCCCCTGGAGTCATCTTTCAGCTCTTTTATGACTCTCAAAAATTAAAAAGATTGTTGATACTCTTGTCTTTTTGAACTCTTTAAAGGTTACAAAACATCATTTTCCCATTATACGTTTACTCCTTTTTAGGGCTGGGACATTTGATTTACGAAAAAGGAATACCTTAGTAGAGCATGACTAGGAGGTTCTCCCAGGTATTGTTTTCTACCTTTTCGGGTCTATGGGACTACCTATGAAAAGGGACCTGCTAGAGTTTCCTTTTCCACTTCTTTTCAAACTTTCTAGATATGAAAAGACACCAGGTTCTTCCTTTTTTAGACTCGTTAAAACTAAATGGCATCGGAAAGCATGACCATGATGTTACTGAGCTCCTCCTTCCTAAGGCTTGTAAAAAGTACTAGGATGGATTTTTCTGAAGGAAAAAATTATATGAAAAGAATATTATATCCCCTTCAATCTTGTTTCCAAAAGTAATTTGGGTACTCGCCAAAAATGGTGGGTGAAAATGGAACCAGTTCTCAGTTTTGTCGCCAGTATGCCACTCTTGAACATGACACTTGTCTGTAGTTTTTGTTAGGTTGGGGAAATCCCACATTTGTCATTTTCCACCATGGGTTTGGGTTATCTATTTTTTCCTCTCATATTCTCTTTGCCATGTCATCATGACCTCATATCCCTTGATGTCAAATACTTCCAAATTTCGGAGTCGTGCCGCCAATATGTTCAAGAGAATTTTCCTTCTGCAGTTTTCATCCCTGATCCTCTGTTTGATCCTGATTCACTATCATCTTATTCCTTTGTCTCGTGTCGATTATGTGGGAAACTTTATGGACCTCCTTTGATGAGTCACTTCCTATTGACTTCATCTCATTATCCAGGAAGATGATCTAGAGACTCCCTTTTGGTACCTTAGAGCTTGCATGCCTCAATGACAATTTTTTCACATTTGACGATAGGTTCTCATCATTGGTTTTCGATCGAATGATTTCGCAGATGTTCAAATCTAGCTTATTGATCACATACCATGAATTGTATTAGTGGTACCTTGAGAACCATTGTCATTATTGGTGGTTTCTCTTGTGCCTGTTAACAATTTTCATCATTGGCTGGTGATTAGGTGATTTTCTTGCATGTTTGACTTCAACTCATTCATTCGCATGCACGAATTTGTACCTTTTCGGGTCGAGATGGAGTGTAAGACCCTGGATTTTGTTTGATGAAATCTAGGCTGTGGGACAATTTGATTTATCGTGACTATATGCATGACTCTTTTTTATTGGATGGTTGTGACCATACTTGAGTCTATTTGACGATCCTTCTCATTGGATGGCTACGTCCATACCTTAGATCTTGTTGTATGTACTCTATTACAGATGGTTGCACCCATCCCACATATTTATGTATCAGAGATATCATTTTTACTTGTTATTATATGCCTTCGGATGATGGTTTTGGTTTGGGCATGTTGTCATAAAGCATTTCACCCTTCCCTCTCTCTTAGACTTCATGCTTTAGGAGGCATATGTTACACAATATTTTTTCACCATCCCTACAATCCCCATCCAAAACATTGGAGGACCATTTCAGTGACCCCTGTGTACTGTCATACATTTACATAAATTTCATTTCATCCACTGGCATGTTGAGATCATAATATTTGTTTCTCATTCCTTAAGAAGACCTTCAAAAACACGTGATTTTGGGTCGGCGCTAGTAGGAAGTTATGTCCTCATGCTCATGAAGAAATTAACACTGGCCCCACACCCTTTGGCACTCTATCTTAGAAGAGCACCCACGCCGAGTTTCTTTTGGAAATTTTTTTAAAATAGAAACAAATCTTCCATGATTAACAACTTCGTGAGAAGAGTCATCATGGTTTGTTCAACTGAATCACGTCGAATTTCTCCATTTGGCTTGTTAGTTCCTACAATTTTGTAAATACCTAAAGGGATAGACCTCTCCTCCACCTTATGTGGGATCCAAAACCTCCTCCTCCTCTCCTATAAATTCTTCCTCCTCACATTGATTCAGCTAGCTGAACAGTCATCAGTATAGTTGGTGTGTTGAAAAAAGTAGAGGAGAATCCATTATTGAGAGAGAGTTTAAGCCCATTGCCTCATTGAGTCGAATGTCGAACGAATGCTTCAGACACGCCTGACTGAACCCATCGAAGGAGATCTGCAACATCAAGGCATAAGGTTGTAAACTTCTTTTTCATTTATCAATAATACATGACTAGTTTCTGGTTCCAAATTTGTTTCTATTTATATGCAAAATGTTTAGCTCTCCTTGACTAGCTGAATAGCTATAGATGAACATATATTCTTGTATGCTTTCATCGTTTGTTTGATCTTTGTGCAGACACATGAACATCATCACCAATACGGAGCACAAGGCATGAAGAAAAAGATCGAAGGATCGTTTCCGCGTGTCACGAAAAAAGCGTTGGATCGAGGTAGGATATATGTTCCAGTCCATATTTCATTTATAAGCTAGGAATTTAGGAGTCCAACGTGTTCCCTTGTTGCTAGACTCGCCCTAGGGCTAGAGGGATCACCTCTCTCTATAGAGGGTATTTGTATGCTCAAAACAAAGTCAAGGTAGAGGGGATAACTTTAGAAGAGGCAACAGTAAATGCAAAGGAAATAGTCAAGGAAGAGAACAAAGTCATGATAGAGGTAAAAATAAGGTAGAGGAAAAAGTAGAGGCAGAGGTCAAAGTC
Organism: Pinus albicaulis; assembly: GCA_034641835.2. Classification (NCBI taxonomy): domain Eukaryota; kingdom Viridiplantae; phylum Streptophyta; class Pinopsida; order Pinales; family Pinaceae; genus Pinus; species Pinus albicaulis. The sequence goes on from CM076577.1 coordinate 4,890,704, forward strand.
AGGGAAACAAATATTTCAATCAAGTTATTTTTAAAAGATGGAATAGGGTTGGTCATTATGCTGAAGACTATCAAACTTCTATTGAAAGAACTCCAAATTTTCAACAACATTTGTCACAATTTACTAATGACAGAGAAGATGATAGCTCAAAATATGTATTAAATACACTTCAAAGTTTGAAATAAATAGTCTTACATGTCTCTACATATCTTAAAAGTGATTATGAATATTCCTCATATTTAGATACAGGGGAAACACAACATATGAATTTTTGATGTGACTTATTTTTTACCAACAATGTCAACTTAATTCAATCTTTCTAGCTGATGACACAAGACACCCTCCTTTTGGGAAAGGTGTAGTAAATGTTTCTCTCCTAGCATTAGAGAGAAACTAATTTCGAATTTTTAGTATGTATCAACGTTCAAGAAAAAAATGTTTTCATTAATAACAATTTCACAAGTAGGACATCATATTATTATGGAGGATGGCTTAGTAAAAATAAATTCCATCAAATATAATATGAAGAAAGTCATGACAAGATATTAGAATGGAAAAATTATAAATATGAAAGGACTAGTCATGCCATGGAAGTTTGATTTTGCAGGAGAAACAAGTGCACGTATTTCTCCTATAAGGTTGTGGCATGTTAGATATGGGAATTTAAACTTTGAACATTTATCTCAATTCAAAAGAATGGAATTCTTAAAGGACTTAAAACTTTTAAGAAAGAAAATGCAAGATGTGAAGATTGCATTTATGGGAAACAAAGTCGATATACTTTTCCAACTAGTTCATGGCGTGCAAATAGGTGTTTGTAATTGGTTCACAGTGACATTTTTAGACCTATATAGGCTTCTTTAGGGGGTTGTAAATATTTTTTACTCTTCATTATTGATTTTAGAGAATGAATTGGGTTTATTTTTTAAAATAAATGTCAGAAACATTTGAAAATTTCAATACGTTTCGCCAACTAGTTGAGAATGAAGTTAAAAATAAAATTGGCACTCTCAGGATAGATCATGGAGGGGAATTTAATTCCAAATAATTCCAATATTGTTGGAGGGAAAATGGTATCAAAATAAAACTTAAAAATGTCCACACTCTGTAGAAAAATGAAGTAGCATAGAGAATGAATCACACCTTTCTAGGGATGGCAAGATCCATGTTAACATTAAAAAATTTAAGTCCTTCATTCTCGGTAAAAGAAATACATAAAATAGCCTACTTAAGGAATATGTATTTCACTTCTCTCTAGATGGAATTACACCATATGAACCATGGTTTGGTTTCAAACCCCAAGTCAAATATCTCAAAGTTTTTGGTTCAGTATGTTATTCCTTAGTCCCGAAAGAAAAGTGAACGAGCCTTGATTCACAAAGTTTGAAGTATACAGTGATTGGATATTATGATGAAAATAAGGGATGTTGTATTGTATCTAACTAAAATTTTATTGTCAACAAGGATGTTATCTTTAATGAAGTAGAAAGAAAGAGTACCACAAAGATAGAAAATATTATACATATATTGGAAACTAAGGGTGATAAAAATAAAAGAAGAATGAAAAATCAACCAAGTACATAACATTGATATGTGATTGAATTTTATTCTTCATAAAATGATTCATTCATCTCATCTACTTCATCTTGGCCATATGGATCTTTTGGAAGATCATATAAATCTTCTAGTTGCAATTCATCTGATAGTAACTCTCCACCCCTTAATCCTTTATATGATCAAATAAAATTGTTTATATCAATCCATTTTACAATTGTTGTTCAGCGATTGTCATTGATGTCAACCCAAGCAGCACCAGGGGCTACCCCAATATTGCATGGGAATTTTGACCTACCAAATTAATATATTCTGGGTCAATAACTATTTTTATGGTTTCTTCTTGTTGAGATGTTTCTGTTGATATATGGCACGCCACTTAATTCTTCACGGTTTTAGATGTATTCATGTTTGAAGTTTGTAACCCTAGTTAGTGGGCTAAAACCCCATGGGGTTGTGGCATGGGTCGTTGAAAAGTCGTGATTAATATTTTTTAAGCTCCTAAATTCCCTCCCACATTCACTTGTTGAAGCCCCTCTCAACCTAAGCATTTATATAAATTGTGATCCTCATATCCTCCTTATGTAAGGGATTTCGCCATATGAAACATGTCATTGTGGAATTTTCATTCTAATGTTTTTTCTACGAAGGTCCAGAAGCTGAAATTTTTAGGATGTGAATTAGAAATCGTGAGGAAGCTCTTGTGAAAATTTCAGATCACGGTACGCAATATGTACGGAGATATGATCTGTGTAAGTTAGTGTTTTTGCAAGCTCCTGAAATTCATCTCAAAGAAGTGACCATGGTAAAACCGTCATAACTCTCTCTCTAATTATCATATAGGAACTCTATAAAATGTGGAAGATAGTGTATGGAATTTATTTTTCTCTCTATCAATTTTAGAGCCAAATGAAGAAACAGTGACACGTGGCATGCCATACAAGTTCGCTCTACTAAAATAATCCATAATTAGGGCATTGTGAGAGATTGGGTATAAATCTCCCTTGAAGAATCAAAATTCGGTCAGACCTATGGCATTGGAAATACGACTCAGAGGACTACTACAAGACCAAAAATCAGATATTGGAGATAAGAAACAACAAAGATACACCAGATTCAATATTGAGCTTCTAAAGGCAAGAAAAAGGTAGATCATGTGTTGTAAAGGGCTGCAAAGGACCAGTCTAGGGCAACAAAGCAAAGCAATGTACAACAAAGGGTCGCGTGAAAAGAGCAGCAACCAAGGTGCATAATAGCAGCAAGAAGTTCATCACGTGAAGTCTTCAAGTGGGCAGCACTGCATACAGTCACTGTAAAGGTATCATTGTACTAAGTCATTGTAAATACATTATTGTAAAAATTGTTCTAGTGTCTATTTTCCAAGAGTTGAAGAGGTAGTGTTAGGAGGTCTAGGATCATCATTAGGTGGTTGTGTCATAGTTGGAGTTATGGTCTAGTGTGCCCTCTTCTTCTACATCATTCTATATCATTTTAAAGTGGACCATTTTCCCTGGTACGGAAGTCCATTCTTCTTTTATTCTTCTATAGGGTGGTAGGGTGGTGCTAGGGTGAGTTGTAGCTCAGTGGGAGTTAGGGCATCCGTTCAGATGACTACTGAAGAATCTCGGGCGTCGGAGCATCCATCTAGTGGTAGCTAGAGAAGAATTATTTTCTAGATTCTAGGAAGTTGGAGCTTTATTTTCAATTGGAGTTGAATATTAAAGAGTTATTAGAAAAGCATTAAGTGGTTTTTGTCCCAGAGTGGGTTTCCACCTTAAAAAATGTGTGAATTTGTGTTCCTTTTTTTTGCTGATATCATTGTACAAACACTAATAATAATTGAAGATTAACTATTTCTCTAATTGAAAGGAATAATGATTCACCCCACCTCTCAGTATTTCCAACAATTGGGATTAGGGCTTGGTTCCTTCAATATCAGTTTAATAGCTGGAAGGAGGTCATGGAGCATACCAAGAATGGTGTACCTCTGTTCAATGAAAATAATTATGCACTCTAGAAAGGAGGAATGGAGGTCTATCTCTTGGCATAAAGTTATGAAGTATGGGACACTGTTCAAAATGGATTTACATCAACCGCGGATGAACAAAGTAAGAATAATTTGGTAAATTATGCAAAAGAAAAGAATATTATTATCAGTGTACTTATTGAATTTTCTTATCATAAATTTTTGGGTTGTAAAACTGCCAAAAATGTATTGTACAAGCTTGAGAATATATATGAAGGTGACTCAAATGTCAAAGAAGCAAAGCTTCAAATCTATAGGGAAAAATTTGAGCAACTCAAAATAAAAGAAGATTGCAACATTGCTGCATACTTCCAATACGTTGATGAAATAACCAATACTTTGGAAGGTTTGGGAGAGCCAGTTGACGAGAAGAATATTATATGAAAGATTCTTAGAATGTTACTAGGGAGTTTCAACCCAAAGGTATCGGTCTTAGAATATAGTGAAAATCTGGACAAACTCAACAAAGAGGAATTACATGGAGTTCTCATAGCATATGAAATGAGACTTGATGAAGAAGAGGGTACTTCACATCTAGAAACTACGTTCATTTCATCTAAGAAAACCAATAAGGACAAACAACCTTCAATTGAAAAGACATGCACCTGCAAGTGTGAAGAAAAGGGAGATGATGGAGAAGGTCTTTCAGATGAAGAATATGCTTACTTTACGAGAAAACTAAAAATTGGTAAGGGAAAATTCAAAGGTAAACTTCCATTGATATGTTTCAGCTATGGTGAGGTTGGGCATTTCATAGCAAAATGTCCAAACAGAAGTGAGTTAACTGAAAAGGAAAGAAAGGCTTTTATAAATTCAACAAGCAAGGATCCAAAAGGAACTTTCTCTCTAAAGAAGATAGCTCATCATCCATTGAAGACAATGGCATTGAAGAAGAAGCCAATGAGAGAGTATTGTTTATGGCCAAGCACAATAAACAAGAGGTATTAAACAATAAAGAAGAAGGATTGACCATAGAATAATTTTATAAGGAAGCAATCAAACTTATAAAAGAGCTCAAGGTAGAGAAGATCCATTCCAATACTCTTGAAGAACAAGTTCAAGGTCTCAAAATTGAAGTTGAAGAACAAAAATGCATTGAAGAGTCACTTCAAAAGAGGTTGGAAGAAAGCAACCAAGAGAAGGAAGAATTAGAAGCCGAATTAGTCGCACTGCATAAGGAAGTGAAGAAAGGAAAACTATCAAAAACTATGCCAAAAAGTCAAGGGCATTGGAAGAACTCATAAATAATCAACGATATTACAATGACAGAACTGGCATCGGTTACAAAGAATAAGAAGCAGGACCTTCTACAACAAAATAAAATGAACCTATGAGATCTGACATGCATGTATACTTCATTGGAAAATATTCACAAGAAAAGCCTTGGAAGAAAATTCCTCGATGAATATTTCCATCCAGGAGCGAATACAATTCCAGGAGATCTGTCAAATATGAACCTCCAAGGGCTCAACAAAAAATCAATAGATTTTAACATTTTAGAAATAATATTGGATGTTACAAATGTTGAAACTTTGGACACATAGCTAGAGACTGGAGACTTGAAAATCCTCCAGAATAATCTTCGAAGCCACAGAATGAACGAACATGGAAGAAGAAGAAGACTGATAATTGTGCTCTCTCTCTTAAGACTCAAAACAACAAAGATGTTTGGTATGTTGATAGCGGTTGCTCAACGCATATGACTGGAGATAGAAATAAATTTTTATCTCTAAAAGATAAGAAGGATGGAACCGTGTCCTTTGGAAATGATGGATCTTCAAATGTTATAGGATCAGGTACTGTCACTCTTGGAAGCAAAGATGCTCTAGCCAAGAATGTTCTATTGGTTTAAAACATGAATCAAAATCTCCTCAATGTTGGACAAATGTGTGATCAAGGACACACAATACTATTCAACTCCACAAAATGTGAAATCAAGAAAGGCAGGTATGGTGAAATTGTGGCTACAACAAGTCGAGCTCCAAATGACATATATGTTTTGGATGAAGCAACTAAAGCATGTCTAATAGCAAAAGAGGATGATATAATATTTGATAGAAATGATGATCGACTAAGTAAGAATTTTCCTACAAAGATGCAAAGTGATTTCGAGATGTCTTTACTTGGTGAGCTGACATACTTCTTAGGAATTCAAATATCTCAGCAAGAGAAAGGAATATTTATATGTCAAGCCAAGTACATCAAGGAAATGCTCAAGAAATTTAAAATGGAAGTTTGCAAACCCATCCTTACTCCAATGGTAATAGGTTGCAAATTGAGTATAGACAACTCATCTAAGGATGTGGATCAAAGGTTGTACAACTCTATGATTGGTAGTCTTATATATGTAACAACCTTTGGCCAGATGTTATGCAAGCAATTGGACAAGTAGAAATATTCCAAGCAGCACCAAAAGAATCACATATTATTGCCATAAAAATAATTCTTCGATATCTAAAGGGAACAATAGAATATGGCTTGTGGTATCCCAAGGGTAACAATCTCATTATTCATTCCTTTACAGATGCAGATTGGGCAGGAGGTTTTGATGATCGTGAGAGTACTCATGAAGCATTGGAATATCTTCGCCAGAAGCTTAGGATTCTCCCAAGGTCTCACTAGATTTTCCTTACTCAGAATATAAAGGGGGAGTGGAAGTGTCTATAGGTTCGTAGGATTGTTGTGTGTTAGGGGGAGTTACCCTTTGCCATTGATGTCAAAGGGGGAGAGAATGTTGTAGGAAGAGGTGTCATGATCACAAGGGGGAGTACTTGTGTTGCCATCAATTCCAAAGGGGAAGATTTTTTATCAACGATTGTCATTGATGTCAACCCAAGTAGCACTAGGGGCTACCCCAATATTTCATGGGAATTTTGACCTACCAAATTACTATATTCTAGGTCAAGAACAATTTCGATGGTTTCTTCTTGTCAAGATGTTTCCGTTGATGTATGGCACGCCACATAATTCTTCACAGTTTGAGAGATATTCATGTTTGAAGTTTGTAACCACAGTTAGTGGGCTAAAACCCCATGGAGTTGTGGCATGGGTCATTGAAAAGGCATAATTACTATTTTTTAAGCTCCTAAATTCCCTCCCATGTTCACTTTTTGAAGCCCCTCTCAACCTAAGAATTTATATATATTGTGATCCTCATATCCTCCTTATGTAAGGGATTTCGCCATATGAAACAAGTCATCGTAGAATTTTCACTCATAAAAATTTTTCTACGAAGTTTCAGAAGCTGAAATTTTTATGAGACGAAGCTAAAATCCTGAGGAGGCTCCTATGAAAATTTCATATCACGGTGTGTAATATTTGCAGAGATATGATCTGTGGAAGTTAGTTTTTTTGCAGGCTCCTGAAATTCATCTCAAAGAAGTGACCATGGGAAAATCGTCATAACTCTCTCTATGAGTATCAGATTGGAATTATGTAAAATGTGAAAGATAGTGCATGGATTTTATTTTATTTTCTATTAATTTTAGAGACAAATGAAGAAACAATGACACATGGCATATCATACAAGTTCGCTTGATTGAAATAGTCCATAATTAGGGAATTGTGAGAGATTGGGCATAACTCTCCCTTGAAGAATTCAAATTGGGTCAGACCTATGGCATTGCAAATATGACTTAGAGGACTACTACAAGACCGAAAATAATATATTGGGGATAAGAAATAACGGAGATACACTAGATTCAATATCAAGCTTCTAGAAGGAAATAAAAAGCTAGATCATATGTTGTAAAGGGTTGCAGAGGACCATACTTTCTAGGGTAACAAATAAAAGCAAGGTAAATCAGAGGGTCGCATGACAAGAGAAGAAACCAAGGTGCATAACAGAAGAAATAAGTTCATCACATGAAGTCTTCAAGTGGGTAGCATTGCATACAGTCACTGTAAAGGTATCATTGTACTAAGTCATTGTAAATACATTATTGTAAAAATTGTTCTAGTGTCTATCTACCAAGAGTTGAGGAGGCAGTGTTGGGAGGTATAGGATCATCCTTAGGTGGTTGTATCATAGTTGGGGTTATGGTCTAGTGTGTCTTCTTCTTCTACATCATTCTATATCATTGTAAAGTGGACCATTTTCCTTGGTACGAGAGTCCATTCTTATTTTATTCTTCTTTAGGGTGGTAGGGTGGTGCTAGGGTGAGTTGTAGCTAATTGGGTGTTGGGGCATCTGTTCAGTTGACTATTGAAGAATCTCGGGTGTTGGAGCATTCATCCAGTTGGATCTGGAGAAGAATTCTTTTCTAGATTCTAGGAAGTTGGAGCTTTATTTTCAATTGGAGTTGAATATTAAAGAATTATTAGAAAAGCATTAGGTGGTTTTTGTACCGGAGTGGGTCTCCACCTTAAAAATTGTGTGCATTTTTTTTCCTTTTGTTTGCTGCTATCATTGTACAAACACTGATAATAATTGAAGATTAACTAATTCTCTAATTCATAGGAATACTGATTTACCCCCCCTCTCAGTATTTCCAACAACAATGATGGTTATTATTTATATCAAAAAACAAGTCAATGTCAACTTCCTAAATTACCATTCATCTTTTGAAGGATGTAAGGTTCGATGGAGAAAAAAAAACAGGAACAAGTTCAAAAAGAAACGACGAAAATTTTTCCTTAATAACAAATGATTTTACTAATCCCTCCACATATAAATAGGTACTAAATCACGTCGAATGGTAAAAAGAAATGTTTCAAGAATACAAGTCAGTGATGGAAAATAACACTTGGAAAGTTGATTGTCCTGAAAATGTGAAACCCATCAAATTCAAATGGGTTTACCAAATTAAGTATAAGCCAAATGGATAAATTTCCTAGTACAAGGAAAGACTAGTTTACAAGGGTTTTTCACAACAAAAAGGGATTGGCCATGAAAAAAAAATTCCACCTACAAAAAAATGGAACACCATTAGATTAGTTCTTGCATTATCAACTCAAAGAGGATCGAAAGAAGATAAGATGGATATCAAAAGTGCCTTCCTCAATGGAAAATTATAGGAATAAGTGTATATGACTCGACCTCTAGGTTTTGATATTAAAGGATAGGAACACAAAGTATGTAAACTAATCAAGGCTTTATATGGGTTAAAACAAGCTCCATGAGAATGGTATGAAAAAATGGATGAGTACATTCACAACGTTGGCTTTAAGCATAATGACTCAGATGATACCTTATGTGTGTACCAAAAGGGTAAAATTTTGGTGATTATAGTTATGTACGTGGATGAGTTTATCATTATTGGGAATAATAGTGATCATATTATGCAGCTAAATAAGGATTTATAGGCTAGATTTAATATGAATGGTCTATGATTACTTCATTACTATCTTGGATTTGAAATATTCCAACATCTAAACATAATTTTCATTTGTCAAAGAAAGTATGCATTTGAACTACTTAAATTATTTGGAATACAATATTGAAAGCATGTTCTCAACCCAATGGAGAAAAACTTAAAAAATTCAAAATTTGAAGGGGGGGAATTGGTGAATAGTACTACTTACAGATAGTTGATTGGAATATTAAACTATATAAGACCACTCATCCAGAATTATCTTATACAGTTAGTATTCTCTCATGATTTATGCATGAACCAAGGGAAAGCCAATGGAATGCAACAAAAATTGTCCTTAGACATATCCAATTGACAAAAGATTTTGGTCCTCTATAAAAAGACTAAGAACGTTGTACTTGGTGGATACTTAGATGAATAATTTACTAGAGGTATTGATGACAAAAGATAAACATCATGTTATTTGATGAACATGGGGTCAATAATAATCTCTCGAAATTGCAATAAGCAGGCCATAGTGCAAACTTCTCCGACAAAAGAAAAATACATATAAACATGGGAAGTAGCATGTAAGATTGTTTGGTTGGGAAAATTTTTGCAGGATTTAGGCATTCCTCAAGCAGAAGCCACATATTTATTCATCAACAACCAGTCAACCATAAAACTTGCAAAAAATATAGTTTTCCATTCCAAAACAAAGCATGTGGATATAAGGTGTAATTACATTAGGACACTCATCACAAAGGACATCATAAAAAATGTATATTGTATTTTAGAAGATGAGATCTTAGATATTTTCAAAAAACCACTTGGAAAGATAAAATTTAACAAGTTCTATGAAGAGCTTGGTATCTGTTGTAATGTAATTTTTGATCAAATGGGGGGATGTTGGATGATCTAAAACTTATGAAGTATAGCTTAATTATATATTCAATTATCTATAATATTTAATTAAATATTGGAATTTTTTTAGAATAGTTAGTTGTTATAAGAGATATGACATTTAGAAGGGTGCCATTTATTAGGAATTAATTTAGGAAAATAGTTAGGAGTGTTGTTAGAAGTGCATTAAATGGACATTTTTTAATGAAATAAGTGATCCATAACAAAATTAGTTTAGGAAACGAGCTTATTTAAAGCTTTCTTCTCTCCACTTGTAAGGGTTTTGAGTGATTGTGTGTAAACTCTTGCAAATTTTATATAATTTTCTTTTCCTTATTAATAAAAATTGTGTCTATGGAAAATTTTGTTATTAGATCCATGATGAGAAAAGAATGAGGATCGTGATAACCCACATTGGGGATTCTACATGACGTTGGTTGAATGGAAAGTCGTGTAATTTTCTTTATGGGTTATTTATTAAAGAACTTGACCATTCTTCATTATATTTCATGCATTATTCTTTTGTACATCTTTGAAAAATTTAATAGCGATGGTGTGCTTATGTATTGAAGCTGTAATTTTTTTCAATTATATTTATAGATGTATTTACTTCTGAAAAAAAGAATAACATGGAATTGGGATCACATGGAGGGGCCCCACACTTGGTATTAGAGCCCAGGTTTGAACCCTTAAGGAATATGGACCCATGAATGAATGTATAATTTTTTTAAATATCTATTATGTCTATTTTCTGATAGTTTTGTTATATATATATATATATATATATATATATATATATATATATATATATATATATATTAGAATAAAAACATTAATATAGATATATAAAATATTAGGAAATATCCCAACAAATTTCAGAAATAAATTCACATGGATATGTTCACAGTTACAATTCATTCCTAGAAACTCTGTTACTAATGTATTATTATGGACTCTCATGTATTAATATAAAATATCTCCACATTGGAAAGATCCATCCTCTTTGTAATACCCCTTATACTAATTTTATGATTCCTAGGCTACTTGGCTAGAGACGGGCTCTTAGTCACCCATGAATTAAATGATTATACCATAAACCAAGACCTTGAATCTCTCCTATACCATCAAAATATCCAAAATACATTAATACTATCAAAATATCAACCTACAAGATACATCTACCATTAAACTCAAAGAATTTTAGAATAGTGTTTGCTTAAATCAAACATGCCCCCAACATAATCTAGTGACTTGTTCTAAGTCACTTTAGTAGAGGATCCTACATATTGTCCTTCAGTGCCTTAATGGAAGCTTGGAATGGCTGAAGGATGTCCGTACTCTGCATTGTGGAATTATCCGCTTCCTAAATCAATTTCTCTGTTGTTGGCCCCTCGGTTGCTAGGCTAATACTTCTCTAGGTCAGCTACAGGCCTCTGAGGGCACCATCTATTCTCTGGGAAAGATGTAAGGCCTCCTGAGCCCAAGGCTGCATTATGTTTTTGATAAAATGCTCCTGTTACTGTAGTGTGTGGATTTATTCTTGAATGGCTCAAATTTCCTGTAATCAGATCAATATTTGGGTTGACACAGAGTCAACGCGGTGACCCGGATCTCATTAAACTGCTGCTCCTTGGCCAAAATATATGTCTTTAGTTTTTTCATGATGGGGTCATCCTGAACAGAGGTTCAAATTACCATGGCCTCCTCCAAAAAATTGATTTAAGCATCCACAACAAAAGTGATGCTAGCAGTTTATTCTTGCATTACTTTAGCGTGTTGTGTGCGAAACTCCGGAGGTATATTGAGCTACAACTTCATCTGCAAATCTGCGATGTTCTTCTCAAGCTCTGCATGCATGATTTCAACTTCTAACATAGATGCTTTCAATGTAGCTACTAAAATTTCCAATTTGATAGTGAGCCCTGCAATAGTTGGTACTATGAGTTTGGGAAGGCTAGAGCACAACTGACTGATCATGGTTTCCAAATGGGCATGTTGGATTTCAGTGGCGCGACATGCATACTCTGCTAGTTTTTTTCCCTTATGCATCGTTGCAGCTTGCTGCTGAGCCTCCCTTGTGTCCTGGAGTGCCTTGTACTCCCGATATTGCATCTCATTTGTAATCATGGTATGCATTTCATGCAGTTTACCACTAGCTAAAATCTCCAATAATTCCCAACCTCGGATCCTACCGGAATGATCATGCATAGCTTTGGATTATTGATCTGAAGCACTGCACCCGATACTTGAAACAGGTGGCTCTCTGAACTTTATGGATGTCGAACGACAAACTTGCTCACTTGATGCATGCTCACTTGTATCATGCTCACTTGCACTCTGAGTTGCTGGAGTCCTTGATGCACATCATCGAGGACTGATCTGTATTGGGAATCTACTTTTCTCTAGACATATTTAGTCACGGCCTAGACTGTGTCACTAATATTGTCAAAATATTTCTTTGTCAGTGTGATTGGGTTAGTCCTGGGGTTCTTAAACACTTTCCTTTTTGTGCATGACCCCAATGTGGTCTAAGGTCATCTCTTGGTGCCTCATTGCGTGTCTTCCTACGCCGACGATACATCAACATTACCTCCATTATCTTCCTCCATATCCTCATCACTGTGTAGGTAAAGTGTCTCCACCGTAGTGGTTGGCTCCTGGTTCTTTTTTGAATCCTTTGGTTGATATGTCAGTGTACGTGGCTTCGTAAGAGTCTTAGGTGGTGCTGATGATGATGCACCACCAGCTGTACTTTCTTCTAGCCATAGGGGGGCCACTTAGTCATAGTGCACATAAGGTCATCCTATGTAACCATATATGGAAAATCATACCATATGTCTTCCATGCCCCTCTTTTTGTGGAAATGCACATTGTGAAACGTGGCCTTCAAGTTCGCAATGTTTTTATACTACTCACACAACATAGGAGACAACCATGTCTTGGACTGCACCACTTAAAATATATATGTATCAAATAGAACCCAAAATATCTTATTTTCTGTCACCCTGGAAGGAAGGTTCAAGTTCCACAATGATTCATACTTTGCATCTTCACAGAGATCTAGTTCAATATCTGGTAATCGGGACTGCTTCAGTGGTTTCCAACCAATCAACGCTACCAGCAGCAGGAACCAAGCATAATAAAAATGCTTTATGTTAGGGCGGGGTCCCCTGAGGCATAATTTTCGAAGACATTTTTGTATGATTTTGTATGTGTGCACTGCGCAAATAGATCCAAGGGGCTTTGGGGTGGGTCAAAGTTCCCAATTTTGAATTTAAATCGGCTTAAATGTAAACTCTGGACCTCAAGCCATGGTTTGAGGCCATATTATCTACGCGCTAGGCGTATATAAATAGATAGAGTATATATAAGCTAAGTACTTATAAAAATCAATGAATGTGTTGAAATATTTATGTTTTGATATTTTATGCATCTGTAAGAGTTTTTGGGTTGGGTTAAGAGGCTCCTACTAGCTGTGTGCACGAAGACCTAGTCCTGGCTGTGTGAGGAATATGTTGGTTGTGTGTGCGGAAGGGTTTGTAAGGGTTGTAAGGGGTGTAATGGTTTTGTAAGGGTTTTGGAAAGAACGATTGATGTATTGACAGATATGAAAGATAATAGAAGGAACAATTTTGGTGAAGCTCTCTGTGTTATGCATCTATATTTCATATTGCTCATGCCCTATTGAGATAGCAGTGTTTGTTTACTTATTAATGATTGCGCAAGAATATATGATATTATTATGCATGATTAATGGTGATAGAAATGTTAAGTGTTTACATTGTTTAAGTTATGGATCAGATTAGGTCCTGTTCTGTTTTGTTTGTTAGTGTTGAATAGAACATTATTCCTGTGTTAAATTGTTGATAATTGTGCATTCTCTATGATTTTGTTGTAAATTTTTGTGTGCAAATGCATAATGTCACTTTGGGTTTTTGCCGAGGAAAACTTCATTAATTTCTCTCTCAGGGTGCGGAAACATGGTTCTAGCACCCCCCCAATACGGATTTTGATGAGACTTTGGTTTGCACAAGAAGATCATTACCGAAATAGGCAGTAGTTGGAGCGTTTTTTGGTTTATCCATAAACTCCGAACTTGGGTTAGGATCCCTCAAGAAAAAAAATGGTTTTGTTGCCAGGACCAGGATCATCATTTTAAGGAACATTTGATGTTGTGGCATCCATCATGAAATAAATTACAAGATTGGTTGGATAGAATGATCCTTGAATTTACACTCTAAGAGAATAAAAGTAATAATTATATGATGAACAATGGGTACATAAGCATATTTATAAAGTAGTGCATGAAATTTTCTTTTGCTCCTTTGCGCACAAACTACATGAGTGGTTTTCATGCTTAGCTTAATTCCATCACTGCATAAAGGATGACGTAGTCACTGAGCGGAATCTTGAATTGATTCAGCAAGTAGAGAAGTTTGATAATAAGATCACTCACATGGTAGATCATTGGATTGTTTGCCTCTTGGGAGGATTTTTTATTGAGTTTGTTGCTGACCAATTTATGTCACATTTTGAAGCAGAAATAAGGTTTTTCAAAGGCCTTAGAGGTAAGCTCCTACGCTCACAAAAATTATTACTGAAAATGATATTGTGCGAACGGGGTTGTCTCTAGGAACATATTGCTTGAATGCATCAAATAGGTTCAGTTACATGTACTAGAATAATTTACTGTGAAGATTCTAAGATGGTCATTTATAGCCCTTTGAAGCCTAGATCTGATAGTGAACCCGAACCAGAAAGTACTAGCTCAAGTGATTTTGAAGAAGAAATATCGTCATATCAAAAGCCCTTGAATATATTTCCCACTCCATCCACTCCACTTTTTATCTTCCATCATGGATCACCTACTCCACTGTGCATTCCATCTCCTCCTCCACCTCCACCAACCCCTGAAGTAGATATGGATGCATCCATGAAGTTACCTAATCTCAAAGGCATTAGAAATGAAGAAACCTATCACTTGTGGTTTGTAACTTAGAATGTATGGAAAGCTCAGTAAGTGAACAATATTTATATTAGAAAAGCGCAACTGTATACTACATTCCAAGATAGTGCACTACATTGGTACATTAGGTATGCACAAGAAAACCGTCATGCTACCTTGGAAGAAATTAAAGTAGCCCTAAAAGAGAAGTTTAAGAAAACAAAGTCATATGTGCAGCTGGTGACAAAAATGAAAGATATTTGTCAAGAGCCTAATGAATCTGTATGGGAGGCCGATCAAGGATTAAAGCGCACAATCAAAGATGGTGAATTCATGATTAATGATACTCAACATAAATAATGGTTCATTGCTATATTTCCCCTACATTTGCGCCAACCATTAGGTCAGAAAAATATTTCTACACAAGCTGAGGCTGTAGAAGTTACAATGAAACTAGAGGCTACCCGAACACCTATTACATTGGGAACTCAACAAATTCAGAGGTAGCTAGAAGCAATGCATCTTGAAATTCAAAGTTTGTGCAAGGAAAAATTCAAGGAGGTCTGCACAGAGGTTTGGTGTATCAAATACAAAGCTTTTGGGCACCATAAAGGCCAGTGTCCTATTTTCAACAATTATTTGAATGTTGGAGGTCCTGGTCCCTTGAAGAGTTCGGTATGGTACACTATATGTCAAATTGTTGCACTACATGACAAAGATTCTTGCCCAAGGTTTGGAAAATATCAGCCTGACTCGAAGAAGTTATTTTGAAAGTTTTTTTCGTCATTAGGGCATGATGAGAATAATTTCTATACCTATTATATGATGTTGGATAAAGAAGAGATATATAGGATGTAGGTTGAACCTACATCACCAACATCCCCTTTTGGGCATGGAGGATTCCAAGGAATAGGAAGAGGTTGAGGAGGTGGATCAGCTGGTCAAGGAAGAGGAAAAATGATTTTCTATAACTATGGTGATGTCGATCATTATGCGCATGAATGTCCAGATATAGTACGACAATCATGTAGGCACTATCGACAATTTGATCATGTTACAGAAGATTTTCCTGTGTTGATTGCTAAAATGCAGGAAAAGAAGACCCCGACATAAAATCCTAAGACGGTTCATGCAAAAACTCGTGAAGAAGATCCTTGTGTGAATGTAGCTACCAGGATTGGTGTATATACCAATGAAGATAAGGGAAAGAAACCTGCTATTGATTTATGGATCTGAAAAGCACCTGAAAACAAAGAAGGCTTTAATCTTCAGCACGCAAAAGAAACCTTTATTGAAGCAAGGAAATAATTTTTAGAAGGAGGTAGAACACTGCAGGAAGAAGGAGGAGAAGAGGAAATTAAGAAAATTTTTACAAGCATGCATAAATTTGTTGTGTAAAAAGAAGGTTGTTGAAAATTTGCAGGCACTAATAGATAACTACGCAGAAAAAGAACAACCCATGGTAGAACAATGAGCAGTTGAAAATATTTATAAGAACAAGAAGAGAATGGGTAGAGAGATGTGTATGACTGTGCAGATTGGTGTGTATGAAATGGACCAACTAATTTTAGATCTAGGATTAGATGCTAATGTTCTACCTAAACAAACATGGCAGCACATGGGAGAGATGAAGCTATAATGGTCTACTATCCAACTGCGCATGGCCAACCAGTAGAATATCATTCCTGTAGGGAGTTTGTCAAGAGTTGTGGTCAATATAGAAGGCATCAAGGTGATGGAAGACTTTCAAGTCATACAAATTTTAGATGATACTGATCCTTATCCTGCACTGTTAGGATTGGATTGGGCCATTGACATGGATGGTGTTATCAATCTAAAGAGAAGGAGAATGGAATTTGATATCAATGGAGTCAAGGTAATCATTCCTCTAGATCCTGCCGAAGGCCAAAGGTGCACTGAGCTAGTGCACGTTGAGGATGAGATTGATCAAATCTATAAGCTAATTTTGCACGAGGACAGATGGATTAATACAATAGCCGATGGTGTAATGTTCCAAATTTTGCAATAAAGTATTTGGAACATTAATTTTTCTTTTATTTTGATAAAAGTAATAAAATGGGTGAGGGAACCCATTGTAGCAACTTAATAAACACTCCTAAGGTGAAAAAGTCACTTAAGTGGCTTAAGATAGCAGCCCCAAGTATGAAAAGGGCCAAATGCAAGTGAGCTAGACCATGGTTGACCAAGTCAACAACGTACCCTAAGAGGGGAAGCTTGCACAAGAAGATTGCGTAGTTGGAATGGAGGGAAAATTGAAATGAGAGAAACCCTAATGTGAGTGGGTTCCATGCATGTGTTGCATAAAAGATGAAGCAGAGCCATTGTGGAGATAATTTTTGGAGATAGAATTTGAAGTTGAAGCTCTCTTCAACTTGGTGATGATTATCACAAGTGGGATTCCTGTTTAGGAATGCCCATTCTCTTCCATGGGAGGCCATGGAGAGATTTATCTTCATCTTCCTCACATCTTGGCTTGAGGCCAAAGTAGTCATTTGTAGCTACTGCGTTATTCTTGCAGAAAGACAACGCTGGAGTTGCTGGTGTTGCAGTGAGGGACCTTCATCATCTCACTTCCAGAGTTGGTTTGTAGAGGGGAAGCTCAATCCTTCTCTAGGAAATCAGCAAAGGAGATTTTCGGAGCTCATATTGCATATTTTGCATCAGGACATATGTGTTTCTCTCATGCCAGCTAGCACATTCCCTTCTTCTTACAACGTTATTCTCAGAGAGGGTTTGTAGGTGGAGCTCATTTTGTGCACTAGTGAGTGAAATCTTCAATAAGGGGGTCAGCCCCTTTACCTTGGAGATCATTGGAGGAGGTATCATTGTTTATTGCAGCATCTACTTCCTTCTCCTATGTTGTATTATATTTGAGTTTCAGCAGCTACACTGCAAGTCTGACATTTTACTGTTTTACATATTTTAGCCAATCCCTTGGAGGATTGTTGTAATAAAGTTTTCTGGGGTTGAGATCTTGCTTCCCCATATTTATTTGAGCTCTTATTGCTGTATCATCTCATATATATATCAGTTTCAGTCATTTTCCCTCATAGACTACGCAGTACATATTAGCTGGATTTATGCAGCAAAGTATTCTCTTGTTTATGTACATTTTCCTTAGAGGCTGATTTTCACTCACCTTGAGAGGTCTTCTCCTCAAGGATCTTCTATAATATTTGCTACTATACATTATGTGTCATATTTTTACTCTTCTTACATTATATGGTGCATTATTTCACTACTGTTACATATTGAAGCTTTAATGCTACTGAGGATTCCCTTATTGAGCATTGTTTTTGTAAACATGTTGGTGGGAGATCTGAATAACCTGCTTAAGGTTATTTTTTTGGGCTTATATTTTGCAGGGAGTTTGTACCAGACATATGATAAGGCATCCCAACGTTGGATTGCCTTATTTTCACAATGGCTTCCTTATACAACGTCCTCATGGATAGCCGCAGCAGAAATTCCTTGAAGGGAATTATTAGCTCTTGACAATTTCTATTGGCAGAGTCTGCTAGTGGGCCAGGTAGCCTCTGGATCTCATACTTCCTTATGAATGTGATATATCCAGTAAATTCCCCTGTAGTGAATCTTTGAGATAGTTCAATGTTGATTGTTAACACTCCCGGAGGTGGAAAATAGGAATATCTCAAGATATTCCCGGCATTGCAGAAATTTCCCCATTTGGGACATTAGAGATGGGAATATTAAATGGGAGAAGGATAGCTCTTTATTTTCAGACTCTGATGAAGAACTAGAAAATTAGCAGATTCAACTGCATGAGGTGTCTACATTGCGCTGTAATCACATAACCGAATCTATGCATTGTATAAATTTTGAGGTACGTGATTTACCACACTATGATGGCTCAACTGATATAAACATGTTTTTAGGAGAGATGGAAAGGATTGTGCCCGAAGTAGAGAGAATCCATGCTTTAGATCTTGGCTTGCGCGCTACTCCAGCAAGACAGTGGGAAACACATAAGGAAAATATGGGAAACTGAGAGGAATGTGCGTGCATGATGAGGCTGTGGTTTGAGTGCCCAGTAATTAAAATGGAGGATTTATATTATAGAAAATAGGATGTGTGTAGACATTTAGCCAAGTGGAATCAGGTATGGGGAGTAGAACCAAGACTTGAATGGGCTCATATGTTTATTCACACATTGAGAAAGGTCCCTACTGAATGGTAGCTGGAGACAGAGTTGCATAGAGGCACTAGTGAATGGCCTATGCTGATAGAAAATTTTATTCTTACCTTTAGCTTTGAAAGCGGGTTTGATACAGTTGGTCAAGATTTTATCCCAGAAATTATTAATGCGCCAATAAGAGAGGTTGTGCATTGTAGACAATTGGCACTTGTGGAAGTTATGGAACTATGCGCACTTAGAGGAACCCAAATCCATGCTGAGCCTTGTGGGATATTACAAAAAGTGAATTCCAAAGTATGAATTGATAACTATGCCCATGATTAGATTAATCAGAAGAGGTGTGAAATTCCATTTGGATGATGAATGTCAAATAAGTTTGCAGTTATTGAGGGATATGATAGACACTATTCGATATGCTTTGAATTACTTGGTCCACAAGCCTGTGTTGGGGAGGACGATATGTAGATGGTTAAACTTAGCTCTAGATTATATACGTAGTAAGGTACCACACACGTGTGGTATCTGCGTTAGGAGGTTGAATGGCATGCAGAAGTGCCAAAAACTAGTCATTGGAAGAGTAAAAATAGATAACACAGATTTATTACCATTTTTAGGAGCATCCAATATGCATTTAATGAAGGGATTTTTCCAGATTTGGGACCATTTTTCAATAATGGAGCCTCATTAATGCACAGGGAACCATTGCAGAGGCACCACACATATACATATGACCTATGGGGTCACAATATTTCCCTTTGCATTCTAAGATATTTTTATCCTCTGAGATCTATGTTTGCCATTGCATTTGTTTCATATTTTTTTGGTTTGGACCTAGGGTTTAAGGGTGCATTAAACCGAGTTGGGTTATGGTATGTAATTCAGGGCACAATGACAACCACAAGACCAGGTGATGACCCTTCTCCACCGAAAGTACCTATTGTAGAAACACCTGCGCAATCCAAAACAAATAAGGGGAAATTATTTGGAACACACAGATATCCTAGAGAAAAGAATCCAAAATTGCGCCATTCTACTAGAGATAAAATGAAAAGGCCTATGGAAGAAGTTACAGAGGGTATTAACGAAGGGGATGAATAAGTTGTTGAAGTAGCCCCATTCTCGTGACTACCAAGTTATATTGCACCACACAAACCCACTGTTAAAGAACCTAAGGACTTGGATAAGCTGTGCGCAAGCATCCAAGTCCCTTTGATCCTGAAGAATGTCCCATTGGAAGGGGACATGCTTGAAAGAATACCAAAATTGCGGTTTGATGACTAGGACAGCATAGATGTCGAGAAGTTTCCTGAGCTCACGCCAGAGCTCTATTTGGACCAAATTACCTATGAAAGAGGCGTGGTGCACCTCGGGCTAAAGAGGGGAATGTTAGGTCTGCATAAGGCATTCCTGCTCAATTTTCTGTAAATCCATCATTTTGGGCGCAACCCCATTAATGATATATGCATCCAATAAGTGTTGGCGTTTGGTCCATGATGATGCACTCTAATTGTGAGAGAACATCTTGATTGATGCAGAGTTGATTCAAATAATAATAGGTCTGCCTGCTAAGGAGGCTGGCCCTATTGCAAACTTTGGAGGCAAAGCGTAGGAGAAAGCAGTGGCAGATCAGATCAAGAAAAAATAC
The DNA here is from genome assembly GCA_034641835.2 of Pinus albicaulis. Lineage (NCBI taxonomy): Eukaryota > Viridiplantae > Streptophyta > Pinopsida > Pinales > Pinaceae > Pinus > Pinus albicaulis. Next base: position 4,911,245 of record CM076577.1, read on the forward strand.
AATGTCACTCAAAAGTCCTGGGGGTTTTTTTCGGAGGAAATTAATGACCCCACTGTCCATTTTGGCACGCTCATATTTTCCAACAAGATGATGCTCAAGTGTAGGACCAAGGAAGTGCTCATGCATGTGATTGTGTTGGCTGACAGATGTGAAAATGGTGTCATCTATAATTGGTGTTGATATCTCTATAAAAAGTTACTGGAAAATGTACGCGAGGAACAGGAGGAAGGAAATCCCTTCCAGTATTCATGGATTTTTTTACTGATTGTGATTATTGGATGGAGAACCCCTGAAGAAACACAATTCCTTGAAATTAAAGAAAATATGTGTGAAGTTGCATGCTACACGACTCTCTTGAACTCGTCAGACCCAATGCACGCGAAAGAAAACAAGATATTCTGGGTTTTATATGATGCAACACTGAACCAAGAAGTGCAATCCAAGCCTCATATGTTGCCCATTCTGTATGATCAATAAAAAATTATAGTCGACTTTAAGACTATGTTTCATAATATAGATATCCATGCAAAGAGCATTGTAGAGTGAGTCTGGTATGAGCTTCCCTAATTGGTGAGCAAGGATGATCTAATCAGTGTGACAGCAGAATGGTCGCCAGCCTATTTTATTCCCCCTACACCTACGAATAAATGCACTCCGACAAGAAAATCCATGGAGAAAGCTACTAAAAACCCTACAGAGATAGTGACATCGACAGTTATATAGTAACCTACAGAGAAGGAACCAACACCCACTACGACTGGAAAAACCATTGACAGAAAAATAATGCCTGACAAAAATGTCTTTGCACCTAAGGAGACTAGAGAAGTGGAAACATCAAAAGGCCGTAAGCACGACTATCAAGCCACAGGTGGCTCACGGAAAAGGAAGAAGGGATCTAAGAAAGTAGGGCAGGAGTTCCTGACACTCACAGAGGGTGACCTTAATGAAATCACGAACACTGTCACATTTGCGATGGAAGATCAATGGACATACATGGAGGTCCACTACAAATCTATGTTGGAGATTATTCAAGTTGGGTTACAGGTGAGCAAGATTTAGGAGAGTGTGATTTAGGTGATTCAGACTAGTGTGCATGTTACAAGTGCGCAACCATTGGATGTTGCCTTACCAACATTAGGGGATATGAAATTTTTCCACATGCCCCTTCCAATGATACAAATGGATGCTAATTAACGTATTCAATTTACTGGTACAGATGATATACATGTTAGTCTTTCAGTGTTTCCTGCAGGTAAGCTCCATCTTGTTCATTCAGTGATTGTAGACAAACTTCAATACCAAGAAGAAACCATCCAAAAAATATCAGAGATGCATAACAGCAGGCTACATAAGCGCACCAACAGCAGCAATAAGTTGAAGCAACTTGCAGATAAGTAGAGGCCAAGCACGTTTCAATGGAGACTAAAATCAATCACGTTTGTCGCAATATTCTAACTATCTTGACAACGGATATGCTTGCTGAGAAGTTAGAGGGGTTGGTTGCTGTAGTGAAATTAGCTTGCGAGGAGGTTAAAATAATTCAAACAGAGTATGAGCAACAAATCGCAGACCTCCAAACCAAATTGCAGTCGAAGACACCGCTAGAGTTTCACGTGAAGAGAGAAGTAGGAGTAAAGTAGGCAGAGGATAGCATTTTTGTTGCGATCACCTAGTGTGAAAACTCATTGAATGACACAATGGAAATTTGGGCCTCTGTCTAGAATGATCCAGTAATGAGTAGTAATTTGAAGAGATCAAAATAGTTGCACCTATATTAGTCCATACCTAGCGACTTTATATTCTACAAGAAGGCTGCAACATTTAGACAGATAACAGAGACTTGTTCTGGAAGGAATAGGTGCTGAAGGAGCACATGCAACCATATATAGAAGAAGCACTGCAACTATCCCAGATGCTGGACAATAACTTGAATATCATTCACTAAGGGGCCTACCATGGACAAAATTGTTCAGCAAGTGTAGAGGGACGCAACGCAGAGCCGTTAGTTAGTGCTCCATCTCCAAAATTATGTCAAGACACTTCAGGCTAAGACTAAGGATACAACGCCTCAGTGACTCGGGACGAGTCACATGTTTGTGTTGGGTGGCTGTTGCAGCGGGTTCCCCTGAGGCACAAGTTCTGAATACAATTTTTGTATGATTTTGTATGTGCACACTGCACAAATAGACACAATGGGCTTTCGAGTGGTTAAAAGTCCCCAATTTTGTATTTAAATGTAAATTGTGGACCTTAAACCATGGTTTGAGACCATAGTATCTGTGCGCTAGGCGTATATAAATAGATACCTAGTCCTGGTTGTGTGCAGAGACCTAGTCCTGGTTGTGTGCGCTCTCTATTGGCTGTGTGCATGGAAGGTTTTGTAAGGGTTGTAAGGGCTGTAAGTGTTTTGGAAAGAACATTTGATGTATTGACATATCTGAAAGATAATAGAAGGAACAATTTTTGCGAAGCTCTTTGTGTTATGCATCTATATTTCTTACTACTTATGGTTTCTTGAGATAGAAGTGTCTATTTCATTATTAATGATTGCACAATAATATTTGATCTATGAATTTTGCAACAAGAAACAGTAAAATTGGCATCCAAAAACAATCTGAAAACACCTAAACTAGTGTGGGACCACAGGTCATTTAGTTATTGGTCCTAACGATACATTAGTGTGAAATTCAATTTATTTAATAAATTGGAAATGTGTCTAATTTAATTATCCTTTAATTAAATTGGACAATAAAATGTAATCTTATCTCATAATCACTTGTAATAGTTAATTGAGTGTGATAAACTTAGCTAGGTCATGAATTCAAGTTGGGGGTGGTTGGTGAGGCATGCAGAGTGATTCTATTAGTTAGGGTTCGAATTGCAGTTGGTGCATTATTTTAATGCATGAGAAATCAGTTAACTTAATTTATTGAGTTAAAGTGAGTTGAACTGGTTTTAATTGCTTGTCACCCTAGTGAGAGATCAAGTGAATTAAATCAGATTTAATTCACATGCAGTGATATACCACGCAAGTGATGATTTACTATTAATAGGTACATGCATGTTAGTTCCAGTGGAGACCCAATTGAGACAAAGGTTAAAGGGAAGTTTAGTATTAGTTGTATTATTAGGAAACTGCCTAGATGTAATTAAGACAACCATTGGATTGCCCATGGTACTTGCACAGTTGAGAAAGACTGAAATTCCTAAGGAATAGGGATTTCATTCCTCATGAATTGTGTGAGAAAGGTAGGCCGAAGACAGGTTGAGAATTGGCTAAGTGTTGTCCCGATTTTTTCTGGATCAATGTGAGACAATGAGCAGAGTGCAAGAGACTCTTGTGAGAATAGTGCATTGCAATTGTTTAATGACTCCTTGATTCAATATACAATATGAGATAGAGGGGTTTTGAGTAGCAAGATTTCCTTGGGAAAATATCTGTGTTGTGGTTTGATTTCTTCTTTATTTACTTTTTGTGATTGGTGATCGTGTTTATTTTCCACAATTTATTTGTAGAAGAATTCGATATCTAGCTTTAGTACATTGCTTGATCGGATTGAATCCATTGATATACATATGTTTGTATAATTTCTACCATCTAATTATGCATGATTATTGATGATAGATTTGTTAAGTGTTTACATTGGTTAAGTTCTGGATCGGATTCTATCATGTTCTATTCTGTTTATCTGCTCTAAAGAAAACATTATTACTATCTTATTCTATTGATAATTGCGCATTCTTTTTTATTCTGTTATAAACTATTGCGTGCATATGCATAAGTTCACTTTGGTTTTTTGCTGCGAAAAACTTCATTAATTTATCTCTCATGGCACAGAAACCTGGTTCCAGCACCCCCCCATAGTGATTTGCGTGAGACTTTGGTCTACGTAAGAACATCATTGCTGAAAGGGCCAGTAGTTTGAGGGTTTTTTCGCTTATCTATAAACTCCGAACCTCTGTCAAGACCCCTCAAGGCAACACTTTCCATCCTCTTGTGCTTCTCGAACATTCTCTAAAAACATAGTGCAAAGGTACTTCGCCCAATTATAATGCACCCTTTTCATGCACTTCTCAATGAGCTTAATCACATACACAGGTACTTCTGTTGTGTGGAACTTGCATATAATTTTGCATGCAAGGATCAGGGTAGCAAATTTAACCACTGAAGAATTAATTTCTTGGACTATAAATCCTCTGGTATTCCTATTCACCCCATATGTCATTTTAATATCATCAACGACCTTTGTCTACTACCCCTTCCCTCCGAAGGCCACCCCTAGATTCTCTCCTTGTTAAGGCCACTTTGTGATACGATGAATCACCATGTCATCAATTAGGATGGGATCTCCTAGCCAAATATAATTATTATGCACCAGGGCGAGCAACTGGCACAAACAAATATCATTTATCATGTTGCAGAAAAAGTGTGTAATTTTTAGAAGGTTCAGTAGCTCAGACTACTATAATCCCAATTCCCACGCTTTTGGTTCAACCTTAATTACTCCTCTATCATAGGGCACCCCCTCCAAGTATTATGATGGTGCAAGTTCAGGGAACTTCACGCAGTCAGCCACGTCCTAGTCTTCCAACTTCAACAAAGGTAATATGGTGAATATGTCCGCTTCAAAAGGCACATTATCTGAGAGCATGGTGTGTTGATATGGGACTTGGCCTTATCTAGGTCCCTCATGACTTCACCATATGGCTTGTGTGGTGCCATATACTTAGGCAACTGCGACATTGGGTCTATTTCCTCGACAATATATTCCTCTATGATCACTTATGGTTCTTCAACCATTGGTCTATTTTGTCGTTCTTCTTGGGTCAACTTAGGCTTTGAGGTCCTCTTGTGTGGAGATTTTTAAGTCTCTCAATCATGTCCTTTCTTCTCCTTCTAAGGTTAAGGTTCGGGTGTAGGTGTTTCATCATAGGGCATCGCAGAGGGGGTAGGCTATGTAGTAGCCATACTTTCAAGGATTAAATGACCTAACCATATTTGGTGCAACATATCGAAGAAGGTTTCTGAGTGCTCAGACATAAACTCAAATAAGCACAATGATAACAATGGACACCGATCTCTTGGAAGGAAAAGGGAACTAATGCAACCCTTACTACCATATTTATAGTGATTGCGCAGCCTAAACAACCTCATGTCCCTTGGCGCAACCTCATAAATTCTAAAATGGCTCCAAATATGGCATAATCACCTCCATATATGTATATTACCCACTCCTCCAAGTGAAAATAACGTTGTATTTTCCAGATTATATGTTCAAACAACTATATTTTGGCAATTTTGTGACTATTTCAACCTCCCGGCATAGCTTCTATGCAGTTGTCACAGATGCCTATGCTTCTTCAATCTTCATCACATAGACACACTTCTCCAATGCTTGACAGACTTCATTATGGTTATGTGCCCTCTCACAACTATCAAGGGCACTAAGACACTTCTCTGACCATATAGTCATTTGGCGCATGCAGGGATGGGATCATCCTTATATGGTTTCAATGGACTTCCATTCACATACCCAGGAATGAATTCACTAATTAAGGTAACCATACATACCGCACCTCCTTCTATGATCTCCTTGACAATATGAGGTCTAAGCCAATGTATTTTGAACTTTCCTAGGTGGTGTGCAAAATTTCTGTCATATAGCAAAACCAAAATCATACTCCTTAAAAATCTTCTACGTGATGTGCCTTTCATGCCAATCCTTTTCACACGCCTTTTGCACCTGCTGATGGAAACCATCATTGAATTTTTCCTCCTCTAGTAAGACTAGATGTGATAGTCACTCTTCCATAATTTCTGGATCATCCATGTTAGTTATCGCTTCAATGCACAAACTATGGAAAATATACTCCATCGACATAACAACCTCCTAGCCATACACCAACCTGAAAGAAGTCTGCCCTGTCAATTTCTTGCATGTAGTCCTGTCTTCCCATAGAACCATAGGTATGTGAAAATCCCAATCATTTAGATTATCATTTTAGATATTTTTGGGCACAGTCTCCAAAATATTATTAAAGGTTTCTACCATACCATTTTCCTGTGGATGATAAGGTGTAGTCTTTTGATGGTGCATATTAAAATCCATTGTCAAAGCTTCAATGGTCTCATTCACAAAATGTGTACCCTGGTCACTCATCAAAATCCTAGGACACCCAAACCTTGTTAAGATATTATAAAAAATGAAGTGTGCAACAATTTCTGTGCTGCAATCCTTCACAGGCTAGGCCTCTACCCATCTGTTCAAATAATCTGTCACAGTGATGATATAGCGCACACAAGTATTCTTCCCAGGAGGGTTAATCTGTCCTACAAAATAAATTGACCGTTTAGCAAAATCTTACAAATTCACTTGTTGTTTTAGTGCCATTTCATCTCCGTAAGAGGGTTTCCCCATTCTCTAATACACATCAAAAGTGTGACATATTATTTTTCATCACTGTGCACTGTAGGCCACCACAACCCAACCCTAAAAATATTTTGTGCAGCTGGTTTACTAACATAGTGACCTCCTACAACCTCTGCATATGATTCTGTTAGTATGCTCTGCCTTTCAAACTCTGGCACATAGAACCTCAACACCTCATCAACACCCATATTATATAACTGGCCAGCAATCAAACTAAAGTATGTTATACACAATACCAACTCTTTCTTCTGCTTAGTTTTATACTTAGGAGGTGCCCTTATAGTGGTTAGGAAGTGAATAATATCTGTGAAGTGGTCACCAAATATTTTAATGGCAACCAACCATGCATCTAGTTATCCTTCCTCCAAAATAGTTGGCTCATATCTACTTTCAATGTGCAACAAATGGTTTGGACCTGAATTTAATATTCCTGGCTTGAAAATAACCTCGAAATTATACTCTTGAAACAATAGGAGACATCGACAAATATTCCCCCCCAAAACAGGCTTGTTGACCAGGTACTTCAAATCAGAGGGATGAGTGAACATCTTAAAATGACCTCGCAACAAGTAGTGACAAAAATTTTACAATGTATAGATCATAGCTAACCCCTCTCTCTCTGTTGTCAAGTAATTGCACTCAACACTTGACAATATTTTTCTTGCAAATGAAATGAAGTGATCAATATCTCCAGCTCCTGGTTGCATGAGTACATCTCCTAACATGATACATGATGCACCAACATGTACATGGAATTATTTTGTCCAAACTAGGAATACCAATATAAGTGCAATCACCATTTTATCCTTAAGCATATCTAAGATATTCTGGAAGTCCTAATCCGAGCAAAAATAAGTTTCCTTATTCAACAACTTCTCCATCGGTGCAATAATCAACACGTGGCCTTAAATAAATTTCATGTAATAACTAGTATGCCCCAGAATTGAGTGAAACTATTTCACATTCGATGGAGCATCCAGGTTAACAATAATATAAATCTTAGCTAGATTGATCATCAATCCACGTTGACAGAAAATATGACCCATCAAAATCCTGAAAGGGACACAAAATATACACTTCTTTATATTCAACGAGATTTGACGCTTCCAACAAGTATCCAACATCAAGCACGGACTTGAAACATGCTTCTTTAATGAGCCAAATACAGTTCAGTCATCAAAATATACTTCTAACAATTTGTTTATATACTCCTTAAAAGAAGTTACAACCATGATCGAGAATCTGGTTTTTGCATTCTTCACACTAAATGGCATTATTGTGTATTGGAATGATCCCCATTTCGTCCAAAGGTCATCTTACTTTTGTCTTCAGGCATGGTTCTTATCTGGTGGTATCCAGAAAATCCATCAGTGAATGAGTAGGCCTCCTACCCACCCACATTGGGTTAGGTCCCCTATATTACTAGTGTATTCCCTTATTGTTGTCATTATAGCCCTATTATTGTTATTATTGTACCCCTGTAGTCCCCATATTGTTATAATTGTGCCCCATAAAACCCCACTATTATTATTATTGTGCCCTTAAATTATTATTGTCAGGTCAGCAAGGATTATATTGTGACCCCATGGACTCCTATATATAGAAAGAAGGTTTTTTCATTTGAATCACCCAATAATTGTTCATTTATGTAGTGTAAAGGAGGTTGCCCCCTTGAAGTGTCTTATTTCTAAGGCATTGATCTCTCTTTTATTCTATTTTTGGAGTTGGTTTCATAATATTTGGTATCATAGGTTTGGATTATAGGGTTTCACTACTTCAAATAGGTCATCGTGGTATTTTCTCTATAAATTTTTTTCTATGAAGTTTCAGAAGCTAAAAAAATCCCATTTGTGAAGAAATCCTTATGAACGTCTTGTAAAAATTTTAGATATTTGTTCTCAATATTTTCGAAGATATGATTTGTGGAAGTTAGGGTTTTTGCAGGCTCCTGAATTTCATCTCAAAGAGGTGACCTTGGGAAAATAATCATAACTCTCTCTCTGAGCATCGAATTGGAATTTTGTAAAAATTTTCTGAAATCACACCGACTGTAGTTTACTGTGTATCAATTGCAAAGCCAAAGGAGGAAAAAGTGACATGTGGCATGCCATACAAGCTCTCTCTACTGACCCATTCCATAATTAGGTCATTGCGGGAGATTAGGCATAGCTTTTCCTTGAAGAATCCAAATCAAGTCAGACCTGTGGCATTAGATAGAAGATTCAAAGGGCTACTAAAAGACTGAAGATAAAATCTTGGGGATCCAAAATTCCATAGATACATCAATTTCTATATCGAGCTCCTCAAAAGAAAGAGAAAGGTGTGTATTTTTTTTTTCAAATTTCATAAGTCTTGTTTGAAAAAGCAGGTTGAATTGATCCCAAAGGTGTATTAAAGCATAGATATTAGTATTGGGTTCTAAAATCTCCCCTAAAAATAATTCAACACCCATTAAGCCCTCAGAAGGCTCTACTATGACTCATGAAGAGGAAGAAGTGCAACATGATATATCAACATTACAAGACCAAGTGCACAAAATTTCGTTGTCACAAAGAGAAACAAAAAATGAAATTGAAGTTTTGAAGAAAGGCGTGGAAGCTAAGATGGATGGATGGTTTGAATAAAGGTGTGGAAGCTAATATGGATGGTTTTAAGAAAGGCATGGAAGCTAAAATGGATGGTTTGAAGAAAGGTGTAGAAGCTAAGATGGATGGTTTTGAGAATGGAATGGAAGCTAAGATGGATGACATGGAAGCTAAGATAGATGAAACAATGAAAGAAACATGGAAGATATGAAGAATGATCTAAATGTAGACATGGAAGGTTTGAAAACTTTGATACAAGAAATTATTCCTAATGGAGAAAAGGTAGTATAGGAAACTCATGATGAGAACAAAATAAATGTTAATCGTGATTTAATAAACTCTATTGTTGGATTGAAGGCCCACCATATTCCAAAGATCGATATGAATAATTTTGATGGAAAGGATCCTGTAACATGGATACTACAGATGGAGCAATATTTTGATCTCCACAATTTGCAAAACACACAAAAGGTACACATTGCAACTTTACATTTAAAACAAAATACATTTGTATGGTATCGATGGCTTTTCTCTTGTAAAAATATTTTCACTTGGTAAAATTTTATGGATGAAATGATAGCACATTATGAGGGTACAAAGAGAAACACCTTCTTTAGCCAATTGATAAATCTAAAAAAAAGAGGTTCGATGATGGATCACATTGAGTACTTCCAAAAATTGAATATAAGGGTAACTGATATTCCAGAGGAACACATGATTGATGTCATCATCAGGACTTTAAAGGATAACATCCAACATGAGGTTTGCCTTTTAGAACCTGATTCACTGGAGAAGGCATTCAGGTTGACAACAAAAATTTAAAGTAAAATTATGGCGACAAGGAAGCGTAGCACTCACATCTATAAATATTGAAGTGTTGCTACTCCTAGACTTACACAACCTACAAGGTTGACACCACAACAATTGGAAGAAAAAATTGAAAAATGGATTTGCTACAATGGTGATGGAAAATACACTAATGGTCATAAGTATGCCGAGAAGAAATTATTTTACATAGATTGTGAAGAGGAGGAAGAAAATGAACAAGAAACTTTAAAAAAAGAGATATACACCAAGAACCAACCCTATATAAAGAATAAATGAGTCTAAACATATCCTATAATGGATTTATAGGAATTACCACTCCTCAAAATCTCAAGATAGAAGGAAATACCACGAATAAAAATATAACGACGTTTATTGATTCAGGTAGTACCTATAATTTTATTCATTGTAAGGTAGCCAAGGAATCGAATTGCTTCCTATACCCAGCACCAAAGTGTCAAGTGATGGTTGCAAATGGAGGGAATATAAATTTCTTTGGAAAATTCCATAATATCAAGCTGACCATGGGGGAATATGTATTCAATAGTTCAATGCTTTCCATTCCAATGGGATGGGTTGATGTTGTACTAGGAGTACAAAGGTTACAATGTTTGGGGATAACAACTTTTCATTTTCAAGTTCAGAAGGAAAGGAATTTGAATGATGGGGTATTGAAGGGAATTTGATAAAGATAATAAGCTCTAATTTCATGAAAAATATTCCAAGGAAAGAACAATGAGGCATAGTTGCACAATTATTCTCACTAGAAGTTCCAACATCAAAATCATTTATTTCTCCAGATCTCCAAAAAGTCTTGGACAAACATTCTAGGGTGTTTGAAACTCCCAAAGGACTCCCACCTATTCATGATCATGATCATGCTATTTATTTTATTCTAGGAAGTATTCCTCCAAACATTAGGCCTTACAGATATCCTTATGTCCAAAAGAGAGAAATTGAACATATGATTGCATAAATGTTAAAGGCTAGTATAATTCAACCTGGTCAAAGTTTTTCTCTGCTCCAGTAGTATTGGTGCACAAGAAGGATGGATCATGATGCATGTGTCTAGATTATAGGGAGCTCAATAATCTCACTATTAAAGATAAATTTCCCATTCCTGTGATTGATGAATTATTGGATGAATTTCATGGAGCAATTTATTTTACCCAGTTGGATATTCCTTCAGGATATCATCAAATTAGAATGAAGACTAAAGATATTCCAAAAACAACATTTTGAACTCATGAGGGTGATTATGAATTTTTGGTCATGCCTTTTTGCCTTACAAATTCACTTTATACATTTCAAGGGTTGATTAATTCCATTTTTAAACCCTTCCTTAGAAAATTTGTGTTAGTATTTTTTGATGATATACTAATCTACAACAGGTCTTGGAAGGATCATGTTGAACATGTTGAAAGGGTGCTCAAATTATTAGAGGAGAAATAATTATATGAAAAAACCTCCAAATTTTTCTTTGGAGTATAGGAGGTGGAATATCTGGGTCATATTGTATCTCAGGAGGGTGTTAAGGTAGACCATAAAAAAATTAAAGCCATTAAAGAATGGAAAATCCCCACAACCATAAAGCAGTTGAAAAGATTACTCAGGTTAACAGGGTATTATCAAAAAAAAATTCAAAATTATGGGAGAATAGCAGCACCTCTAACAACATTATTGAATAAAGATGAATTTTCATGGACTCTTAAAGAAACTAAGGGCTTTGAGCATATTAAAGAGGAAATGTGCTTAACACCAGTCTGAGCTACGCCAAACTTCACAAAAACATTTATTGTGGAATGTAATGCCTCAGGAAATGGAATTGGTGTTTTTTTAATGTAGGAAGGAATACCCCTTACTTTTGAAAGTCATCCAATCAAAAGAAAGTATTTACAGAAATATATCTATGAGAAGGAAATGTTGGCAATACTACATGTACTAAAGAAATAGTGACCTTACCTAATGGGAAGACACTTCAAGATAAAGACTGATCATGATAGTCTTAAATACTTTTTGGAAAAAAGACTATCTTCAGAAGAGAAGCGACAATGGGCCACAAAGATGTTGGGTTATGTATTTGAAATCTTATACAAAAAAGGGAAGCTAAATTTTGTTGCAGATGCACTCTCAAGAAAGGATGCAGAGGTGGAAGCATTTCTTTGTGCCATTTCTATTATCCAACCAGATTGGATAACTGAAGGAAGGGAGGAATGGAAGAATGATGAAGAAGTGCGGAAACTCATTCAAAATTTGTAGCAATATCCCAGTACATCCGATACATTTAGTTGTAAAAATGATTCCTTATGGTACATAGATCGCTTATATATTTGTAAGAATGCCCAACTAAAACAAAAGATTTTTTTGGAATTGTGCACCTCTCTCGTAGGAGGGCACTCAGGATTTTAAAAACTTACCATAGGGTGAAGAAAGAAGTTTTTTGGGATGGAATTGAATATGATATTCAAAATTTTGTGGCAGAATGTTTGGTTTTCTAGAAAAATAAAGTTAAGATAATTAAGTCCCATGGTCTGCTACAACCTTTACCCATTCCAAGTCAACGTTGGGAGGAGGTTTCAATGGATTTTATCATAGGTTTACCTAAGTCCTAAGGAAAGAGTGTCATCATGGTGGTAGTTGATATAATTACCAAGTATGAACACTTTTTTGCAATATCTCATTCATTTAAAGAATGTACAATTGTTACTGAATTTATAGAAACAAGTCAAAAGCTACATGGAAACCCAAAGATTATTGTAAGAGACAGATATCCCATTTTCACTGGAAATTTTTGGATGAAATTATTTTCTTGTTGGATATAATATTCTGGGTACTCAACTAGCCCATATCTAATCTTATCATCCTCAATCTGATGGTATAACTCAGATACTAAACAAATTTTTGGAAGGATATATTCGTTGTTTTTTATTTGATAAACAAACATAATGGTTCAAGCGGTTACCTCTGGCTAAATAGTGGTATAACACTTCCTTTCATATTGCAGCAAAAATGACCCCATTTATGGAACTTTATGGATATCATCCACCATCCATCACATCATCTTTAATAAAAAATTATAAGGTTGAAGAAGTGGAAGATCACATCGAGCATCAACAACAAGTTCTCCAACTCTTAAAGAATAACTTAAATTTGACATAAAATTGAATGAAACAACAAGAAGATCAACATTGCAGTGAGAGAATTTTTGATGTAGGAGATTGGGTATTTGATAATAAGGATAATAAATTATCGCCAAAGTACTATGGTCCTTAAAAGGTGTTGCAAAATATTGCTACTATGACATACAAATTGGAGCTTCCTACTTCTCAAGTGCACCCAGTTTTCCATGTTTCGTTCTTAAAGAAGGTTATAGGTGACAAAATTCTAGTTCAAACAATATTTCCAGAACTTGATGAGGAAGGAAAATAATATTGGAACCTAAAGCAGTCACGGATACAAGAACTCAACAGCTACGAAATCGATCAATTTCAGAGTATCTCATCAAGTGGAAAAACTTACCCATTGAAGATTCCACATAAGAGGATGAGAATATTATACAGAAGCATCCAGAGCTACTCAAACATTGAGGACAACACTTTTTTGAAGGAGAGGGGCATGTTAGGTCCACTATATTACTAGTGTATTCCCTTATTTTTATTATTATAGCGCCATTATTTTTATTGTTGTATCCCTATAGTCACCATATTGTTACTATTGTGTCCCATAAAACCCCACTATTGTTATCATTATTCCCTTACATTATTATTGTTAAGTTGGCTAGGATTATATTATGACCCCATGGACTCCTATATATAGAAAGGATGTTTTTTCATTTGAATCATCCAAGAATTTTTCATTTATGTAATGTAAAGGAGGTTTCCCCCTTGAAGTGTCTAGTTTCTAAGTCATTGATCTCTATTTTCTTCTATTTTTGGATTTGATTTGATAACACATTGTCTAATACTTCATCAGAAAATGGAGTTGCAAAATATTTATGCACACAATCATCATTCAACTTGCAAAAATCCACACAAATGCTAATTTCTCCTTTGGTCTTCTTATCTTGGACCACCATGGGGCTTACCTAGTTTGATTCTTCGACTGGTTCAATGATCCATGCAACAACTGTTTTCTATAGCTCCTCCTTGACCTTTTTCTTCTACTTAGGATCCAACCTGTAAGGGCACTACTTGACAGGCCTGACATTTGGTTTTAGATTTATCTTCATTACACCAAGATCCCTGTCAATTCCTTTTAACTTCGAAAACTTTGTGGGAAACAAGTCCTGATATTCGGCGAGAAACTGTGAAACCTTAACCATTGTATCTTCATCCCAATAATCCCCTATTTTGGCAATGTTAGGTTATTATTTTGTTCCAATATTGATTTTCCTAATCTTAATAGGTCTAGTCACATCTAGAAATTCAACTACAGGTCCAAAAAATGTGCACTGATCTTCAGAATTAGGGATATTGATGTTTCTTGGGTCCTCCTCATTATCTTCAATTGTCACATTCTAAAATTAAACTATATATTTCATATACACATCCCATGCTGGTAAGGCTCATTATTCTGATTTCTCTAGAATTTCAAAGACCACATCTTGAATCGTGTGTAATGTAGTATTGATGCATTGGAATCCACTCTCAAAAATGAAAGTTAAAAAAAATATTTCCCTTAGTGTAGTCTAGTCCGTCATGTCACATCGCAACTCAACCTCCGGATACCAATTCATAGGTATCCTACTTAAATTATGAATGAATGTATGCACCCATCCTATCTTCGACTCTTCTCCCTAAGCTGCAGTCCACCTAGCTAAATGAATACACCGATCTTCTTTTCCTGCATAGGTTCCTTCCAACTAGGTATTGGGTTGTCTGAATAATAGTCGCATCATGTGGGTACATTCTTCCCAATCAGTAAAATTATCTTGGTGTGTTTCCCACCATCGGTTTGGGGTAGAGCACAGAACCAAGTCAACCACATGGAACAGTTATTTCTCTGGAACAACCTTTTTAGGTTCTTATAAAAAGAAATTGACACTTCCTACACCATCATAGTAGGGTAATTCACGAACCTCAGAGAATATACATCATAGATATATGGTTACTTAGTTGCAACACAATGTAGATACTTCATGCAAACAATTCTTCCAATTCTCTAAATCCTCATCAAAGTCTGAGTGGCGTGAACTATCCCTATCCTAGATAATCCTACCATATGTTGTAGGATTAATCCAATCCTCATCCCTCATAGTTAGCTTCTAGATATGATCCACATCCTCTTCTACGCGCATTGGCTCTGTGTATCTTTCTCCTTTTGCAAGGTCTAGAGGGAGCATGAACCTGATTCCATTGTTTTCAAACACCATACTTCTGCACTTGAGTTTGATGGTAGTGTCAATGTCAATATCCCAATCTAGGCCCAACATCGCAGGGAGCGGATCTGAATCATAAACAATTCAAATAACTTCAAATTCATTCAGTGCCTTAACTCCTTCAATATCCACTATCACCCCACAAAGTCTACACGTTGGGATAATCTTCTGCTAATTTTCCATGCACAACTAAATTGCATACCATTCAAGCTTAGGTTCTCCCATATTCTACCAAGTCTGCTTTGGTAGTACATTTGCATTAGAGTCGAGATCCAAAATTACTTGGTCCATTTCAAACTTACCTATCTATGCAGTTAAGTGCATCTCCAAGCCATTTCTTCTCTTATTCTTGTAAATTTTATAAACAACCTTTTTCTCTATCTTAGGCTGCTCCTTCTTGGTGTAGCTATTAATCAAATCTTGAAGATTCTCTAATGCATTATTATTGTGCATAAGCTTGATACATGCCTACAAAAAAGGTTTCATATATGCATGCTCTGCCCCTTCGATAGTATCCATGGTAGGTTTTCTTGGTACTTTAGATGTACCAGGATCTACGAAGTCCTTCTTTGCTTCGAAAAAGGTTTCATTTTCCCTTTGTAGGTTAAACCTCTCCTTTTTCTCAGGAGCTTTCTGATCCCAAACATCGGTAGTAGGCATTTCTTTATCTTCACCATTTTCTACAGCTCTTCTGGTGACAATATTTATGCTAGGTTCTTTAGCATGTGATTCTACTCTCATCATTTGAATTTTCTGCATGGGCGTCTGCGGTTTCTTTTCCTAAATTTTTGCAAAAAACACAAGGAAATCTTCAATAAAATGATCAAACTATCTACAATAACTTTAATATTGTTGTGTTGGGTTTGGGAAATCGTACGCATAATGACCATCCTCTCCAAAATTATAAAAAATGAGTTGTACCCATCCTCGACCAGCTCATCCTCCTCCTCTTCCTCGTCCCCTACCATGAAATCCACCTCACCCAGATGGCAATGTAGGTGAATTTTGTCCTCTACCTTTGGTCTGAAATATATATGAAGCAGCCTGCTCAATCATCAAATAAAATTTTCAAGAGTTATTCTCGTCGTGTCCCACATATCGACAAAATATGTAGTAAGTTTGCTTGAGCTCCGAAATATATTTATCAATCCTAGGGAAAAAATCTATCATGTGTAGTCCATTTGCTTGAAAAATCATGCACCATACTGTGGGAACTTCACTGGGCCCTGCCCCATTCTTAATTGAAATGGGTCCTCCAACTTTGAGATAGTTATTATGTACGCGAAACCGATCCCTATCATGCTCTTCAACTTTACAGCATGTGCACCATACTCCTGTGCACACATCCTTTTCTTTCTCTTTTCACAAAGTTTGTATCTATAAGTGTAATGCAACTAACTAAATTTGGATTTGTTGAGCCCCAACCTGTGTAGCTAGTACATGTGAGGCTTTGAACTTCACAGTGATCTCCATAGCTTCAACCTATGTCGTAATCTTTTTTTATTTAAATATTGGCACATATAAGGAAAAATCATAGAAATGAACTGTTATTTTTGATGCATATCATCAATAGTATATCCTCCATCCCTAATGCTGCACTTCAACCGTTGATCTACCTCCCATACATATTCATTCACTTCTTAGCAGATCTCCTTTAATTTAGTCACACATTGAGTATATGACTTTGCCTTTTTTATCTTCTCCTTCAGTGTGGCTTTAAGATCATTAATTATTGCATTAGGGTTTTTTTCCATGTACCTCATGCAATATTAAGTTGTGCTTTCTTAACATTATCATTATTGATCTACTGCGTTGTCCACACAACATCCGCGAAAAACCAGAATTGGTCAACCTCTTCATTCCCAACACCCTTGAAATTTTGCAGCTTTATTGATGTGGCCATATCAAATCCTGGTGGTGGAGGTGGAGGTGGAGTGGATGACTTTTTAGTGTGAGATGAGTTTGGAAGTGGAGTGGATGGGATCTAAATTATGATCAAGTTCTCTTTTTCTGAGTGTGGAGATTCACCAGAGCTACCTTTTTCAGACTCCTCGTTGCTATAATATTTACCTTTGAGGGAGTTGTAAACAAAACATTCTTCTAGGTCTACCCTGTAAGTTTTCCCGCTATGCTTAGTACTACTAGGACCTATGCGCATGGAGCTAGATGAGCCTCTTCAGGACATTCACTGAATGTGGTTGCACAGAGTACCCTTTTCACATAAAATAATTTTAATCCATAGTTTCAATGAGCATAGAAACTTACCGCTATGGCCTTTGAAAAATATTCTCTGAGTTTTAGAATACAACAAAAAAGTATCAATAGAAAATTCAGTCACAAACCTAATCAAAATGATATCAATCCAATAATCTGTTGCGTGGGTAATTTTATTTCTATATTTTTCCAATTCTTGAACTGGCTCAGGAGTCCACCTGGTGATCGCATCGTCCTTTACACATGTCTAAAACTCAGCAAGATGAGATAACCACTCTTGTAACTCAGTGAAAAAGGAAGCAAAGAAATTTTTGTGGATATTTGTATAGATATACCTTTTCTCTCAATCCTCAAAAGACAACTTAGGGTTTCAATTTTATTGGATTGCAAATTTGCGTACCTTCTTATCAAGACAATATTGCAATTCATTCTTCATCGGATGCCACAACATCACATCTCCCTCAAATAGAACCTGGTCTTGGAAGCAAAGCCATTTTTTGGATTGAGGGGTCCTGACCTAGGTTCAAAGTGTTCTGCGTAACCAAAAAAACCCTCCAACTATTGGCCCTTTCAACAGTGATCTTCTTGTGTAGACCCAAGTCTCACCCGAAGTAATATGGGGCGGTGTTGGAACTAGGTTTCTGCACCCTGAGGGAGCATGCAATGTGGTACTTAACCATACTCATCGGATCTAATGCTTATCAGCCTATGCCAGACTTCACAGAAACCCTGACCTAAATGTAGATAAGAACCCTTAACATACATATGTAAAATATATTATTATACTTCAGTAAGATCTAGCTTAGCAGAGAAGAAACAACACTTGAGCAATCACATAGATGTATTATTTGTAGAATATTTGACAAAAATGTAAACCTTGCATGAATAAATAGATATTTAACATATAAACTCAGATAAATGTGCATTCAAACATAAACATATCTACAACTTGTAGTAATCAACAGATCATTAAACCAACATATTCATGGATAAACATAGAAATCACAATGGAACAGAGTTCGCCAAAACTTCTTCTTTATTAATAGATCTTCAATTTAGTATAATCCTTTCTGCATGTGCACACAACATTAGATTCCTTGCACACAACTTAGGACTAGGTCTTCGTGCACACAGCCAACAAGAAACTTTCTACCAAGACCGAACAAAAACTAGCCCAAAACTTATATCAAAATATTCACAACAACATAAATATCAATGATGTCTTTACTTAACTTAACTCTTACATATTTATATGAATTAGATGCATACATACCATGGTCTCAAACCATATTTTGATACTTGCTATCACTTCACAAGGTTTCTAAGGCTAAAGAATAAATCCCAACAGAGGTTACAACAGATCAATCATTTGGCTTGGTATCTAGCCCTACCAAACTAGAGAGGATTCTCTCCACAAAGTCACAACCAAGAGGGCTGGATGAATTAGGGTTTTAGGCTAGGTATAAGTACATGGGTTTTATTTGGTTTAATTGGGTTTTTGGATGGGTGAATTAGGTCAAAGAGGCTAGGTCAGGGAAAATAGGATTAGGGTTGCAGAGATTCAATGGGGTAAGGTAGGTAGAAAACCTAAAAATTTATGGTTTCTTGATTGGGATGGATCAGATAGGCGAGGAGCTAGAAAGAGAAAGGCTAAGCATGAATTCTTTCTAAACCGAAGAATATGGACAAACTATGAAATTTTTCCCAAAACCGAGCTTGAGAGATGTATTATGTTTATCAATTTAAAAACCATCATATCATATAAATGAAATGGATCATGAAACAAAAAATTCATACATAATGAGACATAAGAAGAATAATGATAAATTTCCATACCACAGGTATCCCAAAGAAATAGCTTTAACCTTTTCATTAGTTTCCTTCCAAATAGATTACACTAGAGTCTCTAATCAATGCATCAACATAAAACTTGGGAAATGAGTCAAAAAGTACATGATATAGACCTCAAAAAAATCATCCCATCCTCAGGGGTCGAATCCATGAGAGGAGGAGTAGTTCCACCAAAAACTGAGTTGAATACCTTGAGTGTAGGGAGGTCAAACTGACTCAACCCTCACTTTTTTCAAATTGATTCATTACATGTCATCAAAAAATTTCACCTAATGTATTTACCCTAGTTAAGTGTAAAAAAAAAAATTACATTTAATTCCATCAATGACATAAGTAAAAACATGATTTATCAATGTGAAAATCAAAATTGCAGAGAAAACTCAAAAAAATCAAACACTTGTCAAGTGCGCAACGCTAGTGTTAGGTGTGCCCTCCATCTCATGACTGAGTTTTGGATGGGTTTCAGGTGTCCAAATTGAGCTGAGGATAGCTCATTAGAAATATTATTCAGTATAATTTCCAAATATGTGCTTGGTTTGCTGAGTGGGCTTAATTTTACCTCCCAAAAAATTATTCTCCCAAGACTACTCAGGTGCGCAGCACTAGGGTGAAAAATGAGGTAAAAATGTGATTTTTTGAATCTTTTTTGACTTTTTCACCTGCCAGTTTGACAAAAAAGGGCTATAAAAGTAGTTTTCCTTCATGTTTCCTTTGTTCTGAATCCAATGGTGGTCTCATTTTTACCAAAATATTCCCCAAATAGAAGCGCAACACATAAGGCGTTGCACTCTTGACAATCCAATTGTCACATGACTGTCCATGAATGAACAAAAACTTCAACAATTTGCAAAAATGTTTCAAATCTTGCCAAAATTTTCTAAATGGTGTCTGATGATGAGGTTTAGGCATGGAGTGAGGCTTCAACAAGGATATCAAGCCTCTTCTTGCATGGTTAGGGTTTCAATTTTGGCATTGGCTTGTTTAAGTTTTGACCTTGCAATATTGTTTCTCTTGGCATAGTGATTTTCTATCCTTGTATGAATATCATTTTCCTTGTTTTATTTCTCCATGAGCTTCTAAAGATTTTGGTTAGCCCAATCAAGCCATTGCTCCTGGTTCTCATTGATTACAACTAAAACTTTCTCATTAAGAGTGACCTTATTTTCTAGTTCTCTTTGTTTCTACCTTTATAGTTCTATGGCACTTTTCAAACCTCTATTCCTTGGCCTTCTTATTAGCACTTGTTCTTCTAGTTCATCTACCACACAATATTTTTCTAGTGTCTCTTCAACAAAGACTTTAGCTTTTTCTACCTCTCTTTGAGCTTTGATGATTTTCACTTCATAAATTAAGTGTTTGGTATTTAGCTATTGGTTCTCCTGCTCAAGAAAGGTAATGAAATATTTAGATCTATCAAGATTACTTTGTAGCTCTCCAATATTGGCTTATTTTTCCTCGATGGGTATGATAATGATCTCAGAGTCATTTTTTTGATCCAAGTCAATAAATTAAAATTATATTTCCGTGTCATGAATATTTCCCTCCTCATGCCTAATATATTCCTAAATATGTGCCTTTGTCATCTTCTACTTTCCTTTGTCTACCTGCTTCACTAATGAAGAAGGCAAGGCCCCTTCCACAATCTATGGAGCAAACACTTTCCTATGACCTCTCTGATATGTTTTTGCCAATGTCCCTATCTGAGCCACTTTGGTATTTTTAAGCTCACTAATTTTAGCTTTGCTAGATGACCCAATATGAGTGTGAAATGGTGATGATGGTGGTGAAATGGGTGAAGTAGTTTTATTTGATCAAGAAGTAGGTATTGTGGGCTGAGATGGAGGAATGGATGTGGAATGATGAGATGGTGGAGGAAGAGCTTAAGAATGTTGAATTAGTGGAGCATTAAAGATGTCATTAGATATGAAAGTGTCCCGTGAGATGTTCAATTGATCAAGGTGATGGAGGACAATGATAATGATGAGAGAGTGGTGAAAAAGACATTTCATCTGGTTGTCATAATCTCTCTTTTGAATAATGTATGCCATTTTTTCAATTTTCCTGAAGAGATAATAAGGTATATTGATCGTTTTAACCCTTGTGAAGTGAAATAATAACCTAATATGGTAGGTGTAGAGTCTAGAGAACCTTCCTTCACTAGAAAAGTACTTCATGACTATTTTAATCATGGGGGCATACCTATCCAAGAGGTAAGAGAAAGGAAATAACCTTTTTCCTTAATTCTTGTACCTTGGCTAGATGTAATGCTCATAATAATGATTCTCCAAGCTTTTTGTCTTGTACCACTTTTCACCAACATTTGGAATTATAGTGGCAGCTATTATGATGGTTGTGGATATTGTAAAAGTGACACCAGCAAGGTTTACCTAGTGGGCATGAATATTAGAGATGAAGAGCCTGCTCAAAATAGGGTGATGTTGGATATTTTGTATTTTTTCACAAAATTCAAAGAATCCTACATACTTGAAACATGTCACAATCATGGGAGAGGCCATGAGTTCTATGGTGTTTGTAGGTTCAAGTCTGAGGATCCTCCATCCTTTGTGTGGCCTCCTCTCTTCCCTTTATTCACTGAATTATCTGTTTTCTTCTTCCATAGTGTCTTGGATAGAAACCCTAGGGAGATGAATTGGGAGTGAAATGTAGGTTTAGGGACTGGGGAGTGGGATGGAAAAAATTAGGGAGGTGGGGGAAGGGATTATTAAATTGAGGGAGGTGAAAGGGAGTTGACATATTTTGGGATTTGGGAATAGGAATTTTATTACAAGTATGGGGATTTGGGAGCCTAGGAAATTGACATACCTAGGTCTTAGGGTTTAGGGGATAAAGGGATTTGGGGAAAGGGATGTAGTGAAATACGGGTTGGTAAAGGTTAATTGTAAAGTGGGCAAGGTAAAAGGGTCTTTAGGGATCAAATTTGGGATTAGGAAGTGAGACTAGGGTTTCTATCTTCAAGAAATAAATGTTTCTGATGAAAATATTGACACCATGAAATTTTCACTTAAGAAATGTAAGGAGGGTGTAATGATGTTTTACTTACTTTCTAGAAGATGGAGAAATCCTTTGCTAAAGGTTTGGAACACTTTCACAAGGTTTTGGAGCGTCTATAGGAAACTGGACAAGTGCACAACACCTTTTTTGCATGTGCAACGCCTATCTACCAGGTGCGTAGTGCCTTTTCTCTATGCGCAATGCTTGTCCTAGGTGAGAAACACCTTGTTCTGGGTGTGCAGAAGCTCCCAGAAACTCGACCTTTCACCTTTCAAATTTGCTTTTCGAGCTCTGTGAGTGATGGCTTAATGGAATAAAGATAAAATCAATGTCTTTTTGATATTTGGATGGGATTTATGCTTAATGGATTGGATATTTTTATCTTTGGGACCCACTTTTCCTTCTCACTTTCACATTAAATTTTTGAAACTATACATTTCACTTTGACTTCTTTCCTTTGATAATTGATCATTTGATGGACTAGGAACTCTTTGCACTCTGATATTTGCTTTTTTTTGCATGTGTAACTCTAAGTTGGAAACTTGGGAACCTTGTACTTATTACATATTAAATGACATTAAAGTACAAAATAAAAATAAAATTTACACCTTTTTGGAATAAAAATTACATTTTAGGATGAAACTCACAAATTTGTAATCAGAATTACATCTTTGCAAATCATATTTACATGGTAAAGAGATGTTATTTTATTCACTCTCTTACTTTGTTGGCGTTATGAAATGGAAATGATATTTTTATTGGACCTTGAAAAACCCTAGAAACCTAATGAAACCTTTACTGAATGAAATTCATGGTGACATGACTGATATTATTGATATGATGACTTTGACCTCATGACTGATGTATAGTCAGAAAGGTATGAAACTATGCCAACAAGTAATTAAATTTGAGGAAGAGTGATGTTTTTTAGACTTGGGGCTACCATCAATGACTAATTTTTTGCATGACCTAGTGCAATGAATAAAAATTTATGAGTGGGACTCCTAAAATGATATGAAAAGAGGATTTGTTATTACTGATGGCAGGATGCAAATACTGAAACTAACATTGGCCTTATTGGGGATGATAGATTTGAAAGAGGTATCAAGAACCACAAAACTCTAGATTTTGCAGATCAATGCCTTATTCATTGGGCCAATATGGTCAAAAACTAAAAATAATAAACATGAATGAAAACTGATAACTCCGATGAAATAGACTGATAAGGAAAACTCAAAATTGACTGAAAATAAAAAACTTACTAAAATTATTGATGATAGAATATCACTGAGACTTGAGGGCTTCAAATCCTGATGAAAACCACTTGTCTGTTGAAGGCATATGTACATTCATGTGAAGTGATCCTTCTAGTGTAACTAATCCAACAGATAGCTACTTATTGAAATTTTTCTCTTGTTTTCCTTGAGTAGGGAGAAAAAAAAAAAAATAGGGCACTCCAAGTGTCTACTGAACATGTTCTTCTGGTACGTGAAAATAATAAAATACATATTCCCTACTAACTGTAGAAAATCAGTAAAAGGATCTCCAAAAATATGAAATGTTACCTTGTCTTGAGATTCAACAAAAACACAAGCACACTCTTCATTCTGATCTGAAAGAAAACATGGTTGTTGATCCATAAGAAGGCATAGGGAAGTATGACTTTCTGCTATCTGAGTGCTAGTTGTAAATTCCTCGAGCATGGGAAACTTTGACTCTATCTCTTGCACGTTGTCTATCGTAGGTTCATACTCTTCAAATTAATATTCTAAATCATCCTTGAACATAAAAAATTATTCAATATTGTCAAACAGAACAGCCCTATCATATTCATGAAATAAAATAGCCTCTGTTAGTTGATCTCCTTGCATGGAATCATCATCACAAATTGGATTACTCACAACAACTTCCTTTATAGTTTCATCTGTCTCGTTACTGCCATCATTTAAACTCAAATTTTCATTTTCAATAATGGAAAAAGTTTCACTAACACATTCTTGACTATGTGAACAGTTCAAACCTGTATTAACTTGGGTTGTAATTGATTGTTCAGGAGTTGATCTATCTCATCTTTAGACAAAGGAGAAACTTGAGTTTTATAACAATTAACATTGACTTGATGATTTTCATTTTCAAGATCAGGAATAAGCATTTATCTTTCTACGTCTTGGCCTTTTTCATCTAAGTATGAAACTACTAATTCTTGATGGGAATAAAAATCATAAAGGGCTTCTATGATCTCATCATCTAGAAACTCTTCATCCCCATACAAATTTTCAAGAAACTCAATGAAATTATCAGTGATCTCACAACAACTATCAGTCATTGACAAGGAAAAATTAGATCTTTGATAATATTGAAAGAAAAATGAATGAAATTCCTTTAGAGAATATCAACTAGAAGATGGTAGACTCTCATACAATGATCTCGCATTTTCCTCCAATTTAGCCTTAAACGTCTTCATCAGAAAATATTCAGGGAACTCAATATTTAGTCTGTGAATATGAAAATTAAATTTGACCAAATGAAAACTACCATCTTCATCGTCTTGACCCTTAAAATTTGACAATACTGATTTCCAATATATATAAGGAATACGGTTTGGAAAACCAGGAATATGAGATCTATTCATAGGAGCATACCTTCGAGCATTTGAATCCATTTTGACAATAGTGAGGTCACCAAGAATATAGTCAAACTACTAGTTCTTGAAAAGTGGATTCGTCATCAAAATTCTAAACCTTTGGAATATTCAACACTGGAGTGGCCACGTGAATAATGCACAACATTCTTGTACCTGATCGGTGTTCACCATCAATAATTAGATCTGATCTTTCTCGTTCTTTCCTAGGGAATATTTTTATTTTTCCCCAACAACGATGCCAATATGTTATCTGTCCGCCAGATTTATAAGGTTGAAGTATAAATCCCAATAGAGGTAACCACAAACCAATATTTTGGCTTGGTATCTAGCCCTACCAAACCATTTAGGGCTCTCTCCACAAAGTCACAGCCAAGAGGGATGGATTAATTAGGGTTTTAGGCTAGGTATAAGTACAGGGGTTTGATTTGGTTCAATTGGGTTGTTGGATGGGAGAATTAGGTCAAAGAGGCTAGGTCAGGGAAAATAGGATTTGGGTTGCAGAGATTCAATGGGGAAAGGTAGGTAGAAAACGTAACACATTCTAGTTTCTTGAGTGGGATGGACTAGACATCTGAGGAGCTAGAAAGAGTAATGCTAAGCATGAATTCTTTCTAAACTGAGGAAGATGGGCAAACTATGAAGGTTTTCCCAAAATAGAGCATGAGACATGTATTATGTTTATCAACTTAAAAACCATCATATCATACAAATGAAATGGATCATAAAATAAAACATTCATAAATAATAAGACATAAGAATAACAATGCTAAATTTCCATACCACAGGTATCCAAAAGAAATAGCTACAACCTTTTCATTACATTCCTACAAAATAGATTACATTAGAGTCTTTGATCAATGCATCAACATCCAACTCGTGAAATGAGTCAAAAAATACATGATATTGACCTCAAACAACTCCTCCCATCCTCAGGGGTAGAATCTATGAGAGGAGGAGCAGTTCCACAAAAAACTTAGCTGAATGCCTAGTGTACGGAGGTCAAACTGACTCATCCCTCACTTTTTGCAAACTGATTCATTACATGTCATAAAAACTTTTCAGCTTATGTATTTACCCTAGGTAAGTGTAAAAACACCATAATTACATTTAATTCCATCAATTACATAAGTAAAAACATGATTTATCAAGATGAAAATCAAAATTGCAGAGAAAACTCAGAAATATCAGACACTGGTCAGGTGTGTAGCACTAGTGTCAGGTGCGCCCTCCATCTTGCAGTTGAGTTTGGGATGGGTTTCATGTGTCCAAAATGAGTTCAGGATAGCTCATTAGAAATATTATCCAATCTAATTTCGAAATATGTGTTTTTTTTGCAGATTTTAATTGATTTGACCTCCCAAAAGATGTTTCTCCCAAGACTTCTCAGGTGCGTAGTGCTAAGGTGAAAAAGGAGGTAGAACTGTGATTTTTTTAATGTTTTTTGAATTTTTCACTTGCCATTTTTACCAAAAAATGATATAAAAGTTTTTTACCCACATTTTTTTCTCTGTTCTAAATCTAATGGTGGTCTCCTTTTGACCAAAAGATGCCCCAAACAGAAGTGCAATTCCTAGGGAGTTGCGGTACTGCGAGTCCAACTGTCACATAATTGTCAAGGAATGCAGAAAAACTTCAAAAATTTGTAAAAATGTTTTAAAAATTACCAAATTTTGTTGAACGGTGTCTGATTATGAGGGTTAGGCATGGAGTGAGGCTTCAGCAAGGATATCAAGCCTCCTTTTCTCTTCTTGCATGGTTAGGATTTCAATTTTTGCATTGGCATGTTTAAGTTTTGACCTTGCAATTTTGTTTCTCTTGGCATAGTGCTTTGCCATCCTTCTCTAAATATCACTTTCATTATTTTTCTTTCTCTAAGAGATTCTCAGAATGTTGGTTATCCCTGTCAATCCATTACTCCCAGTTCTCATTGATTACAACTAAAAATTGCTCATTAATAATGACCTCATTTGCTAGTTCTCTTTCTTTTTGCCTTTATAGTTCTAGGGCTCTTTTCAAACCTATTGTCCTTGGCCTTCTTCTTGTCACTTGTTCTTTTGGTTCATCTAGCACACCATGTTTTTCTAGTGTCTCTTCAAGCAAGACTTTAGATTTTTCTGCCTCTCTTTGAGCTTTGATGAATTTCACTTCATCAATGAAGTGTTTGGTCTTTAGCTACTAGTTTTCCTGCTCAAGAAAGGTAATGAAAAATTTAGATCTATCAAGATTAGTTTGTAGCTCTCTAATATTGGCTTATTTTTCCTTGATTACTATGCTACTGATCTCAGAGTCATCTTGCTGATACAAGTCAACAAGGTCAAACTCTATTTATGTCTCATGAAGATTTCCCTCCTCATGCCTAATATCTTCCTAAATATCTGCCTCTATCATATTTTTCTTTCATTTTTCTACTTGCTTTGCCAATGAAGAAGGAAAGGCCCCTTCCACAATATTTGGAGAAAACAATTTCCTATGACCTCTTTGATATGTTTTTTCCAATGTCTCTATCTCAGCCACTTTGGTCTTTTGAATCTCACTAATCGTATCTCTGTTAGATGACCCAATATGAGTGTGAAATGGTGATGATGGTGGTGAAATGGGTGAAGTAGTTTGATCTGATGAATAAGTAGGTACTGTGGGCTGAGTTGGAGGAATGGATGTGGAAGGATGATATGGTGGAGGCACAAATTGAGCAAGTTGAATTGGTGGAGCAGTTTAGATGTCATTAGATATGAAAGTGTCCCATGAGATGTTCAATTGATCGATGTGATGGAGGACAATGATCTTGATGACAGAGTGGTGAAAAATACTTTTCATCTGGTGGTCATAATTTCTCTTTTGAACAATGTATGGCATTTCTTCAATGTTCTTGAAGAGATAATAAGGTATGTTGAGCATTTTGACCCTTGTGAAGTGAATTAATAAACTGATATGGTAGGTGTAAAGTATAGAAAACCTTCCTTTACAAGAAAATTAATTCATGATAAATTTCATCATGGGAGCATACCTAATTAGGAGGTAAGAGAAAGGAAAGAACCTTTTTCCTTCATTCTTGTACCTTGGCTTGATGTATGGCTCATAGTAATAATTCTCCAAGTTTTTTCCCTTGTACCACTTTTCACCAACATTTGGAATTACATTGGTAGCTGCTATGATGGTTGTGGATACTATGAAAGTGACATCAGCAAGGGTTACCTAGTTGTCATGAAGATTAGAGATGAAAATCCTGCTCAAAATAGGGTGAGGTTGGACCTTTTGTATTTTTTCACAAAATTCAAAGCACTTGAAACATGTCACAGTCATGTGAGAGGCCATGAGTTCTTTGGTGTTTGTAGGTTCAAGTCTGAGGATCCTCCCTCCTTTGTGTGGCCTCCTCTCTTCCCTTTCTTCTTCCTCACTAAATTTTTTGTTTTCTTCTTCCATAGTGTCTTAGCTATAAACCCTAGGGAGATGAATTGGGAGTGAAATGTAGGTTTAGAGAGTGGGGAATGGAATGGAAAAAATTAGGGAGATGGGGGAAGGGATTATTAAATTGAGGTAGGTGATAGAGAGTAGAAATATTTTTGGATTTGGGAATAGGAATTTTACTACAGGTATGGGGATTTGGGAGTCTAGGAAATTTACATACCTAGGTCTTAGGGTTTAGGGGATAAAGGGATTTGGGGAAAGGTATGTAGTGAAAAGGGGGTTGGGAAAGGTTAATTGTAATTAGGGAAGGGTAAAAGGGTCTTTAGGGATCAAATTTTGGATTAGGAAGTGAGACTAAGGTTTCTATCTTGAAAAACTAGAGATTTCTCATGAAAATATTGACACCATGAAATTTTTCACTGAAGAAATGCAAGGAGGGCATAATGATGTCTTAATTACTTGCTCGAATATGGAGAAATCCTTTGCTGAAGGTTTGGAACACTTGCATAAATTTTCGGAGATTGAAGATGAAATTGGACAAGTGTGTAGTACCTTTGGCGTGTGCGCAGTGCCTGTCTACCTGGTGCGTAGCGCCTTTGCTCTATGCACAGTGCTTGTCCCAAGTGAGAAACTCCTTGTTACAGGTGCACAACGCCTCCCATAAACTCGACCTTTCGCCTTTCAAATTTTGTTTTCGAGCCATGTGAGTGATGGCTCAATGGAATAAAGAGAAAATGAATGTCTTCTTGATCTTTGGATGGGATTTATTCTTGATGGATTGGATGTTTTGAGCTTTGGGACCCACTTTTCCTTCTCACTTTCACCTTAAATTTTTGAAACTTTACCTTTCACTTTGACTTCTTTCATTTGATAATTGATCATTTGATGGACAAGGAACTCTTTTCACTTTGATATTTTCTTTGTTGGCATGTGGAACTTTGAGTGGGAAACATGGGAACCTTGTACTTATTACATATTAAATGACATAAATTTACATAATAAAAATTAAAGTTACATCTTTTTGGAATAAAAATTACAATTTAGGATGAAACTCACAACTTGGGAATCATAATTACATCTTTGAAACTCATCTTTACATGGTAAAGAGATGTTATTTTTTTCACTCTCTTACTTTGTTGTCTTTATGCAATGGAAATGATGTTTTTATTGGACCTTGAAAAACACTAGAGACCTAATGAAACCTTGACTAAATGATATTCATGGTGACATGATTGATATTGTTGACATGATCACTTTGACCCCAAGACTGATGTACAATCAGAAAAGTATGAAACTATTCCAGCAAGTAATTAAATTTGAGGAATAGTGATGTTTTTTAGACTTGGGGCTACCATCATTGACTAATTTTTGGCATGACCTAGTGGAATGTATAAAAATTTCTGAGTGGGACTCCTAAAATAATATGAAAAGAGGATTTTTGATTACTGATGGCAGGATGCAAATAATGACACTAACAAGACTCACAGTTTCCCTTTTCACCCATTACAATCATTAAGGAGCTTTGAACCAACCCAAAGCCCCTTGACTTCTGCGCATAGTGTGTATTGAAAATATTTACCCAAAATTATACCCAAAAACTTAACCCGATGAGACCCTATCCCAACACTTCTAAAAAATGAATCACCAACCTAAATTATACTCCATTTAAGATCCAAATGTTTTTTTTGGAAAGTAAAAATTATTTAAATTAGTCTTTGAAGCCATATATACCCCCAACAACTCAAAAACCTTGTGAATATCGACTTTTATAGTGATTTACTTCAATCCACAAGCAATCAATTCAAGAGAGTAATGCTTTTAATGGTCAAAAATGGAAATATATTTAAATCATTGGTGATTATAAATGTAACAATATCTTTCACATACTCTATAGGGCTCCCAAGGTTGTTAGAAGAATGGGATGAGAGATTATTTTCTAAATCCATTTGAGTATTTATTTTTGTGTCACAAGGGCATCGATGGCCCATTTAGGTAATATTTTTTTTATTTTATGTAACCGTTGTTAGTGTTGGGGTATGCATACAAGTCACAAGGAGCCATAAAATATTGAAATAGTATAAAAATGTTGAAAGGGGTGCTAGTTTCTAGAAGCTAGATGATGACACATGTCAATAGAAAAACACAATCTAAGAGGAGATCTATGAAATCCTTACTAGCCTCTACCTAGAGGACCCGCCCATTTTTTTGGTTTATAAGAAGCCTCAAATCCACATTGCAACTAGTGCTCATGCTACTTTTTTCCATGGTTTTGATAGTTTTTGTTTCTTCTACCATTCTTTTACCATTTTTCATTTATCTACAAAAATATTAAGAATGTTAAAAAAATAATAATAAATACAATTAATTGTAAGACTATTCAATTTCTTAGGACCTGTAAAATATCTCAAAATTCCTCCATAGCCACCTATAAAACATCTCAAAATATATTCATATTTGCAAGCTATAAGCATTATAGTGATACCCACTAATTTTAATTGTTAGAAATATGTTTTAATTGATGGAAAAGGTGATAAGGAAGAATGAAAAGGCAAAGAAGATTATGGGATATTGTTAGAATATGTTTTCAAAGGAAGTTTTCATTGATGTTAAGTATTGATATGTTGTTAATTTTAAAGGTGTTGGACAAGTATTGTCAATGGTGGTTTTTTTTTATCATCAAAAGTATGGAAAAGATATCGCAAAGCTCAGATTTTTCCAAGAAGATTGGTGAACAATAGTGGTGGAGATAATTTTTTAAGGTATAGAGACTTAAGATCAATTTCTTGTATAACATATCATCTCAAATGAGGTTTAGACCCACTCAGACGGAGAGAGATCTGGAAGATTTTTCCAATGGTATTTTGAAGCTTAGAAATGTAATCATGGATTGTATGTTATTTCCAATCAAATTTCAATACTCCCAAAGTCAAAGTGGGCAGAGTTAATGTTGGTAGATGGCCTTTGAGACATGTTCAAGTTTGGAGTTTTAGCCAAACATGGAGGAGAAGATAGTGGAGCGGTCGAATAGAGATTCAGGAAGACATGGAATAGAGGAGCAGGTAGAGAGAAATTCTATTAGCCCGATGGTGTAGGATTCTAATACACAATCCGGACAGAGTTACCTCGAGAAGAGACAAAAGGTGCACATAAGCGAGAACCCGAGATGACACAAACTTGTGAAGACATTTCTCTGAAAAAAACGATAGCAAAGTGTTTATTTGGTGAAAGTATACAAGGGGGAGGCCCCACTTTACATGTCATCTCGATGGGTGTTTTACCAAAGGATTAAAAAGAGCAGACAAGGTTAACGCCTATGATGACATTAACTTGGGAGGAGGTGGTCTGATAACAGCATTAGAAAGGCTTTATTATTCGTAGAATTTTAAACAAAGGTGGTCCCAAGTGTCATTTCATCCTAGTGAGTAATACCCCAGAAGGTTAAAGGTGTAGTGCATGTTTAAAATGGCCCAGGATGAGTTAGAGTTAATATAGTGTGGCAAAGCAGAGTAGTAGTGAAGGTCCAATATAAAAGAAACTAGAAAAAATGGAAATCAAAAACCTCTAAAAGGTTTTAATTCAATGGTTTTATTTTAAATTATTTAAAAAGGTAAATTAAAACAAACCAAAAAGTATAGGAACTCTTTCTCTCTCCTCTTGGGGGGACACATGCCAAAATTTTAGTGGAAAATGATGATGTCAACATAAGGTTAGTAGGAAGGACACATGATAGGAATATTTGGTGTTTTTGGGTGGCTTAGTGGGCTAAATATGAGTGACATGTATCACCACTCAGATGGAACCACATGATGCTGATGATATAAATATAATGTCAGTCCGGAAGGGCTTTCCTAAAATATTTATAAGCATTTAGGTAAAGAGCGTGGTGATTACAGGGTGTCAGATAGATGTGGTATATGTCAAAGATAGGTCATCCCGACAATTATTTAATTGGGCCATGAAGTGTAGCAAGGACAACTCATCTCGGTCCCCTGACCTTGGAATAACGTAAACAAGCATAATGGTGAGAAACTAGGTTGACTAGGTGGCATGCACATATGAAATTGATAGTAAGCCTAACCCGTTCATCGATTGGTGCACCAGTAAAGTAGGCAGACCCACCAGGATATATCATCCCAGTACTCGAACCATTAAGGTAACATAAGTGAGTGCAAAGGGTCTATATTTTTGGGGTGATGAGGCCCCATGACATGAAAGGGTATAGAATAGAGTAGACAACCAATGGGAAGAAGGTTTAAGGCAGCCCCACAATGAAAATGTAACCTAAGGAGGATTTACCTTAGAGGAAAAGAAAAGGCAGATAAAGGAAAATGGTTGGGATAATAGGCCTGGGAGATAGAGATTTTTCCGATGGTTAACAAATTATTCAAGTGATTGAGGGCGTGCCTAGAGTTTGGTTTTTGTGGATTTTTCATGTGTTAAATAACCATGGGCTTTCGGGTCGATCACAATACAAAAGAATAACTGACATATTAAAAAGTATTAGCACCTTAAGAATGAGTGGGTCGAAAACTATCAAAAGAACCAAGGGCTAGTGGAAGAACTATATGTAGTTTAAAAAAGTGCTTGAGGCCTTGGATGAATGAGTCGAAAACTTATGAAACTTGGTGTTATATGTCATTATTAAGTATGAATGAGTCGTCAACATTGAAATTTGGCATTTATGTCATATACAATGGAGCGCTAAATATTACATACAATAGGCATGAATGACTTGGAATCTTAGAATGATCGAAAAAAGAGTTAAGAGGCATGTTAGGAATTTTAGATAAATCTAGAGATTTTCCAAAAATAGAAAGTCACAACTAAATCCTATAACTCACCAAATGTCAAAAAATGAAAGTTTAACTCATTTTTTCTCAAAGAAAAAAAAAATTAGGATTTGAAGACTTAGAATGGACATATAAAAGACATATTTGAAGTAGAGAAAAGGAAATAAAATAATGATTAATTCAAGCATTAATGTTGGAGATAACAAAAGCTCCAATTCCAAAAATATCAATGCAATTTTCTTTATAAGTAGAATAGGTTTTACAAAGAGGTGTGCAAGAGTTTGGAGGTGTGTGAGAGGTTGTTAGTAAATCCTGATGCATAATGTTAGTATGCATCAAGAGTGAATCAGATTTTAGATTTGATATCTGAAGGGAAGAAATTGGTGATATTGTTTGAATGGTGTTTAAATGAAGAGTCTTTTATGTGATATTGGAAAATTGCAAAAGATTGATGTTGTTGGTATATTTGGTGATTTTTTCAATAATCAGATTTTGTTGAAGGCGTTTTAATGGTCATGTTGGTGAATATTTGAGGTAATAAAATTAATTTTTATGAAAGTATTTGACTATTGATTTGAGTTTGAAAATGGATGAAAGATGGATCAACATGGCCAATAAGTGGTAGCTTGCATTTCAAGAGCAAGATTCTCTTTAAACAACGGTTGATAAATGAGTAGGGGAAAGAGTCTCTTTTATTAGTTGTTGATAAATGATAAGGGGAAAGAGTCCCTTTCATTGAAAGATAATAAACAAGCAAGAGAAAGAGTCTCTTTCAACAATGGTTGATAAACATGTAGGGGCCACAGTCTCTTTCAGTGAAAGACTATAAATGAGCTAGGATAGAAGTTCCTTTCAGTAGCAGTTGATAAAACTACAAGGAGTAGCTTGTGAGGAAATGATGTAACATGAAATTTGAATCCTGTGTTTTCCATAGAAATAAAAATAAGATTGATGTCTTAAATATATGTTGCACATTTTTATGAACATGGTTATAATGTTATGTTTTACATGATTAAGTTATGATGCTAATAACATGAGTGATTTCCAAAGTAATTAAAAGTATAATTTTTAAGAATTATATAATTTGGTAACGCTACTAATTCACCCCCCTCCCCCCCTTAATAGTGTCCTGGTTTCCATTGTTTCTAAAAATTTGTATCAAAGAAACTAGGTTCATTCAAGATAAATTTAATAGATGGAAGGAAGATAGGGGATCATGAAGAATCAGAACTATATTACCTCAGATGGAGTTCTAATTTTGAATGGCTCAATTTATGTAACTTTGAAGGTAAGAATTATAATCTACTTGCAATATTTTGATTTGGATGTATGGATAGATATGGAGAATGGATTAAAAAAATGAGGTTGATGATCAAGTGGAGGAAATCTTGAGAGGATTTTCCAAGTTACATATGGGTGAAAATGTGAATTTGGGTTATGATTTTGTGAGAATCAGGGGCATAATTTTTTTTTTTGCAACAATTTGACCGTTTATATTGATGGTGTGGGAAAATATATTTTTGGCCAGAGATGGGAAAGCCGGAAACAACAGTTCGACTGGACTATTTGTTCGGTCGAACTTTTAAAATAGTTCAGCCGAACTCATATTTTATAAATATATCGCCCATGAACTATTCTCATTTTCGCGCGGATCTGTTCTCATTTTCTGTGACGCTCCTTTTCATGCGTTTCTATTCTCATTTTCTGTGGCACTACTGCCTTTTTGTAATGTGGTCTATTTTTTTGAATTGTTGCTTTGTTGTTGCTTTGGAGTTGCATCGTGACGAGGATATGCAAATTTCCAAGTAAGTAATCCACCAGTTTTCCTTCTAATGGGTAATATAGAGTCAATATAATTTTCTCTATTTAATTCCAAAGACAAATTAGGATATTTTTGAATGTTAGATAAATGATTTATAACTCTTACTTAGAGAATAATGCAATGTTAAAAAAAGATAAACAAAAAAAAAAATCCAAGAAGGAATGGGATGCATTCTCTAAAGGAATAAATTTGCTTGTTTTAAACTTCATAGCTCAAATGTTATGAAAGCACACGAACAACTTTCATAGTGTAGAAAAGAATAATGTTAAAAGCCTTTTATTTCCAAGCAATGAATAGTATCCTTATTGTTAGGACTCCACTATGTATCATTTTTACTATATACTTTGACACCACCTTACTTTTATAACCATGTTTAAAAAGGATTCCATCATCATTTTCATTTACTTTATCCCAAGGTATATAAAATCCTCTTCTTTATTATATGTTTAATCAGTTTACATATAATTCCATATTACTCTTATATTTTATCATTAATCGAAGTAGATTGTTGCTAACATAAGTCTAAAAGATCGCAGATAAGTTATATGTTGTGCTGGAACAATCGGTCACACGAAACAACAAAATTGCCGAAACAACTAACCTGCTAAGCCGAAACTGACTTCGTTGTTGAAACAAATAAAGAAGCACATAAATCTGGCCACTGTACTTCAAAGGCTTTTGGAAGAGTATTTTGTGGAACAATGGCAAATGTGATGAAGATGAGGTTACACGGATTATTCTCGAAGATAGCATTCTTGTTGTATCTCGTTGTAACAATACATTTTTATGGAAGAATAGAATAGTCCTTGCTTTCTTAAGAAAGAAGAACAGACTAGGATAAACACAAGAGCCCGCTCCTCATGTAATTGTAAGAGATGTCTCCTCTTAAAAAAGAGGAGACATCATCATTAGAGGGGAGTTCGGAAACTAAAATGAAGCGTTTGAGAACATTGTATTTGAGAGACTCGAGCTAGACTCCATTTGTAATGTATCATTTTCTTTTGAGCGTATGAATAAAATCTTAAAAATTCTCTTTGAGCGCTCCAATTTAATTCTTTCCCCGGGGAATCTTAGAGAGGGAAAGGGGGCGCTTCCCTCACAAGATTCTCACCCTTCAATTTCGTAGTTTGTTTAATTTCTTTATGTCGCTGCACCACTTTAATTTGGTTTCACGAATACCATGTATACGCTCATAGTTCATCGAGGCATTATGTAATGTTTCCTTAACACTGCATGTGTTTAGTACATTCATTCTTAAGAAGTTGAGAGATCCATTTCTGTTAATTGTTTGAATGTATGATGCTGGGAAGCAGGTGCTGAAGGTTCATGTACAAAGGAATAGGGTCCTACTCCCACTAATTTCCTTTCTTTTCCTGCAGTGTGATTAGAACAGGAGACAAGTGCTGAAGGTTCATGTTCATGGGAATAGGGTCTTGGTCTCTTGAGTTATCTTTTCTACAAAGTGCCTAGTGTCAGGTAGCAGGTGCTAAAGTTCCTATTTAAAGGAATAGGGTCCTGTTCCTGTTATGGTTGATTGGTTTCCTTTCCTGCAGATTGATTTCTCTTTATTTGGATTCTAAACTGTAACCTAGGAATTACTTCTACTATAACATAATTGACTTCAGCTTTGATTAAACAGAGTGTGAATAATTAGATTTGTATGATTGGTAATTGTGTGGCTTTTTACTACAACATTGTTTTTGCTTTTGAAATTGAGCATATCCAGTGCGTGATTGTCTTTGGAATAAAAAGACTTCCTCGGGTTGACAATTTATGTGGAGCTTGAATTGTGAAAACAATTAAAGCGACCAAAATTTTGGCACCGTTGCCGGGGAAGGCAATTATATATTTCAAAAGCATTAATATTTTCTTTTTAAATGTGCAGATTGTATGAGAGGACGCGGAAACCAGAAGAAAACTAACCCCACAGGTGGCAAAGGCAAAGGAAGGGGAGGAAGAAAGACTTTCATTGACGAGATTGTATCAAAGGATGAATCATCACAGAGATTAAGTTCTCGAAGACCAAAACTTCAGCACTCCCCTCAATCAGATTACAAAACAGAGGAAGTTGTGGGTCCTGAAAATATAGAGGAGCCAGTGATTAAAGAACCAGCAGTCAGTGCTGGAGAGTCAGAAGAAAGTGTTAGTAAATCAACAGAGCACATTGAGGAAATAATAGAGAGTGTTGGACGACCAGTGGAAAACATTGAAGAGCCAGTAGAAGATCTTGACGATCGAGCAAGTGCAGTAGGAGAACCGACAATGGAAGGAAACAATGACGATTTCTTTGGTGGAGGACGTGTAGATCCTGAAGGAGAAGGAAGGGATGAAAATTCTCTCTCTACCTTGGGATTTCCTATCAGTGATCTCCCTGCAGGAACAACTCCTATGAAAAACATTCCATTGTCAGCTTTACCTAACTTTCATGGTTTATCCTCTGAAGATCCGGATGAATTTATTTTTGAATTTGATATATTATGCAGAAGTTATGATTATGTTACTAATGCTCAAAAGTTGAAACTGTTTCCAGCAACCTTAAAAGGAAATGCTTTAAGATGGTTCATGAGCCTTGGGAGTCAGGTAATCACAACTTGGGAGAAGATGAAACAGAAATTTCTGCTTAAATATCAAGACTATTGCTGGACGATAGAAAAGAAGGATGAACTATTCAATATGGCACAAAAGTCGGACGAGAATCTGAAGGACTATGTAGAAAGGCTGCAGTACAATATACAGAGATCTGATCATCCGAATATAAGTAATTAAATTCGCAAAACAATATTACTTAGAGGTTTAAGGGATGATTGTTTAGATATGTTAAACATGCTTGGCAAGGGAGATATATCTAAGGATTCATATGATGAGATTGTTGAACTTTCTAAGAGGTGTTCAAGGGGAGCTGCAAGGAACAGAGTAAGTAATAGAGATTCCACCTATTCAAGAGTGCAGAAATCAGCCAGTGGAGGAGCAAAAAGAGCTGAAATAGGTAATTTACTTGAAGAATTTAAAACTGAGATGTTAAGTTCTTTTGCTTCACAAATTGACACTTTGCAGGTTAAGAAGAAGCAGGCTGAAGCAGAAGCAACTCTGGCTGTCTTTTGCCCGAAATGCAGAGACAAACATCCACTAAGGGAATGCCCAATGGACAAAATACCAATTTGCACCCTTTGTGAGAAAGATCATGAAACAAAACAATGTCCATCTCTACCAGGAATAAAGGCAGCATTGCAGCCAACGGAAGAAGAAGCCGAAGCAGTTTATCTGCTGACTCAAAGAAGACAATGGCAACCAAAAGGACAAGGTATGAATTCTAGTATGCCATTTAATCGTTGGAACAATTATTCTGCTTTCGGTCAAACAAATTACCCTCCCTTTAATCAAATGCAATACCCACCCTTCAATCAAATGAATTTCCCACCCATGCAGCAATCAAACCCTCCCTTTGTTGATCCTTCAATGTGGACTCCTTGGCCTCCACAGTAGCCATCTTCTTTTAACCCTTGGAATTCAAATTGGAGAAGCCAACAACTCCCGTATCCAAATCAATTGCCTAAATTCCAACAACCACTTCCTCTGCCATCAAATGCTCCGCCAAATAACCAAATGAGACCCCAGCTACTTGTGCAACTGAATCCTAACCCCAATAATAAAGTTGTGCAAGTCATTGATATTCAGAATCAGTCTATATTTCCTACTATGCAATGTAATGATATTCATTTAAGATCTGGGAAAATAGTAGAGCCTATTATCGGTGACATAACTTCTTCTGATTCTGATAAAGATGAAACTGAGAAACATAAGAAAGCACAACCACCTTCTAAAAAAAATGTTCAAATAAAAGAACCACCATTCCCCGAGCGTTTGGTTATAACTAGAATGCCTGAAACACCTGCTTTTAATCTTTTGGGGGAATTGCAAAATTTGTATGTTAAAATTCCACTTTTACAAGCATTAAGAGATGTACCAATTTATGCCAGAACAATAAGGGATATTTGTGTTAAGAAACCTGGTAGGAAAACTAAAGATCCCCTTACAGTACATGTGATGGGTGACTTATCTGCATTAATGTCCGGAAAAACCCCTCCTGTGAAATATGGTGATCCTGGCCATCCTACCGTGACAGTTCAGATTGGTAAAACAATGATTCCTCAAGTTCTAGTAGATTTAGGTGCTGCAATAAACATAATGACTCTTGAAACTTCACAATTGTTACACCTGAATAACACAATCAGAGATACACCCACCATTTTAGAGTTGGCTGACCGTTCTACAATTAAACCTGAAGGAGTTGTTGAAGATCTACTTATCTCAGTTGAATCCTGGAATTACCCAGCTGATTTTGTTGTATTGCAGACTAAAACAAAGCCGGGGGGACATCCTTTAATTCTGGGGAGGCCATGGCTGGCCACAGCTGATGCCTTTATTAGTTGCAGATCTGGTTCAATGACAATTTCTAATGGTTATGAAACCAAACAACTTACTCTTTATCCTCATGCTACACCCATAATTAATAATGAAGATTCTATGTGGATGGATTATGATGATAATGCTGTTCAACCTATTCTAACTATTGGGCAAGCTTTAACTCTTAAAGACAATACAGAGGATGAAGTAATTAATAATTTTATCTGTGAACCTTCTTCTGTAATTGCTGAAACACACAATCAATTGACTGCAATTTTTGAAATAGATACCCAAGAAAAGATTGAATCTGAAGACTTATCTCAGACATTAATCACCATCTCATCTAAAAGCATAATAGCTGAAATTGAACCTGGCAAGACATTAAACATAAATCCTGATCTAACAGTTGCTGAAACACAGCAGTTAATGAAGTTATTACATGAAAATAAGGAAGCATTTGCATGGGAATTACACAGATATGAAAGGGATCTCTTCTGAATTATGTACTCACCGAATTTACATTAAAGAGGGATGCCGACCATTCTGTCAACCCCAAAGACGAATGAACCCTAATTTACGAGAAATTGTTAAAGAAGAACTTCAGAAATTGCTCAATGCAGGATTTATATACCCTATATATGATAGTGAATGGGTTTCCCCATTGGTAATTGTCCCTAAGAAAAAAGGGAAATGGAGAGTATGTGTTGACTACAGAGCCTTGAACAAAGCTACTCAAAAGGATCACTTTCCTTTACCTTTCATTGATCAGGTGTTGGATAGTCTGGAAGGGAAGAAATTATTTTCTTTTCTAGATGGATTCAGTGGGTATAATCAGATTAGAATTGCACCCCAAGACCAAGACAAGACCACTTTCACTATCCCTTGGGGAACTTTTGCTTATAGAGTTCTTCCATTTGGGCTATGTAATGCACCAGCAACTTTTCAGAGAGCTGTTATAGGAATTTTTTCTGATATGTTGAATGACTCTATGGAAATATTTATGGATGATTTTACTCCTTATGGTGTGTCTTTTGAAGATGCATTACAAAATCTTGAGAAAGTACTTAAACGATGTATACAAGCTCACCTCTCCCTAAGTACTGAAAAATGTCATATGATGATGAGTGAAGGAGTAGTGCTTGGACATTTTATTTCATCTCAAGGTATTCAAGTAGATCCATCTAAAATATTGGTCATTCAGAATCTTTCTGTTCCTAAAACACAAACTGATGTGAGAAGTTTTCTAGGACATGCTGGATACTACAGAAGATTTATTAAAGATTTTTCTAAGATAGCTTCTCCATTATTTGTGTTTCTTATGAAAAATGCTGAATTTAGGTGGACTAACTCTTGTAAGAAAGCTTTTGAAGAACTCAAGCATCAGTTATCTACTGCTCCTATTTTGAGGGGGCCTGATTGGGCCCTCCCTTTTCATATATCTTCTGATGCTTTAGAAACTGCAATTGGAGCTGTCTTGGGACAAGAGGAAAATCATCTTCCTTATGCTATCTACTTTATCAGTAAGAATATGACCCCTGCTGAGCTTAATTATACAGTTACCGAAAAGGAGTTTCTTGCAGTAATTTATGCCATTAATAAATTTCGACACTATATCACTAGTTATTCTACTTTTGTGCACACTGACCACTCAGCTATCAAGTATTTAATGAACAAATCTGTTACAAATGCTAGAGTTACCAGATGGCTATTATTACTGCAGGAATTTTATATCACAATTGTAGATCGGCCTGGTAAAGAAAATGTGGTGGTTGATTTCCTTTCACGGTTAAAAACTGACAATGATATTCCAGTAGATGATTCTTTTCCTGATGAGTATTTGTTTGCAGTTTTTGCTCACTCTCCATGGTATGCAGATATTGCTAATTATTTGGTTGCAGGAAAATTACCATCACACCTGTCATACAGAGAAAAGAGAAGAATTGTTCAACAAAGTGCCAGGTATAGCTGGATAAGTGGCTGTCTTTTCTACACAGGGCTTGATCAGGAAATCCGAAGATGCATTAGGGAAGATGAAGTGTATGACATATTGAAAGCTTGCCATGATGGCCCTTGTGGAGGACATTTTGCAGATAAGAGAACAACACATAAAATTCTGAGGATGGGTTACTATTGGCCCTCATTATTCAAGGATGCAAAGAAATATGTAAGGGCTTGTGACAGCTGCTAGAGAATGGGCCAACCCAATCATAGAGATCAAATGCCATTAAACCCCCAGGTAGTTTCTGAACCATTTGAAAGATGGGCCTTGGATTTCATAGGACCCATTAATCCTCCATCCAATCAAAGAACTTATATATTAATCTGTACAGACTATATGACTAAATGGGTGGAGGCCAAAGCACTTATTAGAGCCAATGAAGACGCTATCCTAGCTTTCTTATTTGAAGAAATCTTCACTAGATTTGGAATTCCTAGAGAGCTAGTTACAGATGGAGGACCTCCATTCAATTCTCATGGTTTTAATTCTACCCTTCAGAAATATCATATTCATCATAGAATGACTACACCATACCACCCCCAGGCCAATGGGCAAGTGGAAAGCACAAATAAAGTATTAGAAGCCATTCTAACTAAAACAGTGAAGGACAACCGGAAGGATTGGTCTCAAAGGCTCCCTGAAGCATTATGGGCTTACAGAACTACTTGGAGAAACACTACAGGTTTTTCTCCCTATGAATTGGTTTATGGTAAAAATGTTGTTTTTCCTGTGGAATTTGAAATCAAAACTCTAAGAACTACTTTAGCTGTTAATCTTGATTTGACTGATGTGCAGACAGCTAGGTTGCAACAACTTCTTGAGTTGGATGAAAAGAGATTAGATGCCATTCACCAAACCACCATGATTCAACAACAGAGAATGAAGTGGCATGACAAAATTATCAAACACAAGCAGTTCCAAAAAGGTAGTTGGGTCTTGTTGTATGACTCTCGGTTTGAAAATTTTCAGGGTAAGCTACGTACACGTTGGCTTGGACCATATGAGGTAGATGTTGTTTTTTCTAATGGAACGGTAAGACTTTTAACAATTGATGATTCTAAAACACCTCTACTAGTCAATGGTCATAGGCTTCGTTTATACCAGCGCCCTGTTTCTAAAGAGGATTTCAAGACTGCTTGCATGGCTGATATTCATTATCTTTTTCTAGGGGAGTCTTCTGCTCCTCACAGCATTTACTTTTCTGCACTGTATTTTTAGTATTAGATTAGATTATATTTAAAAATAATAATCCCTGTCAAGGGTTGGCATATTACAATTGAATTTTGCAGATTCTGGAAAAGCTCATTAAGGAGGACAGATCCATCATAAGAAGATCTGAAGCTTCAATCATAGAATCTTGTTCCCTTCATTTTATCCCATTTCCTAGTAATATCCCTTCATCCCATTCCTACATTATTTCCCTTTTTCCATTTTTCCCACTTCTACCATTCCTGAAATATCATCCTTCAGCTAGTATTTCCTATCCCTTACTGCTGAAGTTATTCCCTATCAAACACTTCCCCCACTTGTTTCAAACCCAAGTCATTTATCCCATTTTCCTGATTTTTCCCGTTGCTGAAACACCAGTTTCAGCAACATGTCGTTCATTTTTCCGTTGCTGAAACACCAGTTTCAGCAACCTGTCATCATTCAAACATCATTTCTTTCCGCCGCTATACAAGCTTTTTAATTCTCCACTTTTACGCTTCAGATCCTTTGGGTGAAAATTATTCAGTACTGAGCAGATCCTGTTACACTCCTGTTCTAAATTTCATAGAAATCTACAGATTCTTCCATGTATATTAAGCCATTCTGAAGCACTCTACACTTTGAATTATTAAACCAAAGGTAAAAATGTAAGGTATGTGGTTTTAATGTAATGCAGTTAAATTATATTAAAGAGAGGATCTCGCTCATAATGGTTGCAATCTCCACACGCCCAATCATCATTGCACCATACGTAGGGGGGGGGATTTCGAAAACTGAATAATCATTTCACATTAACCAATCCTCCGTCACTCTTCATTCCATCTCCGCCGTCATAGAGACTCCGCATCCTCTGTTGCAACAATTAGCTTGACCAAAGCCTGTGTTTCTGTCTTCCGTGCCTCTGCATGTAACTCAAGCTAGTAGCCATGGGAGGGTCGACTATCAGACACGAGCCTGGTTCGATAAATCTTCTTCAAATGTTCTCGGAAGCCTATCAAATTTTCCAACAAGCAGGATGGACAGCATATTTTGAAAGGTTGGGAGAATTTGATCAGGAACAAGTTTTAGAGTTCGCACAGAACCTTCAGGGGAATTTCTTAGTGGTTCAAGGGGTCCGCATTTCAGTTACAAAGGAGGACATAGTTCAAGTTTCAGGTTTGCCGGCTATTGGGACTCGCTGGTTCAGTAGGAAGCAAGTGATTTTAAATGCACAACAAGATTTTCTTCGTCCAGATGAACTAGTTGAACTTAAAGGCCGTGGTGTAAGTCTGCATTCACTTCCTCGACCATGGCCAACAGTATCAGAATTCATCAAGCACTACTTGACATGCGAAGGGCGTTACCAGGTAGTCTACCAACACGACTTCGTTTTGATGAATCATTTAAGGAATGGTCGATTAGTTAATATTCCCTATTATCTGCTTGGTTGTATCAAAAACATGTCCTATTATTGCAGACGGGCTAAATTCCCATTGTTATCCCTCACCCATCATCATTTATGCCAATTGTTAATTCAGAGGGTTTTTGCTCAGCAAAACCCCCCTCTGAATAATCCACTCCTTATTCCCCAGCAGGCTGAAATTCCTCAGCAGGCCCAAATCCCCCAACAAGCCGAAAGTTCCCAAGAAACTCCTGAGATTCCTTATGAAGGGCAACTAGACGATATCCCAGACTCCCCAGTAATTCCATCCCCAGAGCCAGTTGACCCAACCCCAAGTTCGTCCCACTTAGTAGAGTCAACCATTCCCACTATTTCTATCCCTAGCGATGACTCTCTAACACCCCCATCCCCACCTACTTATAAAAGGAAGAAAAGAACCCCAACAGTCTCTGTCTCAAAACGTCGAACAAGGGCCAAATTCCAAATTTTCACTTCTTCCGAAAGCCCTTCCCCCAGAAAAGAATCTTCCCCTGCAAAGAAAAGGAAAGACAGTGACTTCTCTGCTTTCCTACCAAAAAGGAAAATGAAGATGACTGTTGAAATAGGAGTTACTCCCATTTCCCCTGACCCCGCCACTATTCTGTTGAAACTTCAATCTTCACCCCCATTTCAAATCCCCCAACCCGTCTAGTCCAGTGGCACTACCACACAAGAACCAGTGCCCCGAGATAATACGACATCGTTTATGACTCAAACAGTGACTGTTACAGAA
The DNA here is from genome assembly GCA_034641835.2 of Pinus albicaulis. Classification (NCBI taxonomy): domain Eukaryota; kingdom Viridiplantae; phylum Streptophyta; class Pinopsida; order Pinales; family Pinaceae; genus Pinus; species Pinus albicaulis. The sequence continues at coordinate 4,955,966 of CM076577.1, forward strand.
GAACCAGTCACTTACCCAGAGGCTGAAACACAAGAACCAGCCACTGTGGTACAAAAATCATACACCAAGCATGATGATACAGGGAAACCAGCTGTAGCTGCTCCATAAGAACCAGCTACAGCTGTGGATCAGCAGACAACTCCAGTAGAATCAACCAGCACACAGGCTTCACATACTATGGCATCTTTATTGGAAGAAAATGAGTTTTTGAAGTCTGAGTTAGAAGCCTATAAGAATGAATTAATCGAGGCATGAGAAGCCTTTGATATAGAATTGAATCTCTATATGCTAGCACACACAGCATCAGCAAAAAATAGGGAGCCATGAAAAGAATACATGTGCCATGAGTGTGGTAATATTTACCAGCAGGCAGGCTACAAAGTAGTCAAAATTCAGGTATCTGAGGCATCTACATCAGCTGCAATTAAAGAAGAATGCCCTACTGCTCCACAAGAACCAGTAGGGCTCTCAATAAATTTAGAAAAAGAAACTAAACCACAGATATCTCACCCTGTGCTAGTCAGCTCAGCCACTCAGACAGAAACACAACCACAGATATCTTGTCCTGAGCTAGTCAGCTCAGCCACTCAGACAGTATCACAACCACAAATATCTTGCCCTGAGTTAGTTAGTGCATCCACTCAAACAATGTCCCAACCCAGTACTTCTAATGCCAGGACACAAACCCTGCCATGGAACCAATTAGAACTGATGAACAAATGGAAGAAACAATATGCTGAAGAACAAGATACAATATTACAGCAGCATAAGTTAGCATGGCAGAATCACATGTATGCCAACTGGGATAGTTGGGAACAGACATTGCAACAGCTCAGGGATTCCAAGAGGGAAGTCAAGGAATCAAAGGAAAAGATGGTTTTGATGTTTTCATTAGTGCAGAAGTTGATGGCTACCCGCAAACCCTCTGTAAATTACTCTCTCTTCCTTTCTGAACGTTTAGCTTATTTTCAATTGAAGGCAATAAAGGATGGCAGACCTCATGAATTGCTTACTTCAGAACAATTTGTTGAGACTTTTGCTGAGGCCCCTGAAAGTGACCAGCATTTGTTGTGTGAACTTTATCTCCATAATGAAGCCATTCCCAAGAATAGAAGATTCAATCTCATTCCAATTGCAGGTGATATACAAATAAGGACATTTGTTTCATTTTTGGCCAATCAGCTCACCTGGCAAACTGCATTTATTGCAAGTAGTCATAATGAGGAGAATAGGCTCCTTTGGATTAGACTGGAACCTTTAAGTCCAACCATGTTTATAGCACAATATCACCAATTCTTACAAAAGCCAGGAATGCATAGGTACATGCAACAACTACAGGCTTCAACACTTTTGAAGTGTCAACAGCAAATCAGAGTAAAGGAGGCTGCTGCATTGAAGGCCAACATTATGTTTTGGCAGCAGTCATGTAAAGAAAGACAAGACTATCACCCTTTTAGCCCTGATAATCTCCAAGCTGCACTTTCCAGGGTACCTAATTACATCAGATGCATTCGACATTGTGGAGCAAATTGGATTGGTTACCATTTTCATTTTCCAATTCTATGGATGCCTTCAGAGAAATATCAGTGTCACTATCAATTGGTTGGCAGAGATGAAGCTATAGCATGGCAGCAATTACAGAATAATAAAGGATTCCGAGCTCCGACAGATGCCACCTTCTCCAGCTACTGCTTGAGCAACTTGCATGCACAGAGTCAGTACTCAGACTCTGACTCAGACTAGGAGTTGCCTGAGGACATGCAACATTTTCAGCTGGGGGGGATGTTAGGACTCCACTATGTATCATTTTTACTATATACTTTGACACCACCTTACTTTTATAACAATGTCTAAAAAGGATTCCATCATCATTTTCATTTACTTTATCCCAAGGTATATAAAATCCTCTTCTTTATTATATGTTTAATCTGTTTACATATAATTCCATATTACTCTTATATTTTATCATTAATCGAAGTAGATTGTTGCTAACATAAGTCTAAAAGATCGCAGATAAGTTATAAGGCCGTACGAACAATCGGCCGTTGTCGAAATAACAAACTTCATAATGAAACAAACACCTATAGTCTAGAAATAGCTGGACTCTCATGCTCCAAACAGCCTAGAAGCATGCAAATTCCGTCACTGTACCTGCATTCGGGTATATTTTTTGGAACAATGGCAACAACATGAAGACGTGGTTACATGGATTATTCTGAAGATAGTACTCTTTTGGTATCTGTTGTAACAATATCTTTTTATGGAAGAATAGAATAGCCTGTTTTAAGAAAGAAGAACAAATTCGGGATAAACGTAGATTTGCTCTCATGTAATTGTAAGAGATGTCTCCTCTTTAAAAAGAGGATACATCATCATTAGAAAAGAGTTCGAGTTTGAAAGCTACAGGAGAACATTGTTTGAGAGAACTGGAGCTAGACTCCATTTTGTAATGTATCATTTCTTTTGACAGATGAATAAAATTTCCTTTTGAGCGCTCCAATTTAATTCTTTCCCTGGGGAATCTTGTGAGAGGGAAAGGGCCCGCCTTCCTCACAAGATTCACCCTTCTATCCCTGTAGTTTTTTTAATTTCTTTATTCTGTTTGCACATCACTTTAATTCTGTTTGCTGAACACCAGTTACACAGTTCTGTAGTTCATTGAGTACTCTGTTTCCTTAACGCTGCATGTGTTTAGTACATTCATTCTTAAGAATTTGAGAGATCCATTTCTATTAATTGTTTGAATGTATGATGCTGGGAAGCAGGTGTTGAAGGTTCCTGTACAAAGGAATAGGGTCCTGCTCCCACTAATTGCCTTTCTTTTCCTGCAGTGTGATTAGAACAGGAGACAAGTGCTGAAGGTTCCTGTTCATGGGAATAGGGTCTTGGTCTCTTGAGTTATCTTTTCTACAGAGTGATTAGTGTCAGGCAGCAAGTGCTGAAGTTCCTATTTAAAGGAATAGGGTCTTGTTCCTGTTATGGTTGATTGGTTTCCTTTCCTGCAGATTGATTTCCCTTTATTTGGATTCTAAACTGCAACCTAGGAATTACTTCTGCTATAACATAATTGACTTCAGCTTTGATTAAATAGAGTGTGAATAATTAGATTTGTATGATTGTTAATTGTGTGGATTTTTACTACAACATTGTTTTTGCTTTTGAAATTGAGCATATCCAGTGCGTGATTGTCTTTGGAATAAAAAGACTTCCTCGGGTTGACAATTTATGTGGAGCTTGAATTGTGAAAACAATTAAAGCGACCAACACTTATGCAATCTGATATAGTAGCACTTTAAGTTGAGAAATAGAAACCAATGTTTAACTATGAAACCCGGCCAATTCATTCCCTAGCCATTATGATGGTATCATATTTCCGTCATTGCAGCTCCAATCACACGAAACAATCAATATTGGAAACTTGTAATCTAACCATTCATCCCATATTATAGAAACACTGCTTATCTCTACTAATTACATATTGACTTTATATATTGATAGGCCTAATAAGTGGTTACAGAAGATTCTAGAATATACTTAAGGGAATTTAGATTTGGCTGTCGTCCAGAGGCTTCATCATGAGGGTGAATTTAGATTGGCTATAGTGTGAAAGGAATGTGAAAGAACCTAAAGTGAAATTGGAACCTGGATTGAGGAATATCCTTATTTCATCCAAAACAAGAATGCAATGATGATCTAAATAAAATAGTAATAGGATTTCGGGGGATCAGTTTCAAGGTAATTGAAGGTGAACTTCATTAGAAAATTCATATTACTATAGGAATGGGTTCAATTGACCAGATGTAGCTGGTATTTATTGAATGAGAAGCACACCATCACCTTTTATATTTTTCTCTTGTCTCTTTGCTACAACAAGTATCCGTCTTCCAAAATATTCGTGTAGAAGACAGATACAATCCCTCCATCCCTAGAGGCACTCCGAGCTTATAAGAGGCCTGATGTGCACAACAACTTTCACACTTTGAGGACTAGCACCCTCATTACTTTCTTCACTTAATGCACCATTGTTTCTCACACCATTCCCATTCCCATTGGCATCCATGCTGCTATGAATTACCAAGGGAAACACAGAGATCAGATCTTAGCATATTTGATTGATTCTGATTCATACAATAGCAACAACAAAAAACACATATTGTTGAGGGCCACAATGTAATCAGATATGTTTTCAGTTATATAGAGGAATTGAAATAACTCTTCCTCTTCAGTTAGATGATAGTCCTTAGTTCAGCTCTCTGTATTGACAGCTAGCTCAACAGATTTATTAGGGGAATGGATATCAGTTTAAGCAAAGGGAAGCAAATCATCTGTTGTTAACTATCACTAGTACTTTAATTTTAGTAATAATAGTAATGGTTACGTATTATTTACTGAATAATATTAATATGTGGAAACCTGTAATATAACTATTCATCCCATATTATAGAAACACTGCTTATCTCTACTAATTTTTTATCATTGACTTCTCATATTCACAGTGCTCTAATTACATATTGACTTTATAAATTGATAGGCCTAATAAGTGGTTACAGAAGATTCCAGAATATACTTAGGGAATCCACAAGCTATAACACACTTATTCACTAGGCTCTACATGCTTTCAGATAGAATAAAGATATATCACAAGACCAGGAAAGGGATTAGAACGTCTTTCCATATTGATATTTATTTACCGTATTCATTGTGCTCTAATTACTATATACAAAGGGATTGGTACTAGTTACATATGGAAACAGTGCTATACCTAAGCTAGTAATATAGAGTCTAATTATGGTCTTACTTCTATACATTCATACAGAGTACCATATCTGTACCCATTGTTGATGAAATCAGCTTCCATGTCACTTATAAGGTCAACACACTTATTCTACTTTAACTATAAACATAACCAAATGTGAATTGGTGATCCTGAACAAGAGGTATAAGGGAATTTCTCTTACAACTTATTCAATTTAGATTGATTACTTATATATAAGGGAGATTCTATCTTGCACATACTGGAAGGGTAGTATGGATAAAGAACACAGATTAGGTAGTGTAAGCTCGATCTTCATAGTACTCATAACCATTACACTATAATAGCTAGTTACCTTTTTGACAAAGCTTTACATGTAATCAGGATTAACCATATTCAATTACATGACATAACCTTATCTTAGCTTATAGTTACTTGCTTATATGTAGGGGTTGTTTCCTAGCTTATACCTTATCTAAGCTTACTCTAATCACAGTGTGTTCATACCTAAGCTGGTAATATAGAGTATAATTATGGTCTCACTTCTATACATTCAAAGGGCTTGGTTAGAGTTATACATATGCACAAGTCTGTATTACTGATCTATTGTTTTTCTTACTTTCCCTTGTATGCATTTATTTTATGTGATTTATTAGGGGAATACAAATCAGCTTAAGCAAAGGGAAAAAAATCATCTGTTGTTAACTATCACTGGTACTTTACTTTTAGTAATAATAGTAATAGTTACATATTATTTATTGAATAAGCTTAATATGTGGAAACCTGTAATATAACCAGTCATCCCATATTATAGAAACACTGCTTATCTCTACTAACTTTTTATCATGTAATCAGATCGACTTATCATTTTCATTGTGCTCTAATTACATATTGATAGGCCTAATAAGTGGTTATAGAAGATTCCAGAATATAAGGAAACCAAAAGTGATTTGATAAAAACACATTAGCCAATAAACAAGCCATTTAAACCAAAAGTGATTTGATACAAAACATAGAGTTTAACCTTATATAGGTAATTGTTTCAAATATATTCTTAATTTGAAATGAAAAATATTCAATGTAAAACGCATGCATTCTTATACACCCTTATGTCTACGTAAAGTAGTTTGAGTGATTCCACTGGTCCTCTACACCCTTCTTAGGGTATAATTGGGACAAGTAGTGTTAACTTCTACAAGTTCTAGAGGCAAAGTCTGTAAAGGGCTAGGTAGCCTCTAGATCTCATCTTTTATGAAAGGTGAAATATCTAGTAAAAGCCCCCACAGTCAATCTCTGGAATAGAACTAAATAGAAGTTTTTCATTTTCATATCCATGGTCTCAAATAATTAGAGAGAGAAAAAACCTTTTATATTCAATGTAAAACACAAATTAGCCATAAAAGTTTCCCATTTAAGCCAAACGTGATTTGATACAAAACATAGGTTTTAGCCTTATATAGTTTAATTGTTTCAAATATATTTTTAATAAAATGAAAAATATTCAATGTAATAAACATAGTATTTAGAAACAAAAAGTAATTTGATACAAAACACACGTTTTAACCAAGTATATAGTTAATTGTTTTGAAAATAGATTCTTAACAAAATGAAAAATATTCAATGTAAAACAGATGCACATTAACATATAATTGTGATATTTTCCCTTCTTTCCAACTTAGTCCATCCTTCTAGAAATATCCCTTTTAATGAAGAAAATATATCCATAGTGATCCATTGATATTTGTTCACCAACAACTATTCAATTTTGGACTTATATACCTCAAAACTACACTCATTAAATTTATGCATCTATATCTTTAAACTACTTGAAACTATTTTATTTCACCATAGGAATCATTTCGATATGTCTCCCATTTTAATGGGGTGTATCACATTTCGAGAAAAAACACATTAGCCATAAAAGTTTCCCATTGAAACCAAAAGTTCAATTCGATACAAAACATAGGTTTTAATCTTATATAGGTAATTTTATCAAATAGATTCTTAATTTAAAATGAAAAATATTCAATGTAAAACATATGCATTAACATATATAATTGTGATACTTTCCCTTCTTCCAAACTTAGTGGACATCCTTTTAGAAAATCTCTTTTAATGAAGAAAATATATCCACAGTGATCCACTCATATTTTTTCACAGACAACTTTTCCATTTTGGACTTTTATATCTCAAAACTATGCTCATTGAATTTATGAATCTATATTTTTAAACTACTTGAAACTATTTTATTACACCATAGGATTCATTTCGATATATCTCCCATTTTAATCGGGTGTATCACATTTCGTGAAAAACACATTAGCCATAAAAGTTTCCTATTGAAACCAAAAGTAATTTGATACAAAACATAGGCTTTAACCTTATATAGTTAATGTTTCAGATAGATTTTTAATGAAATGAAAAATATTCAATGTAAAAAACATGCACATTAACATATAATTATGATACTTTCCCTTCTTTCCAACTTAGTGGACATCATTCTAGAAAAATCAATTTTAATGAAGAAAATATATATCCATAGTGGCATTGATATTTGTTCACAAACAACTCTTCCATTTTGGACTTTTATATCTCAAAACTATGCTCATTGAATTTATGCATCTATATTTTATTACAACATAGGAATCATTTTGATATATCTCCCATTTTAATGGGGTGTATCACATTTCGAGAAAAAAACATTAGCCATAAAATTTTCCCATTGAAACCAAAAGTGATTTGATACAAACATATAGGTTCTAACCTTATATAGGTAATTGTTTCAATTAGATTTTTAATTTAAAATGAAAAATATTCTATGTAAAACACATGCATTAACATATATAATTGTGATACTTTCCATTCTTCCAAACTTGGTGGACATCCTTTTAGAAAAATCTCTTTTAATGAAGAAAATATATCCATAGTGATCCATTGATATTAGTTCATAGAAAACTATTCCATTTTGGACTTTTATATCTCAAAACTATGCTCATTGAATTTTTGCATCTATATTTTTAAACTACTTGAAGCTATTTTATTACACCATAGGATTAATTTCGATATATCTCCCATTTTAATGGGGTGTATCACATTTTGAGAAAAGCACATTAGCCATAAAAGTTTCCCATTGAAACCAAAAGTAATTTGATACAAAACATAGGCTTTAACCTTATATAGTTAATGTTTCAAATAGATTTTTAATGAAATGAAAAATATTCAATGTAAAACACATGCACATTTACATATAATTATGATACTTTCCCTTCTTTCCAACTTAGTGGACATCATTCTAGAAAAATCTCTTTTAATGAAGCAGATATATATCCATAGTGGCATTGATATTTGTTCACAAACAACTCTTCCATTTTGGACTTTTATATCTCAAAACTATGCTCATTGAATTTATGCATCTATATTTTATTACAACATAGGAATCATTTCTATATATCTCCCATTTTAATGGGGTGTATCACATTTCAAGAAAAACACATTAGCCATAAAAGTTTCCCATTGAAACCAAAAGTGATTTGATACAAAACATATAGGTTTTAACCTTATATAGGTAATTGTTTCAAATATATTCTTAATTTAAAATGAAAAATATTCAATGTAAAACAAATGCATTCTTATACAACCTTATATCTATGTAAAGTAGTGTGAGTGATTGCACGGGTCCTCTACACCCTTCATAGGGTATAATTGGGATGTGTAGTGTTAACTTCTACAAGTTCTATAGGTTGAGCCTGTAAAGGACTAGGTAGCCTCTGGATCTCATCTTTTATGAAAGGTGACATATCTAGTAAATGCCTCTATAGTCAATCTCTGGATTAGATCTAAATAGAAGTTATTCATTTATCTCATGATATTGTGTCATTTCTCCCATGCATTTGCAATAAATGTCAATTTAATATATATTTTTATTGATTTTCTTTTTTTCTTTTCAGGGATAAGAAAACCATTAAATATGGTTGAAAAATGGAAATTATGCATAGAATTTTCTTGCTATCCCAATCCAGGGAAAGCAGTGATTACATATGTGATTTCCAATATTATGACTAGCAAAGTCGTCCAAAGGAAAATGAATATACTGGGAAGAACAACAAACAACGAGGCATATTATATTGGATTGATAGAAATCATGGGAAAAACTATGGAGTATGGATTAAATGGAATTGTAGTTTTCACCAATTCTGAACTTGTGTGCAACCAGGTGAATGGCATGTACCAAGTTAAGAATGAAAGGCTAAAAGAACTGCATGGAATAGCAAATAACATTGTTAGCCAATTTCAATTTTTTAGTATAATACATTGTTCAAATGTGAATAATATGTCTGTTGATCTAGTGCGTGGGGCAATGCCAATTCAGGATTCATCTATCAAAGATGAATTAATAGATGAAATAGAATTATACGGGAAAATTCCAATGCAAGATTCATCTCTCAAAGAAGAATTATTTTTGAGACGCTCTTCTTCAAAAATTCAAGATTCATCTCTCAAAGATGAATTAGTTTTTAGACGTCCTTCTTCAAAAATTCAAGATTCATCTCTCAAAGATGAATTAGTGTTGAGACTCTCTCCTTAAAAATTTGTTGATGGACATTGTAACATATATTGGATATGTGTGTGTTTCATGCTTATAAATGTGTCTTTTTTAATGACCATGTGCCTTTTTCAATTATATACCATGTGTTCTCCCACCACACCATGTAAAGCGCAACTTGGTGAATTTCACATTTGCAACAAGTGGTGAACTTCGTATTTTAATTATTTTTATAAAATTAAAATGCGGGGAATTCAACAATTTTTTGTTTAAATGGAGTTTCACTTCTTTTTTAATGACAATGTGTTTTTTTCAATTTTATACCAAGTGTGCTCCCACCATGTAAAGTGAAATTTGGTGAACTTCTCATTTTTATAATTTATTTTGCTTAAATTGAGTTTCACACATCAATTAGTGGTTTGAAAGTTGTGTTTTACATAATTTGTGTACAATAAATTACATTAATTTTCTGAAATTTGTTTTGAATTTATTTTAAATTCTAGTCATTTAAAAAAATAATTGTAAATGTCCACCGTAGATATATATATATCATGGAGGATGAACGAAGATCAACAAAATCCCATATCTCTAGGAGAGGGGGGGATCAGGGATCGAGGGATGTTCATGGTATTTAAATATAATATTAAATCTCCATACATGTGTGTACATATGGAATTGATTTTTGATCGATTTTGTGAGTTAAATTAGTTGTTAATAAACTTTTATTTTTTTATTTTTTAGGAGATAAGAGGAGAAGGGTCTCTACTCCATCCATGGAGCATGCTAGTGGTTCACCCAGTCGTGGTATGGTTCACACAATTTAATAAATGAATATGTACATGCATTTATATGTATGAATGTATTTTTCAATTGATTATAAATTTGTATTGTTTATGAAGCTTCTCTCTCATCTCGAGAGGTTGGTGGTGGTTCAAATCCCCTTAGAGGGCCATGAATAAGTAGTAGCAGGTTGCGTGAAGGTGGTGAAATTTATTCCCTCGGAGGCCAATCAACGACTGGTGGTGCTGGTTCTCAGTAGGGTCGTTCTGGTTCTCAACAGTTTTAGGGTGGGGAAGATTCCAGCCAACCACATCGAGGTTGCCATCAATTTGAATATTTTTTTCATTCAATTTGCACAAATTTGTTTACATGTGTTTTTTCTAATACAAAATTTTTTATATATTGATGCAGAGGCTGAAAATGCTCCAAATGTTGGTAAAAAAAGACAACAGGGTAGAACACTTCATTCAAGAAGAAGGTTGTCCACCCACCATGACTTATCTGGCCGATCTGATATACCTTGGGAAAGAAACATGGAGCAATGCACCTTAGAAAGGTGTCAAAAAATTCATGCAAAATTGCAGAGATATCTCATGGCTTTGATTCTACCTACTGAAAGTCGACAAAGCTTGGAAATAGTTACACACTCTCTAGGCAAACTAGTAGTTGTGTACCGAAAGCTTGGGCCAAGGACTGATACATTTGTAGAAGTGATGAGAAAAATAAAGGAAACAGTAATGGGTCCTGATAAATGGGAGGATGTAAAACAAAGAGTTACAAAAGAAATGGAGAAGTCAATGTTTAATTTCAAAGAAGGGCCGAAAAGAAAGATGTTGAAGGTGCAATATTTCAAGCACCCTAATATAGCTCACTATTTGTATGATAGACACCTTTCTTCCTATGAAAGACTCCCATGGAATGATGAGGTTCCTCTTTATTTTGCAAAATTGTTTTATGCAAAATTCTTTTTGGAAATGAAACCCAATTACAATGACCTTCCATCTAAATTTTTTTGTCCTAGGAAAGGTTGATTGTGTGACTGTAAGGGCGCTAGGCGTGACGTTGACTTGCCTCGCCCTGAGCCACCATTTTTTAGTCGACCTTTGCGGGTCAAAACTTTGCGGTCAGATATGGAAGCCACTTCTCAAATTAGTCGAGAAGCAAGGGATGCTATCATCGAAAATGTTCACATTGGATTGGGTGGAGTCAATGTTTGTCTGAATCAACAAAAAGCACGTGAGAATGCATGAACCAATTTTGTGTATTCTACAGATGAAGAGATTGACAACATGAGTGTTGAAGATCTCAATATATATGCAAAAAATTGTCGCAATGGTTGGCAAGACCTAATTCTTCATGAGGAAGAGGGCATGTCAACGGTATGTGTTAATGGTTAGGGTTCAATTATTTTAACACATACATGTACAATTTGTAATAAATACACATGTATATGTATACATTTATTTGTATGTACATTAATCTAACAAAAATGTTTCATTATATGTTAAAACACCATTTATAGTTATCACGCTTGATGAATGACGAAAATGTTAATATCACGTTCAGAGCCTCTAGTTCAACTAATCAAGATGGGTCTCACCATCAATATATGTTGACAAATGCTAGTGCTTTTTAAAAGTGATATTTTTAAAATAAATAATTGTGCACACATGTACATTTACATATATAATAATAAAAAAATTTAACAGATTCTGATTCTGTCTGATTTTTTTGGGATGGCGGTACCTTCATCTTCCTTAGGAGATGTACCTTCTACTTCCTTACGAGATGTGCCAGATCCGCAACAAGTATGGACAATTTTTCACTTTTAAAATTTATGTTTTTAAGTTATATATATTCCACAGGTCAAAAAGTTCCATTCAAAAATGAGATATATCTATATCTTGAGTTATTTTAAATTTTTTGAATTTTAGGTTTTTGGAGATTTTATTTTGGAGCCTCTCTTAGGAGATGTCCCAAATCCACCTGCAGAAGTATTCAATTTTTCACTTTTAAATATATATGTTTTTTTAAAAGTTATAATTTATAAATTGAAGTTTAAAATTTTATTATAAATTGAGATCTTGATCTTGAGTTATTTTATACTTTTAAATTTTTTGAATTTTAGGTTTCTATAGAAGATTTCTTTAATCCACGGACTCTAGCGATGGAGATAGGAACATCCACACTATTTCAACCATTTGAATAAGTTGTCTAACTTTTTTTTTAATATTATTGAAAATAAGTTTATATATATGTGCATTTTCCTATGAAATGTTTTAATATATATATAATTGTACATGTATGTTGTACAATTTACTGTTGGAGATGTTCCCATGGGGGAATTTTTAGCAGGTGAGCAACAAATGGAGAGGGAACCTCATGAGGTATTGCATGATTTTTTTTATATTTTGTTTTCTACATGAAGTTCTATATATTCTCACTCATTTTTAAAACATCAAATTTTAATGTTTGTACTTGCATTGTGTACAGGTTCCCCATGCTTCTCAAGATAGCTCATGGATTGAGACTCTGCTAGAAAAGACACTACATCCATCTATATTTGATTGATGATTTCTAGATTTGATTGAGATTTCTAGTATTAAATTTACTTTTTTATATATTATCTTGATGCAGTTATATATATATATATATATATATATATATATATATATATATATATATATACTTGATACCTGTGAGATCTAAAATTTTTGGACATATTTTATTGTGTTAATATAATTTGTTTTGTTTTTAAAAGTTAGGTTTTGGATGGTTGAAGTACTTTTGGCATGTGAATGTGAAGTAATGTTGTGTTGTAATTTGTTTTCTTTTTAAAACTTAAGTTTTGGATGGTTGAACTACATTTGGCATGTGAAGTAATGTTGTGATCTATATTAATGTTTTGCTTTTGAACTACATTTGACATGTGAAGTAATGTTGTGTTATAATTTGTTTTGTTTTTAAAACTTAAGTTTTGGATGGTTGAACTACATTTGGCATGTGATATGTTGTTCACAATCAAATCTCTATCTAATTTTCATGGGCAATATGCTTAAACAATCTGGATCCTTCCCCTTTGCCCTGTAAACCCATTTTAATGCCTATCGCTGCCACCTCCCTCCGCCTTCAATTACATTATAAAAGAGAAGTCGTAATCGTTAAGTCGAAAACCTCACAGGCCTAGCCCCTTAACCACTTCCCCTTTCATTTCCACCATACAACATAAACCTTATTATAAGGTCTTATATTATATAACCCCCGCCACTTTTCTATCGCAAATCGCACCCATCGCAATTGTTTGCAGCGCGATCGATCGCGCCATCGCACTTTCCATTTTTGTGATTTGCGCACCCATCGCAGATCCGCCCCATCGCAAAAGCGCAAGCTTCTGCTCATGCCATTCGCTCCATCGCACTTTCCGTTTTTGCGATCTGCACTCATCCGGTCACATCCATCGCATAGCGCAGTTTCCTGTTGCGCCGCTGTCTCCCCATCGCATTTTATCCATTTGAGAATTTGCGATATGCGCTCCGGGTCCCACTTCCAAAGCTCTCACTCCATTGTTTTGTCACGTTTTCCTTTGTAATATCTCCAAAAGTTAACCTTTGGGTCTTTAAATTGTTAGCGTTTTTCCGCCACTCTTCGTCATCTGCCCACGTGTTATCCGCTTCTCCCTCCACCATCCACATATTCTGCTTAGGTGTCACATTTCAGTGTGTTTGTTTTATATCTGCACCTTCGTCTACTCATCCATGCCTTCATCTTCACCATTTCCATCGGCTCCACCATGTTCGCCGTCTCTGTGCTGGGTTTTATTTAACAGGTTTCGGTTTTTGCAGGTTTATTACGGCCAATAATTACCATGATTCATCATTTCCATTACAAAGGCCGAGGATGCATTGCAGGACTATGTTCCAGGAGGAAAATTGGTGAGGAAAGATCCGAAAGCAGCTATGATATGACCACCATTAAAGAAGGCGAGGATTTGAATCTGTAGAACCCTCCAGAGAAAATCAAAAGGCAAATCTGGGTGGATGAAAACATTAATGCAGCAACAGATTATTAATGAAGAGGCTATGAATTCATTGTCCGGCAGGAAAGGTTTCAAATTTGAAATTCAAAATTAGAAGGCCGAAAGTACTATGTACAGAAACAGGCACCTCAAGGTTTAATTGCCGCAGATCTCCCTCCTCCAGAAAAGGGCGGAACATTTGTATATTTTATTATTTATGTCTTGTTTATGAGGAGATTTTCATTTTCATCATTCATTTCTGAGAGTAAATTGTAAAGTACAGTCATTTATGTTTAGTCATTCATAGTATGGGCGCGAATTTTTTCTGCCATTTTATTCAAATCAGATCAATAAATGTAGGATACCTACCCCACGCTCTGGAGCTTTCCATCTTCTCTATAAAAGGTAGAAAGAAAGACATTGTAAAGGTTCCAGATTTCTATCAGCAAACTGTGCAGTGAAAAGGTTTTTGTATACATTTTGTAATACTTCTGTATGAAGGTTCAGAGCCCGTAGGGTCTCAGTGAGGAGGAGTTATAACTGTAATGAGGATTCTGGTCTTTGGTATCTCACAGTATGTAATTTCTCTTATGTGTTAATACAATATCTCCTTTCATGCTATTTATCTTCTTGTATCATGTTCTAGAATGCGAGTGGCTCACTAGTTTGTAGTAAGGATTCATCCTTGTTGATGCCCTTTCTGGAATTAGTCAAGCACTTTAAATAGGCCTAGTCATGATATACTGTTCCATGTTCATCTCTTCCATATTTTATGCTATATTAGTTACTTGAGGAGGGTGCTTTTAAAACGCCATTGTCATATAAGGATTCATAAATTAATATTCCCTTATGTGGTTCTATTGTGTATCTGGGTATCAGTCTCGTGTTAACTAATATTTTCTCTATGTTTCCTCACTGCACTCACTTCCTGATATTTGATTTCTGTGATATATTATTTGAACTGGCCCTCTTTACAGTAAGATGTCTCTTAACTGTCTGATGCCTTTGTATTGGAGTTTTACATGATGTCCCTACACTATTCTTATCTTTGTGTCAGCTTCTGAGAGAGTTTGGTACCATTCAAAACTTATTTCCTTGTTCAAACAAGATATAGTAAGTGAGCTCTTGGACTGACAATCCAAACTATATGAAGTACTCCTTCCTATATTAAGATGTCCTAGGCACTGGTCTATGGCAACTCTAGACTATCTCTAGGGGTGACAAAATTGTCCACAACATCTTTCTGGCGCCGTTTCCGGGGATCGAATTCAAGAATATCAGTTTCCCTGGGTCTCGAAAAAAAATTTTCACTCTCTAATCAGGTGAGCACAGAGAGTTGAAGAGTTGCATATCCCTCACCTTGGCGACTCCACTGTTCTTTATTTGATAAATTTTATTGGTAGTCATGGCTTCTCGAAAGACACATTTGAGGTCAAATACATCTCAGTCGAAAACACCTTACGTGTTTGAACCAGAGAAGATCATTCATAAAAGAGTTTGGAAGGAGAGGAAGTTAGTTCATGCTGAAAACCCTGAATATTCCATTGAAGATTATCCGCCCTCTTCTTCTCAAGAGATCAGAACAGAAAGTCCCGAGTTTTACTCAGAAACTCCACGTAGAGGAAGTGTCTGGATTGAAGAAAACTCTCATCCTACTCCCGAGGCTGAGGAAATTAAAGAAGTCACAGAAGTAGCCGCTGTTAGTCGTGAATTATTCCCAGCTATGCCTCAGTCCTCCATATCATATTTTCCCATTGTTATTCATACTCTGCTTCCTCCTACTCCTCTCCCTTCATTTGTATCTCAGACTGTTGTACAACCCCCACCTCCCCCAATGGCTAATGTTCCTGCTTTTCTATTGAACAAATATGCTCCACTGGCCTTGCCCCAAGTGCTGAATGATATGCCACAGGATTATCTAAAGATTCTGCCAAGATTTAATGGTGAAAATGAAGTTGATGCTCAGAAACATCTTGAGACCTTCTGCTCTTTTGCAGAGAACTTAAATGTTGAACACCTTGATGTGGTCTTGAGATTGTTTGTGCAGTCTTTGGAAGGGGAAGCCAGAAAATGGTTCAAGACATTGGGGAACCGTTCAATAACCACCTGGGATATCATGGAGAATACTTTTCTCAGAAAGTGGGGAGAAAAGAAAGATCATGGTCAGTTTCTTACTGAGTTCAATACTATGAAGAAGAAACAGAATGAAGGGGTATCAGAATTTATCAAAAGATTCAACAAGTTATATTTGAGCTTGCCTCCTGAAATGAAGCCCCATGAAGCTGCTGCCAAGATAATTTTTATAGCAGCCTTTGATTTTGACTTTGGATTCTCCTTGAGAGAAAGAAAACCTGCCACTTTAGATGATGCACAATCAGATGCTCTGGAATTAGAAGCAAACTTTTCCTCCACTGGGAAACTGAAGGGAAAAATTGAACAAGATACTAGGAGGAGAGGAAAAGAAGAGGTTTTCACCTCTAATCAGGAAAAAGATTTAGATAAAATGGATGAAATAAGCAAAATGATAAAGAAGATGGTAAAGCTTGAACTGGAAGCTAAGAATGCAGCTCCCAAGAATTTCTATAATGCTCCAAACAGAGGATATAATCCTCAGTACAGAAGACCCCCATTGCAGATATTGCCAAGAGAAGCAAAGGAATCACAGGACCAGGTACCTCATCCCTTATACCTGGAAGGTCCAGCAGAAGAATCCACTGATGATGCGGCTTATGGATTAGAAGAATCAAACCTGGCTCTTTCAAATAATGATGATATGGAATGCCCATTGCAAGATGAAGAAGAAGAAGCAGAGATTGACCATTATTGTAAGCAATTTGCTGATTTCATGCAAGCACAATTCAATGTCAAGTATGATCTCAGATCTTCAAGGAAGAGGACCAGAACTCAAGATCAAGAGGAGGAGCCACCTCAGAAAGAAGCACCCGCTCAGAAGGAATCAGCAACAAAGAAAAGCATAGAAAAAGGTAAGGACCCTCTAAATGTTCCCCCGCAGTATAATAATCAGATTCCTTCTTCTTCGAAAGTAGTCAGTCCTCTCAATGTTGAGTCAGGGTCGAAAGAAATTAAGTCTTCAGTTGAAAATAAATAATTTAAAGAAGTTGTGATAGAAAAGCCCCCATCTGCTTTCAATTTGCAAAAAGAACTTGAGAAAATTAAGATTCCTATCCCCCTGACTGAACTATTAAAACAGCCTGTATATCAGTCCCAAGTTACTTCCTTTATTCTTCCCCCTGAAATACCAATCGTGCCTGATAGTTTAAACCTTCAAGAATAAAGACCCATGGTAGTCTTTGGCCCACATGTTGAGGAGATATACCCCTCTAATCCTCCCTTTTACGTGTCCCTAGTCATTCATGACCTGCTGTTATACAATTGTATGTTAGATTCTAGGGCTTCCCATAATCTTATGCCTTTGCATGTCATGGAGCAACGAGGGCTGCAAATTACAAGACCATACAAAGACCTATATTCATTTGATTCTAAAAGGGTTAAATGCGTGGGAATGATTAAGGATTTAGTGGTCAATTTGGCCCAAATTCCAGCAAAAAGTGTGGTCATGGACATTGTGGTTGTCGATATCCCAGCCCGCTTGGCATGTTGTTTTCAAGATCCCGGGGTACAAAAATTGGTGGGTCAATCAAATTGGATTTAACATATGCTATTGTCCCAGTCTTTGGAGGACAGGAGAGGAGGTTATACAGGGAGACTAGATTTGTTAAAATGGTAACTAGGGCTGACTGCTCAGAGAACTCTCCAGTTTATAACAAACAAGGAAACTTCTCATGTTTGATGTTAGAATAAAACCAAAATTATGCTCATGAGCCCATTTTTGGTCAAATTCAAGCTGAGCAACCTAAAGAAGATCATGAATCAGGAATTTGGACTTTGCATTTTGATGGAGCAAATTCAAGAGAAGGCAATGGAGCTGGGGTGCTACTAATCTCCCCTACAGGAAAATGGGTGCCAATATCCTTTAAATTGGAGTATGAGGCCACAAACAATGTAGCCGAATATGAGGCACTATTATTGGGACTGCAGACAGCCAGAAACATGGGCATCCAAAGTTTAAAAGTCTTGGGAGACTCTGAGCTGGTGGCAAGACAGATCAAAAATCAATGCCAAACTAAGCATCCACGTCTGAGAGCTTATAGAAACGAAGTGTGGGACATGATAGAAAATTTCTTCTCAGAATTTAACATACAGTTCATGCCCTGGGAGCAAAACAGAATAGCAGATTCTCTTGCTGTAGCTGCCAGTACATTTCGTCCTCCTCAGAATCCACTTCTAAGATATGAAGTGGAGGTACGTTACAGACCCTCCATTCCAGATAACATAAAGCATTGGCAGGTATTCGAAGATGATGAACAGATGAAGAGATTCATGGAGACAGTGGGAGAATTCTCTAATATGGAGATTGATGATAATGAGGAGGAAGAAGTTGAAAATATTGCAGAAAACAGATGGGAAGAAACAATAGCAGGAAATAAAGTGCTACAGCTAAAAGGAAATGTTATACCTAGAGGTCTGGTGCCCCTAGAAAGATCATTTAACAAAGATGACATTCCATTGCAGCCAAACAAGGTGACAGAAGAAGATCAAGTGGGAGATTTGAATCTGGGTACTTATGCTGATCCCAAAATTGTAAAATTATCTAAAAGAGTCCCAGAATAATACAAAGAAAATTATTTGAAGTTGTTTCAATATTACAAAGACGTATTTTCTTGGTCCTATTAGGACCTAAAAACTTTTGATGTTAATATAATGCAACATAAAATCCCTTTGAGGGAAGGTGCAAAGCCTTATAAGCAGAAGCTTAGACAGATAAATCCTCTGCTGCTTCCCTCTATTGAAAAAGAAGTCAAAAAGCTATTGAAGGCTAAAATAATTGTGCTATTGAGATATTCTGAGTGGGTAGAAAACCTTGTTCATGTTCGAAATAAGAATGGAGAAATAAGGTTGTGTGTGGATTTCAGGAATTTGAGTAGAGCATCTCTCAAAGATAATTATCCACTGCCTAAGATGGACCACATCTTGCAGAAAGTAGTGGGAGCGTCCAAAATGTCAATGATGGATGGTTTTTCTGGTTATAATCAGGTGGCTGTTTTCCCAGAGGATTAGAAGAAAACTACATTCACTACACCATGGGGAACCTTTATGTATGCCAGGATGCCATTTGGATTAATTAATGCAGGAGCTACTTTTCAGAGGGCAATGGATATAGCCTTTGTTGCGGAGCGGGACAAGTTTTTGGTGGTATATCTCGATGAAATTACAGTGTTTTCGAAGAATGATAATGAACATATTGAGCATTTAAGAAGAACTTTTGAAAAGTGTATAAGGTATGGCCTGTCCCTCAACCCTCAAAAGTCTTTATTTGCATTAGATGAGGAAAAACTCTTAGGGCACATTGTAACTAAAGACGGTGTAAAAATAGACCCTAAGAGGGTGGAATTAATAAACAACATTCCTCTACCCATGAATAAGAAGGAGGTTCAGGTGTTTTTAGGCCGAATTAATTTTTTGAGAAGGTTCATTCCTAACTATGCCGAGATAGTTAGACATATAACTAATATGTTGAAAAAGGAGAATGAAGTAAAATGGCCCCAGGAGTCTAGAAATGCATTCGAAAGGATAAAACAGGCGTTCGCTGAAGCTCCTGTGCTAGCTGGACCCGATTACAAAAAGCCATTTATGATATTCTCATTTTCTTCACCCCATACAATTGCTGGAGTATTATTGCAGAAAAACGAAGAAGGATATGAACAGCCTATAGCTTTCTTCAGTCAAGTGCTTTATGATGCTGAATTGAAATATAATATATTGGAGAAGCAGAAATTTGCCCTGGTAAAGTCCCTTAAAGCTTTTAGAGTGTATGTTTTGCAATCTCACATTACTGCATATGTTCCCATAGCAGCTGTCAAAGACGTCCTTGTTCAGGGAGATAGCGAAGGTAGAAGAGGAAGATGGATTGCAAAAATTCAGGAGTATGATTTGGACATAAAACCTACTAAGTTGATTAAAGGACAGGGACTTGCCAAGATGTTATCTGAGTCAAATCATCAAGCTCTGGGCATTAATTTATCTATGATAGCAAATAAAGAATCCGAAAAAGAAGAAGAACAGCAAGGGCTGGAGATGGCCACTCAAAAGATACATATGAAATATCTAACTAGTCCTTGGTACAAAGAAATAGTTGAATATCTTTTAACACTTAGCTGTCCTCCGAGTTGTGATAAGATAAAATATAGAGCTGTAAGAATGAAATCACAGAAATATATAGTTGCAAATGGTCAAGTATATTGGAAAGATCCTTCAGGCATACTATTACTGTGCCTTACAGAAAATGAACTGGAGAATATAATGACAGAATTTCATGAAGGAATCTGTGGAGGACATTACAGCCGGAGGGCTACAGCTCATAAAATTCTCAAGGCTGGTTTCTACTGGCCAAAATTATTCTTAGATGTTTTTTCCTGGGTCAGAGCATGCGATAAGTGTCAAAGATTTGCAGAAAGACAGAAATTAACCGCTCTGCCCCTAATTCCCGTACATGTAAATGCACCATTTCAGAAATGGGGATTAGACTTTATAGGAGCAATACATCCCCCATCAAGTGGCCAATATAAATGGATACTAACGGCCACAGACTATTTCACGAAATGGGTGGAAGCCATACCTACCAGAAATGCTATAGATGCCGTAATAATGAGGTTTATGGAGGAAAATATCATATCTAGGTTTGGCTGCCTGCTAGAATTGTAATTGATAATGAAAAAGCATTCAAGTCTACAAGATTTGTAAATTTCTGCCAGCAGTATAACATTGTATTAAAGCATTCAACAACCTACTACCCACAAGGGAATGGCCTGGCAGAATCTTCTAATAAAACCCTGGTGAGGGCCCTAAAGAAAACAATAAGTGAAAATCAGAAAAATTGGGACTCTCAATTAAAGTTTGCTCTATGGGAAAATAGGATAACCAGTAAGAGAGCAACAGGAAAATCACCCTATGAGCTGGTGTATGGGAGAGCTGCTGTGTTTCCTGTGCAATTGGCATTGCCAGTAGCACGTTTTATTCAGGAAAGTCAGGAAGAACCGGATGACATGATCAGAAGGATTAATCAGCTGGTAGAATTGGAAGAAACACGAGACCAAGTAAATAGGAGACTAGTAGAGTATCAAGAAAAAATGAAGAATATTTTTGATCGCCGTGCAAAAGATAGGAATTTCCAAGTTGGAGACCTGGTTCTTAGGTGGGATGTTCGAAGAGCAGAGAAGGGCAAGCATGCAAAGTTTGATCCACTGTGGTTTGGTCCATTCAAAATCGTGAGTCGAGGGCGAAATAATACTTTCATGTTAGAAAACCTACAGGGTAATCTGCTCGATGCCCCTGTGAATGGCCAATTCCTCAAACCATACTTCCAATTCTGACCCAAGATGGAATGCCTGATTGTATTATATTGTATATAAGTTGTTTTAGTTTTTATTTTCATGAAGAAAAGGATGTTGGCAATTACCTGAAGAAGAAGCGCAAGGGGATTGAAGAACAGAATGAAATACTCAGTGGTTTGCGTGTTCTCGACATGTCCAGGAATGAACGTGCCGTCCCCAGATGGAGCCAATGTTGTTCACAATCAAATCTCTATCTAATTTTCATGGGCAATATGCATAAACAATCCGGATCCTTCCCCTTTGCCCTGTAAACCCATTTTAATGCCTATCGCTGCTACCTCCCTCCGCCTTCAATTACATTATAAAAGAGAAGCTGCAGACCGTTAAGTCAAAAACCTCATAGGCCTAGCCCCTTAACCACTTTCCCTTTCATTTCCGCCATACAACATAAACCTTATTATAAGGTCTTATATTATATAACCCCCGCCACTTTTCCATCGCAAATCGCACCCATCGCAATTGTTTGTAGCGCGATCGATCACGCAATCGCACTTTCCATTTTTGCGATTTGCACACCCATCGCAGATCTGCCCCATCGCAAAAGCGCAGTTTTCCGTTCATGCCATTCTGTGCCATCGCACTTTTCGTTTTTGCGATCTGTGCTCATCCAGTCACATCCATCGCATAGCACAGTTTCCTGTTGCGCCGCTGTCTCCGCGTCGCATTTTCTCCATTTTCGAATTTGTGATGTGCACTCCGAGTCCCACTTCCAAAGCTCTCACTCCATTGTTTTGTCACGTTTTCCTTTGTAATATCTCCAAAAGTTAACCTTTGGGTCTTTAAATTGTTAGTGTTTTTCCGCCACTCTTCGTCATCTGCCCACGTGTTATCCGCTTCTCCCTCCACCATCCACATATTTCGCTTAGGTGTCACATTTCAGTGTGTTTGTTTTATATCTGGGCCTTTATCTACTCATCCATGTCTTCATCTTCACCATTTCCATCGGCTCCACCATGTTCGCCGTCTCTGTGCTGGGTTTTATTTAACAGGTTTCGGTTTTTGCAGGTTTATTACGGCCAATAATTACCATGATTCATCATTTCCATTACAAAGGCCGAGGATGCATTGCGGGACTATGTTCTAGGAGGAAAATTGGTGAGGAAAGATCTGGAAGCAGCTATGATATGACCACCATTAAAGAAGGTGAGGATTTGAACCTGTAGAACCCTCCAGAGAAAATCAAAAAGGCACATTTGGGCGGATGAAAAAATTAATGCAGCAACAGATTATTAATGAAGGAGCAATGAATTCATTGTCCGGTAGGAAAGGTTTCAAATTTGAAATTCAAAATTAGAAGGCCAAAAGTACTATGCACAGAAACAGGCGCCTCAAGGTTTAATTGCCGCAGATCTTCCTCCTCCAGCAAAGAGCATAATATTTGCATGTTTTATTATTTATGTCCTGTTTATAAGGAGATTTTCGTTCTCAGCACTCATTTCCAGAAATAAATTGTAAAGTACAGTAATTTATGTTCAGTAATTCATAATGTGGGCGCGAATGTTTTCCGCCATCAGATTCAAAATAAATCATTAAATGTTTTCCATCCACCTCCTCCTCTAGAATTCTCTATCTCCTCTATAAAGGCTAGAAAGAAGGACATTGTAAGGGTTCCAGATTTCTATCAACAAACTGTGCAGTGAAAAGGTTTTTGTATACATTTTGTAATACTTCTGTATGAAGGTTCAGAGCCCGTAGGGTCTCAGTGAGGAGGAGTTATAACTGTAATGAGGATTCTGGTCTTCGGTATCTCACAGTATGTAATTTTCTCTTATTTGTTAATACAATATCTCCTTTCATGCTATTTATCTTCTTGTATCATGTTCTAGAATGCAAGTGGCTCACTAGTTTGCAGTAAGGATTCATCCTTGTTGATGCCCTTTCTGGAATTAGTCAAGCGCTTTAAATAGGCCTAGTCATGATATACTGTTCCATGTTCATCTCTTCCATATTTTCTGCTATATTAGTTATTTGAGGAGGGTGCTTTTAAAACGCCATTGTCATATAAGGATTCATAAATTAATATGCCCTCATGTGGTTTTGTTGTGTATCTGGGTATCAGTCTCATGTTAACTAATATTTTCTCTATGTTTCCTCACTGCACTCACTTCCTGATATTTGATTTCTGTGATATATTATTTGAACTGGCCCTCTTTACAGTAAGTTGTCTCTTAACTATCTGATGCCTTTGTATTGTAGTTTTACATGATGTCCCTACACTATTCTTATCTTTGTGTCAGCTTCTGAGAGAGTTTGGTACCATTCAAAACTTATTTCCTTGTTCAAACAAGAGATAGTAAGTGAGCTCTTGGACTGACAATCCAAACTATATGAAGGACTCCTTGCTATATTAAGATGTCCTAGGCACTGGTCTATGGCAACTCTAGACTGTCTCTAGGGGGTGAAAAAAATTTCCACAACATGATATAATATTAAATGTTTTTATTGGATAGTTGAACTACAATTGGCATGAAATGTGAAGTAATGTTTTGATATAATCAAAAAGTTTTTAAAACTCAAGTTTTGGATGGTTGAAGTACATTTGGCATGTGAAGTAATGTTGTGATCTATAATTTTTTGTTCAATTAAAAGTTATTTTTTCGATGGTTGATCTACATTTGGCATGTGATATAATGTTAAATGTTTTTATTGTATAGTTGAACTAAAATTGGCATGACATGTGAAGTAATGTTTTGATATAATCAAAAAGTTTTTAAAACTCACGTTTTGGATGGTTGAAGTACATTTGGCATGTGAATTAATGTTGTGATATATAATTTTTTGTTAAATTAAAAATTTTAAGTTTTGGATGGTTTATCTAAATTTGGCATGTGATATAATGTTAAATGTTTTTATTTGATTGTTGAACTACAATTGGCATGGCATGTGAATTAATGTTCTGATATAATCCAAAGGTTTTTAAACTCAATTTTTGGATGGTCAATCAACTACTTTTTAGAGGTCAATGAAGGTATCTAGTGAAATGGAAAAATTCGGAGAAGGCTCAACCAATATGAGTTTTAATCATGTGGGAAATTGTTTGGAACACTTGATTGTACTCGAGTAATATTAAGATTGCTTTTGATCTCTACATAGTCTTGTTTGAGTGAAAATTTTTCCAATGGGAAGAACATAGCTTTTCAATCCAACTAACCATATCAATTGAGGTCTATTTGAAAAAAGAGTAAAGAAAAATTAACATGCCAACAAAACATGCCAGCCAAATAAAATTCTTCTTTGTCATTTTTTATTGGAATAGCTAAATCATATTAAGGATTTTCCAACAAAAACAAATTTCAATTAAGATAACCGTTAATATGATTTAGCTATTCAAATAAAAAATAACAACCAAGGATGTTATTTTGTTGGCATTTTGGTTTTTTTTACTTTTTTTCAAATAGAGCTCAATTGATATGGTTAGTTGGATTGAAAATCTATGTTATTTTCATTGGAAATTTTTTCACTCAAACTAGAGTATTTAGAGATAAAAAACAATCTTAAGATTACTTTCAAGTACAATCAAGTGTTCCAAACATTTTCCCACATGATGATACCTTCATTAACCTCTAAAAAGTAGTTGATGGGCTATATGTTCTACCTTTTTCCCATATAAATCCCTTTAATTTTGATTGGAAATATAAGAAGTAGATATATATTTTTTGAATTGGGGTCAATGTCATTAGTGCACTCAACTAGGTAGCCTTGTTGATTTATAAATTGGTAAATTGATGACATTTAATTAATTGCATTCTAGAACATATATATTCAGTGCGTGAAACATTTTTCATCAATGCACATAGAAAAGCTACTTTCAGTTAATTGCCTAGAACATATCTGACCATTGGATAGACAAATTTTGCACTACATTTTCTATCAAGAATAGAGATGTGGGTCAAATCCCACCAAAATTAGGAGAAGTGCTCTGAGTCTCTTGTCTGAAAGGAATCTTCGTACAAAACTATATTATGGGTGATTTATTTACATTCCATACTTTTTACCAGAAAAGCCCACGAGAAAAAATGGTCACATTCAATCCGTGTATATATCCAATACGTGCAACATTTTTCATCAATGCACATAGAGAAACTACTTTCAGTTAATTGAATTCTAGAACACACACACACACACACACACACACATACATACACACATACAAATATATATATATATATATATATATATATATATATATATATATATATATATATATATATATCCAATACATGCAACATTTTTCATCAATTCATGTATAGAAAAGCTACTTCTAGTGACTATATTGACAACTTATGACATCAGGTTCATAGTCTTCAAAGTAAACAAAATCCCCATTTTGATTATTTTGTCTGAAAAAATATCCTTTCTGTATAATAGATCCTCTTTCATATGGAAACACGTGATCATTATAGTTTTCTACTAATTTCATTTTTCGTTGAGTGCAACGCATCAAATAATACTTCAAATTTTCATCGTTGTCAGCTGGTGCAATTATAGCAAAAACATCTCCTGCACAATAAAAAAACATAGCAAACTTATGTATTTAAATTTATTTCTAGATCTTTATCATTTGAAAGCAATTCAAATGTTACCTTCCCTAACAAGATCAGAAACTCGATCACCATCGGATGATATTGTAGTCTCCTCTGATTGCATTTCTTCAAACATTGCAAAAGACATTTTTCCCTTTGTATATAGCTTAGTATGTTTCCAATATTTTACATACATTTTGTTTTCACAAATGCCATTGGATTCTGTGTTGTCTACACAAACATGACAAAAACAAGAATATTTTCTTTTATCCAATGAAAACACATTTGTGGACAACTTTGTTTTAATTGAATGCAATTTTTGAGTCCCTTTTATTTTTTCAACATCATTTCCAATTGATCTATCTACTTCTTCGATCCCAATATGCCAAAAAAAATGTTATATGGAAAATTCAAAAAAGAATGTAAATATGATATCAAAATAAAATAAAAGATAATCAATAAGAGATAATCAAATTGTGATAAATGTGCATTGTTTAAAATTATATATCCAATAAAAATTAAAATGAATGTACCTCTGCACTTCCCTTGATCGGTTAGTCTCATGGCTTAGAGCAACGATGCACCATTGAACAACTTCTTTAGCGTCCACAAGTTGGCTTGCAGAGGGATTCATTTGATATCTTCGAAGTGCTCGTTTTATGCATGCCCCTACACCGTCATGTTCTCCTTTTCCATGACCAGTCTCGAATAAATTCCAACAATGTTTAATGCAGGTTTTCTTATGAAGACAACACAACCAAAAGAATGATTGTGCATATTTGAATTGACCTGCACATCCATTTGACCATATCCAATGTTCATTGAATGTTATTCCCCGAATTTTCAAGGAATCATAATTCTTTCCAAAATAGTGTTGTACAAAATATGTATCATGTGTACGATCATCACTGATATAAAAGTGATATTCTTTAATAACATGTTGATTTTCACTGGTTCTTTCTATATGATCGATGTTTGTTTAGCATGTCTATATAGAGTATGGACGAGCATGGAGACTTGGTCAGAATGATAGTATTCACTCCGAATTTCTTTTTGTGGAACAAATGTGTAGTTTTCTGCAAAATCAATTACCGAAAAAATGGTCCCTGGTAGAAAAAATTCACGGGATTTTTTGAATTGCAAGTCTTGCCATCGATCTATATGGGAATGTTTGGTGTATTTATAAATTTCTGTCTCAAACTTTCTCAAAAAGTCTATCACAAAAATTTCTTCTTCTCGTAATTAAATTCTTTCAGTACTATTTGCACCTTGAATCGATGTATGGATATATTCATATCTCTTCCATTTCACTTTCATGTTCGAAAATAATTGATCATTTATATCAATACGATATTTATTTTGAAAATTAATCAAATTTCCACAATCATCGCATTTTTTACCACCAACACATTTCTTTTCATAAAATAGATCATCGCTTTGTCTTTCACATAGAATTTTAGATATGAAATCACGGATAGTGGAAGGAGGAGGTGAATCCTTCCAAATTTTCTACCAAAATTAAGGAATGTGTCATAATATAACTCAAATTCCACATGATAACGACAACAACAAGTGTCGCGTACGGTGATAGGTTTTACATACCATGGTTTTTTTTTAACACAAGCACCTATTGACATATGAATTTCATGATTCTCTTCTTTGAACTTGTTGAACAACTCTATCTAAGTGGTTTTCAAGAATTTTTTTTCATGTTCTTCATACTGATTTCGTGTTATTATTCTTCATATCACATCCCTTGCATTTGGCGAAACACTTGAATTTTTCTTCCAATATTCATATATTATTTTTTTAACATGTTCTCCAATTCTATCTTTGTATGGTTTCCTACAAATAGCTCTCCAAAAAGTGAGTTCATCATTTACATCTATTTTCAACTAAAATCTCTGATGTTTGTGAAAAAAAATTCATGAGGTTCCTAATTCTCATGCCATAGATTTTACCAAGTGATTCTCTTTAATACTTGATGAAACCACTGCCATATGTATTTATCTACATACAACTGAAACATTTTTCTTTCTAGATCTTCTAATTGAATTTATAGCACTATTTATATTTTGTATCACATTTTCCTTCATTTTTTATCTTTGGTTGATTTTCGAATACCCAATAAAGTCATAGCTTCTTTTAATTTCCTTAATGATAGGATACCTTTCAGCATTTGGGTTTGAACTCTCACATTTTCCTTTATGACGTACGTATTAAAAATTTGGTTAACACGATATCGTATATAATGGTCAGATTTTTTATCTCCATATGTGTGAGTGTCAACATTTTCTAATATCTCATCATCGACATTGATTTCATCTATACATATTCGAATGAATAGTACATATAATAAGTTTACATATTCAATAAATAACTAAATTAATAAATTTATATGTATAATTTCAATAATACGTGAATGTGTTCAACATATATATATATATATATATATATATATATATATATACCTTGTGATTCAATTTCTTTAGTTGAATTTATTTCAACATTTTCAACATTTTCAGTCATTTTTTTTTCTCAGTAAGACTAATTCTATTAAGAAATGAAAAGTAGAGTACAATCAGGCTTGCATGCAAGCGAATCAGATAAGCATGGGAGCTATAGGTGATAGGCTATCAACCTCGCTCCTGATAAACAATCCGGGAATGAGAAAAAGAGAACACTGGAATACAAAAAAGCAGGCTCTGATCAAGGGAAACTACCCAGCGTGGGCAGTTTCTGCCACGCGACATTTCTTGCCCTTTTTCTTGCTTACTTTGACCTAGCCAGTGGAATTTGGATGAGCCATAACAAGTTGTAGACTATTCTGCTCTAACAGCGGAGTATCCTTGTCAGAATCTGAAGACGAAGATACATGAGAACGTTTCTGAGAGATTGGCGAGGCAGAGAGGACTGCCGGACTGACCGAGGGAGAATCCAGCGGAGTCTCATCATTCTTCCCATCTGCTTCAAATTCCTCCTCATCGGAACTAGAGGAATCTGTATCATCCACAGGAGTGGGAGGGACACAGGGATTCCAGCTCTTGGATTTGGGTTTACGATTCTGATTCTTCTTTTTGTCGAGGAACTCGGAACATGTACTCTGGAGGTGCCCTGTTTGATGACAATGTCGGCAACAGAAGGCTGTATTTTCATAATCCAAGGTTTGTGTCCAGTGGAAATCTCCAATCTTAAGGTTGATCTGATCTGGAAGCCCTTTGCTGATATCTATTTCTGCACATAATCTGTCGTAGGTGAAGAGTCCACTTTTCTCTCTTGAAGAGTCAGTAGCTAGAAAGCGTCCTAGGGTGTCTCCAATGGCGATGAAGACAAAAACATGCCAAAGATGAGCCGGAAGATTTGGTAGCCGGATCCAAATGGCAAGCTTGGTGATGACAGCTATAGAAGGGTCGAAGTCTGGAAACCAAGGGGTGAGGAAAAGTCCTGCCGAACCTCAAAACCAAGGGCCTCCTGTTAAAGCCTTCTGGTAGTCTTCATTTGAGGCAAAAGCCACTATGAAGAATCCTTTTGAACATAAGAAGATATGGCTTCTTTTAGTCCAATTGGTATGTATCCATTGGTAAAGATCTGCTGTACGAGGCCAAAGCCCATTAAATCTGCATATGATTGTGGATTCTGCAAAAAACTGGTAGTGTTCGTCAATCCCAGGATAAGTGAAATTGAGAGAAGGAACTTCCTCTGATTTATCTACCAAAAATGGCTTTGGTGCCATATCTGGTTGAGCTTCTTTTGGAGAAGCCTGAGGGTGGGCAGCGTTTTTGCAGATTGCGTCCTTGAAAGAGAAAGAGGGGCCAGAGGAGGTCTGCCCTATGGAACCACCTCTTAAGCGAAAGGTAGCTGTAATATAAGCGTCCTTTTGAATGCTATAAAAGATGAGGGGAAGGGTGTTCATAAGTTGCTTACCCTTATATAGCAATATCAGGTGAACTGAGGGGATCCCTAGTCATCGTTCAATTTTTTGTAGAATATTCTGCACCAGATCTGTTGCATGCACCCAATGCATTGTCGTCTTGCCCAAGAGTGCAACTTGAATTTGAAAAGCAGGTGCTTCTTCTGTAAGATCTGGCAAATCTAGTTGGTTCAAAAAAGAAACCTGCTTGTGGGAAGCAGTGGACCGATCCATGTCCAGAATCGTCAGGCTTTGAGCAGTGGCCAAAGCAGGACGAGGCGCCCAGATGCATTTGGTGTGTATTCCCATCCTTGGTGCCTTTGCAGGCCTTTCTGGCAGATTCGATAAGCAGATCCTCTGCTTGCGCGTGCCCGTGATGAGATCTGATCTGAAGTCTTTGTGCCCCTTGACATTGGAGAATGTTCCTGAGCCAAGTCGCTGGCAGAGAGGGGCATCTTCGGGGTGAAGATTCCTTGCAGCAAGTTCCGCGTAGATCCAAATGGGGTTAAACCTTCGATTTGCAACCTGGATGAGATTTGTTGCCGGTTCGAAGATCCGATGCTGCATTCTGTGGAATGTCGGAGAGGAGAGACCACGAAGGCCTGCGGCACTGAACCCCTTAGTGAAAGTGTGCCCTGCTATGGTGACGACAACGTCATATCTCAACAGGGTCGAGGGAGCAAAGGAGTCGGCGGAAACCATTAGGGTTTTTTAAATTCCAACATTTTCAATCATTGGTTCAATAACTCTTTCACTTTCTCTTTCAAAATTTTGTATCTCATCATCAATGTTTTCAAGAATATCTCTATCTGTTTACATTGCAAAATATTTTTCAAATGATTTCATCAAATAAAAATTAAGCTTCACATTTTACACTAAGAAAATTTTAAATATATCAAACTCGTAATATTTACATTTACATACCTGCTTCAACTTCTAGTTGAGGTTGATTTTCCCCTTGAATATTTGAGAGTGCTTCTATCTTTCTTTTGTGAGATTGTCTCGTCTCTTCTCTACGTTCCTCGGGGTCTCTTTTTCGATCATATTTTCTCGTTCATTCCTTCGATTTCCCATGATAATAGAGTATGAAGTTCAAAAAAATTCCTTCAAAAATTTAGACAAAAAATCAATTAAAAAAAGACATCACAAAAGATTTAATTTTAAAAAAACTCATTTTAAAATTTTTGCAAAAACTACATACTTCAATCCAAAACACCTACTTCAAAAAATCCGAGAAAAAAATGTCTTATAAAAATGAAACGAAGCTCAAAATATTTCCTTCCAAGTCCTACAAAAATATTTCACTTAAAAAGTTAGATAAAAACTCATTTTAAAAGATTTACTTGAACCCAAAACATGTACTCTAAAAAAAAGTCACTTCAAAAAACGCCTCCAAAAAATGTCTATTGAAAATTAATTCCAACTTCTTAAAAAATGCCACTTTAAAAAATACTTCAAAAAAGCCTCTAAAAAATATCACTTTAAAAAATACTTCCAAAAAATGTCCAATAAATGTCCTTTGAATATTAAGCCTAAAAAGAGTCCTTTCAAAATTAAGCTCAAATCATACCTTCAAAAAGAAATGATGAGCAAAAGACATCCAAAAAATATATCACATACCTCCATGAAAATTAAGCCCAAATCCATACTTTCAAAAAAAATGAATCCCAAAAACTTCAAAAAAATGTATGACATACCTCCAAGAAATGTCCTTTGAATGCTCCTCCAAGAAATTTCCTTTGAATGCTCCTCCAAGAAAGTCTTTTGAATGTTCCTCCAAGAAAATTTCTTAAACCCAATGTTCTTTGTATGTACTTCAAATAAAAGTCATAAAACCCAAAACAATTCCTTGCAAAATCAGACCAAGACCCAAGACCTTTGTAAAATCAGACCAAATGTTTGAAAATATGTGAAAATAATGAATGATTTCGCGGTAATTTATATTGCCGCGAAATTTTATTTTGGAGGGGCTCCGTGGTATTTTCCGGCCGATGTAAAGTCAAGTAAAAGTCCGGCCGAACTTTTATGTGATTAGACTTGATGGGCCGTCGACGCAAAACATAATTCGGGCGAAGTTTTTTTAAGAGTTCGGCCGAACTAACATGCCAACAATTACGCAGAGCCAAGCTTTGAATATGTATCTACAACTTTGGACTGATTAAACTCCATGAAACATTCTAAATTAACCGTCCGAACCAAGACAAGCATTTTCATAATTGAATCTACTTTTAGGAAATATAAATTTTATGGAATTTCATAAATATTTACTAATTTTAGTTAATTTTGTAATAAAACGGGTGCAAACAATTTCTGAAGGTCATTATGATTGAGTGAAATCATAATTATGTATCTTCCAAAATACATTGTAAAAAAAATTGAAAAACATATGGTGCATTACATTGGTCCATCGTCTCTAATGGGTATCTTTTATATTTTTAGTTTATAACTTATATGTTAAGAAAATTCTTGCATCGCGAAACATATTGAAAATATGCAGTTTTTCATATTGGACCAATTCAAAAAATTCTAGTAATTATGATATGCATCCATTGGCTTTGTAAATATGATGAACCCGAAGTAGACTCTGTCTAGATTGTAGATTGTTGTAACACATTTTGTTTCTCGAAAACAAAAATTTTCAAAGAATACAACATTGCGTATTAACATGACTTCTTATGAATCCTTTGATTGTTGAAAAACACACACTCAAAGAAACGATAAGTTTACATATCAAATGTGTATAAAAATATTCCAAAAAATGAGTAACAGAAAGCTAACAAAATTTTTGACAACTTTTATTTTTATCGTAAAATGAAATTCTAAACAGAAAAATTGTTTTAGTTTGCAAAAAGTTGAAGAACCGAAAAAAATGAAAGTTTTTTCTCAAAAAAGGGCAAAAAGTGTAACCCAATTTCACATATATGTCATAATTAATCTATTGTGAGACTTACAAAGATATATGGCATGAATTTTAGTACATATATGATATATGCATACATGTTGCATGTGATGACAAGAGCCTTTCTCTAAAGCATGGGATCACTCAAAGATTTGAAGAATATTGAAGATCATGAATCAGAGGATGATTTCCATGTAGCAAGAGGCCATGGTGTGTATAAACACTCAGAGGAGTTATAAATTATGCAATAAAGAAGTAATTTGTTATTTTGTTTTTATTGTAACACAATAGAGAATTTATCTTCAATTTTTTCAATTGCAAGTACTAGTGAAAGGGAGAGTTTCTCAACTAGTAGTAGTGAAAAAGGGACTACCTTGATAGAAATAGCATATCTAGAAATTATTCAAGAAATCAATGGGTGCACCTCTCATATAGAATAAGGTAGGATATCTCATGTATCAGTAGAATAATTCATAGAGTCAGTAAGGGAACAAAATATTGCACAAGCTGCAAGTGAAATAAACACTTGTTGTGAATTTAATAGCTCCTTTATTGAGTTGAAATATCTTGACGAAAGGATTTATTTAAAAAGGAAGCTCATAAAGTCCATTGAGGAGATAAATAATCTTAGAGTAATCAATATGCATCTAGAAGTGGATAACATAATATTAAAAGAGTATTTGTTGAATCTTCAAAAACATGCAAATAATTTTGAAGTTTTTGAAGAGATTCAAACTAGCCAAAGTCCCCCTCAGCTCAAGACAATATTGGAAGATGAAAGTGAATCATAAAAATAATTAAAGGGGCCCATCAACCTTGTTAAATAAATAACTAGCAACACTGCAATAGTTGAGAAGATAATGCATCCCCTCATATGTTTTTATTGTGGCAACATAGGGCACTTTTCCTCTAAGTGTCCAAAGAGGAAAAAGAAGGTGAAGTAACAGAAGTGGAATGCTTTATTTTAGAAACAACCACAAGTTTCTTAGATAAATTCAAAGAAACATGCACAAAGAGCCTTTTCTCCTCAAGGATAAAATTGTCACAGGCCTAATAGCATTAGGAGAGCAAGTGTTAGTAAAATAAATTAGATGGGTAGAATCTTTGGTAAGAATAATTCATTTTCCCCCTTATTAAATAATGTTGAATGTGACATGTGTGACCATTATGGGCACAAACCAGCTATATGAAAACTTGGAAATAATTAACCTCCTTTCTAGATTAATTCAAACAAAGGTATGGATCATGCTAAGAGGCAACAAGGAAAATTTCCCTAGAATTATTTCAACGCTCATAAGAGAGGCAGGTCAAATGGTTAATGGAGGAAACAAATAATAGTATTTTTCTTTGAAGATCATCAACAAAGCATTAGCAGACTAGAGTTCAAAATTATTGTAGTATATCTGTCTTATATAACCTACAACAAGCAAGGAGTTCAATTAGATAATAGTAGTAGCAACAACCCAAATATTTCTCCAATGTAGTCCAACAAAAAGGCAAGCACAGATAATGAGAAAGAAGAGCAATAGGTAATTTTCATCTTATATTTAATTGGTAATAAAAAGAGATTCAGTGGTTTGTATGCTTAGAAAATGAAAAAAAGTCACTCATTCAAGAAAGAGTTCAAAATTAGCTTAAGTAATCAACTCATGTTGCTCACCAAGTAAAAAAATAGAATATTCAGGTGTTGAAAAAAAAGGGAGACAATATAATCAAGGGGAGTATATCTCTTGTTTCTCTTCATTGAAAAGAAGAGGCTGGATTGAAGATAATTCATGTAGGAAAAATGCAATGAGTAGAATGGAATATGCCAAGTAATGCATCTGATGGATAAGGGAAGTATGCCACTTTTTGTTTTCCTTAGTTTATGAAATTGATGAATAAAACTAATGTTGTTGAGTATTGTGGATGATTTGATGTTGTTTCCAAATCATATTGACAGGTCCGGTATAAATGGTGATCATCTTTTTACTTCTAAAGTTTCTTTATGTTGTCCAAGTAAGTTTACAGATTCTTAATGCAAATGAGGGAGGATAACCATAAGAGGAATACATTCAAGTTAATATTTGGGTATCATATTATTCTATTAACAGTTTTTATCATCAATTGGTATTAGTTTGTTTTCATTGTGACAAACACCCTCCAAAATGTTTTGAACATCCAAATTTTAGAGCCTCCTTATGGTCATGTCATATTTCATTTCAATCCATTAGCACTATCTTCGGTCATGTTGACCAAGTGTTTAATTATTCCTTTAATAACTCTAAGTGTCAAACTACTTTATTTCACATGTCCAACTCATGATGTCTTCACAATCACACTTCTTTTAAGAAATCCTAATAGTCAATATGTATCCTTGAAAGTCAATCATTGTGCAGTGACTGCACAACTCCTGATGATGGTAACTATGCAATCCTTGATCTCAACAATTTCATAATCCTTATTGAAAAATCTGGCACAGTTCCTAGAGATAGAGACTATGCAATTCTTATGGGAAGTGACACTATAAGGGCATCTTCTGGAAATAGCAATTGCACACTCTTTGTTGACAGCGAGAGTGTATTTCTTCAAATCAGTCAATTCACTCTTGGCTCCTAGTTCCCCAACATGCACTAAGTGCGCTCAACAATACTAACCTTAATTACATGTCTTCTCTCCATATATAAAGGGTATAGTCCAAAGATCATCTCGATATTCACCTTTTTACTTTGAGATCTATGCACTATTGGAATATAAGGATCATTCTCTAACTCATGGTTGTAAATGCCCCATCTTGTTGATGAGTTGCTCAAATGTTGTTTTTTCTTTCACAAGTGTCACTTTTTCTTTCTTTTGATCTTACATTCTTCATATTTTTATTTCTCTATATTTCGTAAGTGTCTCTTTTGCCTACGTTCACTCTTGCACGTGTCACTTATGTTTTCATTGAGTTTGCATGTGTCACTTTCACCCTTGCATGTACCACTTTCGTTCATTCTCATATATTTTAAGGACACAATGACACACATTGTTGGGGAAAATATAGTGTATTATATTTCACTAATTGATGATATTTACCATTAGAATATGTGTTGTACAAATTCCTAAGGAATTGCACATTTTTTTATTACAATAGACACTAATGTCGTAACGAATTGTGCCTTAACTATCACACTGGGAAATAAGGGTCTCTTTGGGTCGTTTTGATACATAAACATTGGATTTGAGTACCCTTCATATGTTCATTGCATGCCTGATGATATATGTGTGTATGATTATGTTCAGGACCTATTTATATGCTCTTTCTTACTTGTCGTCCCAATGATCCAACACTTAGTCAATTTTTGGATTCCTCTTTGTACTTGTATCTTGCGCAAGTTGTAATTCACTTAAATATCACCAAGAGATGATCACTGCATAGTTGAAAGCCTCAATGATCAACACTTTGTCTCCTAAAACTACACATTGTGTAATTCTAGAAGAAAATATCCTTCAACCACGCACTGCACAATCCTAGAGTACAATGACTCAACCTATGACTACCTACAATGCTCAACTGCGCATTCCCCTTCATCATCCGTGCCTTCAATGTACATTGTGAATTTCCCGTGGACAATATTTCCATCTCTAGGTCACTCCAATGCTCAACATAAAAAAATTTAGGGGCAAATTTTTGCCATTGGGAAAAATTAAGGAGTTCTAAATTTTTATTGGGCATTTTTTTTTGTATCATAGTACAATATTAAAATCACCCAAATTTATTTTATAAAAAAATTAGGTATAGAGGTTAACCCACCTTATTTTAAATGAGAGGGGGAAAAGGTAAATTTATCCCTTGAAATTAGGAGTTACAAGCTTCCATTCACCCTAATTTGCAAGAATATGTATTTATGATAGCTATTTCATCCTCACCATTTCATGTAAAATAAGTTTTTTAATTTCATTCTCCCCTAATTCATGGTATTGGGATTAATTTGGAGAAAATGGCCCCCCTTTTTAGGAAAAAATGGTCACAAAAGAAAAATTCATCTCTATTTAAAAATTCAAAGGTCGTATTGTCATGTTTGTTTAAATATTCAATATTGTTCTTGACATCTTCAAAATTTTCATCTATTTAGTCATAGTCATATCTAATGCAAGAGGGTTGTTCGCAAAGATGTGGAATTTAAATTAAAAATTCAAGGCTCAATACACAATGGTAAAAGGTTGTTCACAAAGTACTAGAATTTGAATTAAATTTTCAAGGTTCAGCACACAGTGGTATAGGTAACTCTATTTATTTGTTTTGCATTCCAATTCCTCTTGTGTGCTCTTCCTTTTCCCCTTAATTTATTTTTTTTCATTTTTGGGAACCATAAAAATCTTTGTTTGAAAAAGTACTGGGTTTTGGTAATAAAATAAGTTTGGTTGATTATTTATACCCATTACATATTAAATTCCATGATGTAAAAAAAAATGACTTCTTATCATCAAGTGCGTCTAATGAGTACTGATTCTCTAGTCCAACAACTTTAATATCTTTTTTTATTCACCACCATTCAACAAGGAGGGTAGATAAGAATATATTGAAGGGATGACCTATTTAGTTATAATGTTTATGAGATCCAAAAAATTCAAAGACATTCAATATTCAACTAAAGTAACAATGTGAGAGGAGAAAAATATATTTTGAAATCAAATAGAGATGAAGAAAACCTAGATAAAAAAGATGGACAAGAACTTGTATTTATAAGGAAAAAAGACAGAAATATGTACCTTTCTCTGCAATGTACACACAAATTAAAGTTTATTGGAAAATTTTACATGATAATCAAGCCAAAATAAAACTAACTATAATATCATGTTCTAATACTAATAGTCAAGGTGAATAACTTACTCAAATGAGTCACAAGTCCATTTGTAGTAACATTCACTAGAAATAAAGTGATTATTACTACTACCTAATTTCACCATATTGTAGTCTATATGATTATCGTGGAATGAAATGAATAAGGGAACATGAAAATGGTTTTCCCATGCCCTTGAGGGATTTTGTTACTACATATGCATACGCTCATATTCAAATCTTGAAACATTAATTTTCTTTATATACATGTGTGTGTGTGTGTGTGTCCAACTCTCCAATAGTAAACACAATTTTATATCATTTAAACTTGGTGAGGCTAATAGTTATAATAATTGGTTGGTAATAAATGGTTAATTGGTTAGTAAATATATTTAGTTGTAATATTTTTTTAACTAAATATATTTATATTTATAATTGTATATTCTCATACTTAATTTATTTTTCTTACTGTATTCAAATCTTGAAACATTGTGTGTGTGTGTGTGTGTGTGTGTGTGTGTATATATATATATATATATATATATATATATATATATATATATATATATATATATATCCAACTCTTCATTAATAAACATAATTTTTATGTTATGAAAACTTGGTGATACTAATAGTTATGTTAATTGGTTAGTAAATATATTTATATTAGTAAATATATTGGTTAGTAATAAATGGTTAATTGATTAGTAATCTAATTTTTACTAATTTAGATTATTATATTCTAATACTTAATTTATTTTTCTTACTACCTACGCTCATATTCAAATCTTGAAACATTAATTTGCTTTATATATATACAAGTGTACAACCTCAGAGTAATAAAAACAATTTTGTATTATAAAACCTTGCCAATGCTAATGGTTAAATTAATTGACTAGTAAATATATTTATATTAGTAAATATATTTTCTATTGAGTTAGTAATAAATGGTTAATTAGTTAGTAAATATATTTGGTTAGTAATAATTTTTTTAATAAATATATCTAGATTTAGATTTGTATCTTCTCATACTTAATTTATTTTTCTTATTGCATGCACTCAGATTCAAACCTTGAAACTTTCAATTGTGACACTTACAAAGATATATGGCATGATTTTTAGTACATCTATGATATATGAATACATGTTGCATGTGATGACAAGAGCCTTTCTCTGAAGCATGGGATCACTCAAAGACTTGAAGAATATTGAAGATCATGAATCAGAGGATGATTTCCACGTAGCAAGAGGCTGTGGTGTTGATAAACACTCAAAGGAGCTATAAAATATACAATAAAGAAGTAATTTGTTATTTTGTTTTTATTGTAACACAATAGAGAATTTATCTTCAAATTTTTCAATTGCAAGTACTAGTGAAAGTGAGAGTTTCTCAACTAGTAGAAGTGAAAAAGGGACTACCTTGATAGAAATAACATATCTAGACATTATTAAAGAAATAAATGGGTGCACCTCTGGTAGAGAATAAGGTAGGATATCTCATGTATCAGTAGAATAATTCATAGAGTCAGTAAGGGAACAAAATAATGCACAGGCTGCAAGTGAAATAAACATTTATTGTGAATTTAATAGCTTCTTTATTGAGTTGAAATATCTTGACAAAATGATTTATTTAAAAATGAAGCTCATAAATTCCATTGAGGAGATAAATAATCTTAAAGCAATCAATATGAATCTAGAAGTGGATAATATAATATTAAAAGAGTATTTGTTGAATCTTCAAAAACATGCAAATAATTGTGAAGTTTTTGAACGGATTCAAACTAGCTAAAGTCCCCCTTAGCTCAAGACAATATTGGAAGATGAAAGTGAATCATAAAAATAATTAAAGGGACCCATCAACCTTGTTAAAGAAATAAATAGCAACACTGCAATAGTTTAGAAGATAACGCATCCCCTCATATGTTTTTATTGTGGCAACGTAGGGCACTTTTCCACTAAATGTCCAAAGAGGAAAAAGAAGGTGCAACAACAGAAATGGAATGCTTTATTTTAGAAACAACGACAAGTTTCTTAAATAAATTCAAAGAAACATGCACAAAGATCCTTTTCTCCTCAAAGATAAAATTATCACAGGCCTAATAGCACAAGGAGAGAAAGTGTTAGTACAATAAATTAGATGGGTAGAATCTTTGGTGAGAATAATTCATTTTGCCCCTTATTAAATAATGTTGAATGCGACATGTGTGACCATTATGGGCATAAACCAACTATATGAAAACTTCGAAATAATTCACCTCCTTTCCAGATTAATTCAAACATAGGTATGAATCATGCTGAGAGGCAACAAGGAAAATTTCCCAGGAATTATTTCAACACTCATAAGAGAGGCAAATCGAATGGTAAATGGAGGAAACAAATACTAGTATTTTTCTTTGAATATCATCAAAAAATCATTAGCATAATAGAGTTCAATATGAAAACTAAAATAGAGTTGATATATGTTTTTTATTTTGGTCTTTACATTTGCTCTATTTTATTGTTTATTTTCTTTCTTTTTATGTCTTATCTATTTTATTTTCTCTTTTTATAATAAGACCGTGCATGAAAACTTATTTGTTTGGCTCTATGGAAATGTGTAAAAATTTGAAAGAGAAATTGTGGCATCTGGAAATGCTTGGCCTATATTTGGTATACTTATTTTTTTGGGCCTAAATATCTTTTAAGTTCAATAATGAACGTATAGAAAATATGTTTAATCCCAAATGAAAGCTCAAGTGAATATACAATTTTCCTATCTATAATAGGATATTTGTTACTTGAATTTACCATCCATATTGATTGGTTATAATTTGTCTGTTTTCTTGAGTAGATAACAAAAAGGAGGAAAAAATTAAGCAATCATATTTACTTTAGAGGTATATATAAGATTCTATGCAAAACAAGGAAAACCCTATCTTGCTCATAAAATAACTCAGGATCCCTCTTCGTCCCTTGGAAAAATAAATTCCAATAAAATTCCAATGATCATAAAGAAATAAAATAAAACAAAGTGTGAAAGAAGAGAAAGGATTCCTACAAAGATAGGTGAAGAAAGTAACTTTGTCGGGGTACCGAATTGGCTCACTCTTAGGGAATAAATTAGTGTGATTCATTGAAGTGACTCCACTATAGTGTTAAACATGCCTTTTGGTAGCAAAGCAATAGTAGAGATGTAATTAAATCTTGAACATATTAAACTCATGCAATTTACATACTCCTACTCCCTAATTGAAACCACTAAAGTTTGACTAGTCTTCTGAAATGTGTTAAGCCAACAAGAGGAATGGAAGAGACTACATCTATATCTAGCCTATGTAAGGAAGCCAAGCTGATAAATCAGTTGAGACAATACTCCCAAAAGTCTAGAATTCGTGCTTAATGTTAGACCTAAATAAGAAAGGTGGAGTTCTTCCTGTGTGTCGCCAAGTGTTGTCATTGTGAAAAACACCCTTTAAAATTTTTTCTACATCCAAATTTTGGAACCTCCTTATGGTCATGCCATCTTTCATTGCAAGCCATTAGCATGGTGTTCATTCATGTTGACCAGGTCTTTAAGTATTCCTTTAAGAACTCTAAGTTTGAAACTAATTTCTTTCACATGGAAAACTCATGATGTCTTCACAAACACACTTCTTTTAAGCAATCCCAACAATCAATGTGTATCCTTGGAAGTCAATATTTACACAGTTCTTGATGATATTCATTGTGCAATTATCGATGACAATAAATACACAATCCTTGATGCCCGTGACTGCACAATCCTTATGGAAAGCACTTGCGGAGTTCCTTGAGACAAATAATGCACAATTCTTATAGGAAGTGACATTATAAGGGAATCTTCTACAAATAGTCATTGCACACTCCTTGTCAACAGTGAGATTGTGTTTCTTCAAGTTAGTCAATTCACTCTTGAATTCTAATTTCGAGACATGCACTAAGCGCGCTCACCAATATTAACCCTAATTTCATGTCTACTCTCCCCATATAAAGAATCCAATCCAAATATCATCTTTATATTCACCTTTTACCTTTGATCTTTGTGCACTATTCGAATATAAGGAGCATTCTCTCACTGATGGTTATAAATTCCTGATCTTCTTAGTGACTTTCTCAATTGTTTCCTTTTCTTTTGCAAGTTTCTTTTTTCTTTCTTTTTATCTTACATGTTTCATTTTTTCTTTCTCTATCTTTTGTTTCCTAGCATTGTAAGTGACAATTCCCTTAATTGAGTCTTCCCACACCCTATTATCACAAAATATTAATTTACCTATTTTTTTGGAGTCCTCCTAAACTTGAAAGTTATTTTTAACTATCTTCTCTTATCTTTCTAGGTATATTTATTTACATAATCCATGGTGGCTCCTTCCTAATCCATTTGGATGATTTTTTTTTTCTTGATCATTTATAAAGTTATTATTATTTTTTGTATTCGAATTTCTATAGAGAATTATTAGTAACTCACACCTAGTGCAATCTCAAGTATATGATTTAAAGAATGGAATTTATAGCACGCGTTTCCTTTTGATCGTAATGGTATTAATGAAAATATAATGTTAAGTTATTTGCGAATGTGTTCCATTATATTTCATCTTTCTCAATTTTATGGTGTTTTTTATTTATTGCTATGTTGGAAATGAACATATTGATTTCACTCTTGTTTATATACATCCTAACATTGTAAATGTCATTATGAATATCATCACATTTTGTAAATAATATTTTTCTTTATGTATCATTATGAGTTTTATTTCTTTTATATAAAAGGAGGACCACCTATATAGAAATAGTAAAGAAAGTATTTCCCTTAAATTTTATCTCTGTGACTTGGACAGTCTAAATGATCAACACTTTTTGGAAACCATATTTGGAAGAGATTCATTTTCAAGAAATATGATACTTTTCTTTTCAAGGAAAACATATTATTAAGAAACTAGAATTTGTGTGTTTTCATGTTTTGGAAAAAGATTTGGTAGATTTATAACCAAATTATTTAAGATGAATTAGTCTCTTGAAAGATTTGTTAAAAAAAAATCAAATGTTCCTCAATATTATGTCATTGAACTTCAAACACAAGCCAATTATGGAAATTTCATGAGAATTAGAAACCATCCAAGATTCAGTAAGATTAACTCCATAACCACTTCACTAAAAATATTAGATAATTTCAACAAGATTTGTATGAAAACTCGATCAAAGAATTTCTTTCATTTTGTGATGATATTTTGTCTTGTCCATCAAGCTTGTAATGCCATGTAATAATAATAATAATAATGATGATGATGATGATGATAAAAAATAAAATAACAAATAAAGAAGAAAAGATAATAATAAATAAAAATAACAAGTAACGTAGAAACGATAATAATAAATAAAATTATGAATATTAGTGTTGAAAAATTAAAAAGAAACAAAAGCGGGCATGTTGAAACATGGATTATGGACAGGTGGATCCATTTTCAATCCCCTAGCCATTTTTAGAATAGTTGGTTCTATTTAATGGCGAAAAGGGGGGATTAAACGTAACTAATTCAATTGTTCATTCTTTGAGGAAGAGAATGTTGCAAGACAAAGGGTATTCGAAGTAGCAAGTTGACTGAGGGATTTGGGGTGACACTTGCAAGAGACATTGGTTGCAACTTGTCTTAGGTTGGGTGGAGATTCATCCCCAACACTTTGTTTCGATCAACGAGATTTGGATTGCGTGACAACTTTGTAATCACTACTAAGGCCTATTGTCGCTCCCAGGTATATTGTTCTTTCAAATATTTTGAAATCGTATGGTAATTAATTGAGTAGATATGTTGATTGATAATAGAATAGTCGAGATATTTAATTTGTATGTTTTAGTTCTACATTATTACATCTGGTATCAAAGTAGGTTTAAACATTTTATTACTATAAGATTTAATGTTAAATTTAATGGATATGTTATTATTATTCTAAACCTGCATGGAAAGCATTGTTGTTTTTTTAGATTTAATGTTCTCATTCTATATCTCTTATGAAATTTCCATTAATATTTAAAAAAAATATCTATTCTAAAAGATTTATATCAAACTGAGAAGCCAATTCTCTTTTGATAAAATATTATGGGGAAAGATATGCTTTGTACATATAATATGATGTAGATATTCAATTTTATCTTCTATAGGAATATGATTCTAGCATGTTTGATCTCTCTCTCATAAAAGGCACTTGCATAACGATTTATCTTTCTATAATCTCATTTCTTATTATTTTCATTTTATATTAGCTTTCAGGATCTCGTAATTTTTCATTCAAATATAATTCAACAACCATTACTAGAACCCTACTCTAATGCGTTTCTTTTGGATATGAGTGAGTTGGGTAGCAATAGAAGATTGCAGCAATAATACCCTGGTACTTGTGCTAATTATAACGCTAAGATTTTTTCTTTCAATGCAATTCATTTTTTCGATGAATTTTAAGAAATACGTCTTGATATTTCTTTTATTCTTAAAAATTCTTAGTGTTGCTTAGCATGTTGATAGAAATAAGAATTATTAGTTGTTGTGGCATTGTTTGGCTCAGTGAGGGATATTTTCTATATTAACTCTCTCATGTGCTACTTATTGAACTATTACTATTTTGATGGTGCATTGAATTTACTTGTACTTGGTCATCATAATAGATTTATATACTAGGACATGTCGAGTATTCTTTTTTATTTAGACCTGGAAGCAATTCTCACTAAATAGCCGATTGA
Organism: Pinus albicaulis; assembly: GCA_034641835.2. Lineage (NCBI taxonomy): Eukaryota > Viridiplantae > Streptophyta > Pinopsida > Pinales > Pinaceae > Pinus > Pinus albicaulis. The sequence continues at coordinate 5,000,392 of CM076577.1, forward strand.
TTAAGTAAAGCGCTTTTGTATTGATTGAGCCAAATGAGCGTGTGTGTAGCTAGATTTTCATTCCCAAATTTTTAACATTGCCATGTGCGAGAATCTATGTGATTCATAATTAAAAGAAAATTTGCAATTTTTTATTCAATATCTACCAATATGGTTGAGTGGCAATGATTAGGATCTCCATCAAATCCTAATTTGGCGAACGTTATATAGGCGTTGTGATGGGGCAGACGCTTGAATTCCTAGATATAGGCGTTGTGATGGGGCAGACGCTTGAATTCCTAGATATAGGCGTTGTGATGGGGCAGACGCTTGAATTCCTAGATATAGGCGTTGTGATGGGGCAGGATCTCCATTTTTTGATTTGACGCTTGAATTCCTAGATATCCAATAACTCCTCCTCACTTAACCAAATTCATTTTGAGGACGATGACCACTCGAAGATGGACGCAAAATACAATAAGGATGGAAAAGAAAAGAAAAAATAATTAATTCATTTTGACGACGATGACCACTCGAAGATGGAGGCAAAATACAATAAGGATGGAAAAGAAAAGAAAAAATAATTAATTCATTTTGAGGACGATGACCACTCGAAGATGGAGGCAAAATACAATAAGGACGGAAAGGAAAAGAAAAGAAAAAATAATTGTTTCCAAAGGAAGATCAGATCATATCAGATCACCCCGTAAGTAACGCTCAGCCAACACTTTGTAAGATATTACCCACTTTACCCTTACCATCATGGTGTTGTGTTCATAATCTTCCCGTTATTGGAGAGAATAGTCATTGAAAAAATAAATTTGACATTCATTTCAACAACGTAACGAAACGAAGGGCTCCTCTGACACTACATCCACGCATGGCACACTTTTCCAAAACACTTCGGTCTCTCCCAATTATTTTTTCTTGTATGAAAAAAGAAAATCCCCCTCCGCAAACTAAACTCTTCTCTCCTCCTTCATAATCGTACTGTCATCCCCATCTTTGTTTCCATTTCTTATCATGATGTTGATATTGTTTGGCAGTTATTGCATTCATTTTTGGCATTGAGCAACCCAATTTCCTAAATATTCATTTACTTTTGTAGTACACATTAAGAATTCTATCAATTATTTAATCATACAAGAAACTACTTATGTGCAAACAAACTCATAAAGAAGTTTTAGTAAATCTCTTTGGACTGATCCAATTTGAGATCGAATAAAATTTCTGGTTCAATATTAACCTTTCACTGGAAGGAGTCGAAGATCTCTCTTACGGATACATCTGGTACTGCAAAATCTATTTCTTGAGCTTCTCTTATATGGCAACACTTATTTTTCTTCGCAACCATTATTCATGCACATCGCCCTTTCTATGAAATAAACTTACTAAATTTTCTTAGAGATTTTAATTCTATGCTATATTCCAAAACAAGGTAAATCTATGAAGGAAAAAATCACTGAACTCCTTAATTATATGCAACCAAAAATTATTTCAAATTCTTGTTTATTCCATTCACTAAAGTAAACAAATTTGTGCTCAAAAAGATAAATTAGGGTCAAAAATACGAACGAGATGTTATTCATATGCCGAGCAAGGATATGATTTATCCTGTTTTCCATATATAAAATATTCCTTTATGTTTTGTTCTATGTTATATCAATTACTTTAGACAAAATTAATTCTTCATTAACAATGGATCCAATTATTAGCAATGCAAACAATCATATACTATAACTGAAGATAGAACAATAGACACAGTGACAAAGAAGACAATAGCACAATGATAAGAGACAATAGATTGGTCCAAGACCTAGGGCAAACCCCACTATGGGGGAAACCCTTTCAAATCTTCTTCTTCAATAGACAGTCATAAAACATTTTCAGCAGAGAGCACAATGAACCCAATACATATATGAAGCGAAAACAAATAGATCATATCTATGTATTTGCATATCTACTGTTAGAGTCGGTCCTTACAGCCCTCCGTCAGAGATCATTTCGCTTTTTGCATATAATTTTTAGGTGTCTCGCTCGTTCCACTTCATTGCATTTCGCTAGGGGCATGTCATTGACTGACGAAAGGGTCTGGTTGTCTTGTGTTTCCTCATGCTTGTACCTGCAGAGCTAATTAAAATTCCTCAAAAATCACTGAAGTTCAGGTCACTTCATTCATGGTCATAAATGATTATTTTTGTCGAAAAGAGCCTTTAGTCCTAGAGTCTAGGGTTTTCAGTCTTTTGGTACATGTAATAAAAGCCCGTAGGCCATGAGGTTGTTTTCAAAAGGTTCCTATTTCACGTTTTTATTCTCAAGAACATTTGAAGACATTTCTAGTTCAAAACTCCGTTTTGGAACTAGAAATTGTCAAATTTCATTTTGTTTGTAATAATTGTGTATTTGTTCCACTATAAGAAGTTCAAAAGCAGCCTCTGGTCTTTGCCAAAGCCAAAATGCCAAGTCCCTGCAAGAACCAAGACATGTCATCAGTCCAAGACTCAGAAAAAACAGTGAAAAGCCAAAGACAGAATTGCATTAAATGATAAAGTGCCAAGAAAGCCAAACATTACAAAGTGGGTTATGGAGAAAATTAAAATCAAATCTGATTCTTATGAGATATTTTTCAACCCATATAAACCATGGAGGACAAGTCATTTTCATAAATTTCCAAAGCAAAGTCGAGTTGAAGTATTGGAGTGTTTCAGAGCTGTGGAGTTGGAGTGCAAGTGCGCGCGGCGCACATAGGAGGCGCGCGATGCACACAAGGTGCGCGACGCACTGGGCTTCACAGGCCTGTGCAATTTTGCACGCGCGCGACGCACATACCGCGAGCGGCGCACTAGGTAAGCGTGCGACGCGTAGAGTTTCAGGGCCGAAAATTTTTGCTCCTTCGCCCAGATTCATGCCAAATTGCCTCGATTTGCTTGCAAGTAGGTTCTTCACGCTTACTTAGTGAATTATGGACATGATTATGGTGTTTTGAAAATGAAAAAACAAGTGTTTAGTGTGGTGGGATATAAACCCTATGTTCATTGCCAAATCACTCCCTAGGGTTTTGAAACAAATAATGATATCAGTCTGAATTCTGAATTTGGTGCTATTGATATACGTCTGTCATCTATTTTCGTTGGTGTCCCTGCTCATTATTTACCTTAGCCTCATGCTCTCTCTTTGCCATTACATCACTGCTGTCATTGTTATTGCCATTGTCATTGTCACATTGTTTATTATTCATGTTATAACATAGTCCCATTTTCACTTGTCCACATCCTCCATTGACATTGTCAAACACTGCAAGGGCTATTGTCACTTTTGTTCCTAATAGTTATTTCCCCCACATTACACCCTTTTCTACTGACTTGTCAAATCCCCTTATAATCAAAGTAGTGACTGTTCTTCATGCAAACTCATTTGACAGAAACATTATCATTGTGGCTTTCCTATAATACTTTGATACACATGTGACACATTTGGGAGTAAAGCATACACTGAACTCTTGTCTTCACTATACCTATATCAGCATATATTTTGCAAACATCTTGTTTTCAGCGCCATGTCAGAGACGGATTCAGTTTATGAGCAGGAGTATGACAGTGATTTCACAGCAGAGGGTAGTGTGCCACAGAGGTCTCAAAAAAGTGGCAAAAGTGGTAGGCATGTCAGGGAGGAGCCTACTTCTTTGGCTCAATTGCAGGCTTTCCCACCTATAATGGATTGTTTTCAGCATCAGTCATGTTTCCAATACTGTGAGATGATTTCCCGAACTCAGCATCATCATGAGCTAGCTCGCATATTTGTTCTACATTTACATGATGGCCGTGTAAACCTTGCCGGAGTAGATTTCATTCTGTCACCAGAGACCATTGCTCAGGCCACCAGAATACCAAACATAGGAGAGGAATGGAACAAACGACAGCAGCTAGAGAAATCCTACTATGAGCCATACATCAAACCTGGGTATATGAGGCAGCTGAGCAGGGTATTTCCATTTAGATTTCTGAAGGATGAGTTTGCACCATTGATGAAACTCATCATTCAATATTTCAGTTGCGAGGGCAGATTCTCGCGCCTCTATGTGTACCATGTCCGTTTGTTGATGCATTTCACGAGGGTACGTATGATGAGCATTCCATCCTTCATGTATCGTAACATAGAGAGGATGACATTTCTTGTATAGAAGAAGACCCCAGCATAGCAGCATAGCAGTATATATCATTACACGCTGATCAAAATCATGGTGGTACATTAGCTAACACAGCAGGGCATTGCTTGGGAGGATTTTATCTCCCGTGACTTCTTCACAGCATCACAGCTGCCTCCCAAGGTAGTTCATGATGAGGGAGAGCCTTCACACCAGCCTGACATTCCTGAGACCGAGCATATCAGTGCTCCAGTGTATGTGACATATCAGCGAGGCCACAGACCTTATTTATAGCCACACGATTTAGTACTATTCCACCTTTGGGTGGACAATCTACCGTTGACTGCATCACAGTCACAGTAACAGACATTCCACCCGGGTGGAAGGGTCTCGCTCGACTTCAGCACGTACGCATTCGTGACGAGAAAGAGGCCTATGCACGATGAGGGTCACAGGTGGTCGAGACACTGATTTCACATTCATCGATGTTGATGCGAGCTCTCCTAGCTTGAAACTGAAAGAGATCATCCAGGAGCAAAAGGCCGAGAATGACACGCTGAAAGAGAAATTGCAGAGGGCTCAGTGGGTGATAAACTACCTGGATCAGCGTAAAAAATAGCTAGAGGATGAGCACACACTGTTAGAGCTGCAGCAATTCCGTGAGGATCGACAATTGGCCCGGAAGAGACCAGGTGACATGACAGCAGTGGAGCGAGAAACCGAACTCACGCATGTTAACATTCATCTGGAGAAGTTGTTGGAAAAGGCCAATAGAGAGAAATACATTCTTTGTCACATGAAAGGTCATTATTGGGCCCGCATGCATGTCTACAAGGCAAAAATGAAGATTCTAAAGAGGAGGTTGAGCAGTGCACTAAAATGGCAAAAGAGGCCTGATCCACTCCGGATTTTGGCCGAGGCTTCCTTGGCTGGACAAGATACATGATAGAGGGTCTTTGCTCCGAATTTGAGCGAATTTGAAGAATTTTTTGTCATTTTGGAAAATTTTGGTCTCAAAACAGGTTTTTCAGCCATACGAGTAGCGCGTCGACGCACTCACTTATGATTGGGACTCTTGCTGGAGGAAAAATTAATATTTTTGGATTTTCCATGGAAAATTATGCATGCTCCAGTAATACTGAATCATTTCACCAAATTCTGGATGATCCAAGGGGCCAAAACACCATGAAAACTGTACCGCCACCTTGCACCAGGAAGTACTTTTGGGAGAATGAAGTTTTGGAGGGGCAAATGAGCTCCAAATTGAGAAATTCCACTTGGGTTGGATAGCAGACATCTAGGGCTTTCCAAAAAGCTATCATGAGCTTGATTTTTGATGCCTGGAAGTGCCCCAAAAATAGGATGAAAGACGCGTGATGCATAGAGCTCAGTCGCGCGGCGCATAGAGATTTTTGGCTAATTTTTCATCTTCCAGCTCGGAATTTCGGCCAGTTGTACCAGTTTTGATTGTGGATGTAATTTTTGAGTTATATTGATGTAATTTTGTGGTTGTAATGTAACTTTGACTCACTTTTACCTAATCTAGATGATTCACTCACAAAAAAGTAAAAAACAAGTGAATGAATCAGTTTCCTTCCTTTTAGAGGCAAGGTGCTGGGTTTGGTCACTAGTTTTTAGCTCTGTTTAGAATTGGTTGAAACAGCTCCTAGAAGGATGAGATCGACCCCTAGAGGCATGGGAATGGGTTAGGATGGTCTATATGATGTATTTTCTCAATCATTTTCAGAGGTTGGAGAGGTTGGACTCTTGGAAAAAGTTTGGCACACTATTGTACATATTTTTAATATTTTGGCTAAGGAAAGATCAGAGGATTTGCAACACCTGTTGGGATTCTTGTGGCTTTCAGTTCTTGATGGTGTTTTCTCTCAGTTTATTGTAAGTTCTTTCATGTTTAATGTATGCCATTCCCTTCTTATGCTTCTGAAACTAAATGAATGAGTAAATGAGGTTGAATCCATTGATTTCAGTGCTCTGCCTTTGAATTTGTTTAGTTTTACATGTTTTCGCCTGTTTGGAGAGGATTCATGTTCTCCCTTTCCCTCTTCAGCTCCTTGTCGATCTGATCCATCCATACACCTGATCAAAAGCATCAAGACTGCTGCCTACCTCGCCCCAACTCGAATTCTGCAAAGATCTGGCCTTATCCCCGGACCCAAAATTATTTTTCCCATTTTTTCAACAAAAAACCCAAAAAATCAAAATCAAAATTTCCTATCTCTTTACTAGCCTAAAATCAGTATTCATTATAAGTCATCTCACACCCTATTTCTCATTTTATCGAGATTGACTGGAGAGAGCCCTCTCCTGTCCTCGTAGGGCTAGCTACGAGGTTGAGCGTGGTTTGATGTAGCCTTGAGTTTTACCTTATTTCAGCCTAAGGTAGATTTGAGTGCTAACATCTACAACATCAAGAGAATTGATCCAATATATCACTAAAACCAAGTGATATCAACTACCGAGTCCTAGATCTAAATCTAAGATGTTGTCAAAGACTGACCTGAAGCAACTGTGACTGAGTGAAAGATGTATGAAGGCATTGTGCAAGAAACTGAATGTGACCCAATGAGATCTCCCCAGAAAATTCCTTAGCCACAACCTTCACACAGGGTTTAAGCTTCCCTCCCCATGACCTAAACACTTTGTGCCCGTGACCGTGGTCATGATCGGCCCGATCTGGCTCAGAAACCCTAGCTGCGACCTTAAAATTGTCTACTCATGGCTATAGCCGCTTAGTCGCTACCTTGAAAATCATAGCCCATGGCCCTGACCTGAAAAATACGGTACTGTGCCCGCAACCCTGACTTAGAAGACCCAAATTAGAGTGAGTCTCTCGCCTGTGATCCTGAACCTTGAGTGAGCTTCTCCCGTCGAACCTGTGTGAGCCAAAACAAAAAGACGATCCACAAAAAAAAGTGCAAGAAGAAAATCTCATGAGTGAATGTGTGAGAATGATCTTGTGGTCGATTTTATTTATAGCTTTTGTGAGGGACCGCTTGGGGCTTTGACCAAATCCACATGATTTGAGGCTAACCCATTCCATTTAATTAAATAAATAAAATAATTCATAAATTAATTTTTTCTTAACCGATTGGGGCGATCTATAGGTCGAGTTTGGTCCTCTCAAAAAGAGGAATCTAATGAAATTATAATATTAACCATACAAGTTGTCCAAAGTGGAATTTGAATCTAGTTTCAAAAATTAACACTCCCTCTCAACTAGGAAGAATTCCACTTGGTAATCTCTGCCTGTAGATCTTCACTTTATGGTGTTGTCACAACTCAACTCCATTTGTTGAAAATTTCTCGGATATAGAAGAAGAAGAATTAGGGAGAAATGGATTCCACCCATACTAAGCAACAGGATAATACATCATACAGTGGATCAAATCTCCAACCCTATAATCTCATCGGGGAGCCCATTCTCAACCTAGAATCACAAAAGGGGAGAAAATCTCAACTCAATCCTATTGCCTACAGATCTTCCCATCAATGATTCTCATCAGTCATGTGGTAGAACACCTGCATCATAATAGACTTGGGTTTTACACCCCAAGTACACTCTCAACTTGTTGGACAAACGAGGAGTGGTATTCGCATCAAGCCTTGCTTGAGGGTATGATGCCAACTAGGGTATACTCTGCATAGACCAAATAAGAGAGGAGAATCTCTGACCCTATGAAGATAGAGGAGTATTATCTCGGCCCCAGGTAATAGATAGGAAAGTGCCTTATTGTCCAGATATCCCTCAACCCCAGGAGCCCTCTATCTCAATTCCTCACCCTGAGAGCTCAAGCAGGGTAGGAAAATCTTGCTTAGTGTCCTCAATTACTGTTTCCCCTTATCCGGAGGGGCTGTATCCATTAGTCCAAGTTTTTCACGAACACTAAGAAATTTCCTTTCAAAATTTTCTTGGTCAGTGTTATCACTCTAGTAATTTCTTAAGTTGTGGGATTTTGAGTTTTTAGTCAAAGAATACTAGAGGTAACCAAAAACCTACTTGGAACTCTAGGATCTAGCCTTCCTAAAGTTCAGAGAGGGCTCTCTATTTAAGATTTGTTTTTGTTTAAATTTGTGAATATTAGGCTAGTTATGAAAGAACAATTGGTTTTATTTTAAATGGTTTGGTGGGAAAAAATCACTCAGAGGTAAAATAGAGAGAAATATGCTTTTCCATTGAGATATGGAGTCTAAATCAAGCTAGCAGCACCAGAAATCAAGGCCAAAAAGGTACAAATGTATTCAGGGCAAGATATATAACCCTCACAAATTTGGGAAAGTGTTTTTTGTGAGGTGGTATGATCGGGATAAAGGGCACTTAAGGATCCTTTGATCTGGAAAATGGAAGTAGAAGGCAGAGGTCAAACGGGAGTGAGAGCAATTAAGAATTCTCAACACTGGAAATTAGAAGAAAACATTAAAATGGAAACTAGTTAAAGACAACGAGCACTTGAATAATCCTGCAGTAATACTCCTAGTTACACATTTAGATAGAATAAACATATAATGAATTGCATGAAACTCAGAAAATGAAACAATGAAAAGAAGGGAGTATTTCACTCATTAGCTTATCACAGGGATCCTGAATTATGATGCCAGTCAGCTTGTCTAGTCTACTACTTTGAATTCAAACACACTACGCCTCTAATGTTCAGCAAAAATATCTATAGTAAGTCTAGAAATTTTATTCTACACTGAATACTTATAATGTAGAAGTATTTATATAAAATGTAGTTACAAATATCCTAGGAGAAATCTAGGAACATCTTTAGGAAAAAGAAAATATCTTTACATAATAAGAGGGATAACTGCTTAACAGATCAACAAGTTGTCCTCTTATCCAAAATAAATAGGATTGTTTTATCTAACAAGGAGCTTTTGATTGATTAGTTGTCCTACTTGCTGGCTGCTAGAAAATATTAGGCTTTTGACTTGCCTTCACTGACACTATTTCATATGATACTCTTTTAACTGATACTCTTTAATTGATACTCTTTAATGCTGCTACAGTTTCGTTGTTTTACTGCTGTAAAAATATGTCTTTTTGCAGTAAAATCAACAAACTATTTTTTTTTTTTTCATTGTTATTTTGACTGCTTTCTTGACTATTTCTTGAAGGCAATATTTTTTCACTTTTTTACCTCTCATTGTTACATTAAATCAGTAAATGTTTTCCATTGTTCTTCATTGGGAATTTTGACATTCTTTAGCTTTCTAAAATTCTCATCAGCCTCCGTGTATTTAGCAAAAGTGGGTTTGAAAACAAAGAGATGTTTAATCTGATGTTGTAAAAAGAACAAATCTTCAAAACGCTGAAGGAGGAATTTTCCTGTGGGAGTGCCTTGTGGTAATGGTTTGTTGACTTATTCATTAGCAAATTCCCTTATCTTTTTATCATAATCCTTCTAGGGCATCAGTTTTTCATTAAAAACTTGGATGTCTCGCAGGCCCCTCTGTCTTAAGTTTGTGTATTTTACCATAAACTTTTTTATGGCAATGTTCACTGATTCACATTTCTCTTCTAGAGTGTTCATCAAATTCTTCTTAGTTACAACCCTTTTAATCTTTAAATTGTTTCTGTTCTATCCAATACCTGTAATTCCTCCAATTCTTCCCTATTCTTGTTGTTCAATAAAGTGATGAGTTTTAAAGCCTGAGAAGGCTTATCAGTTAACTCATCCTTTGTCTTTTGAATCTCTGCTTGAGCTGCTAATAATAAATCTCTTTGCTCATATATAACCTGAATTGAAGGCCATTGAGTGTGAATGGCTTCAATTATGCTTGTCCATATATGATTTTTTAAAAATGAAATTTGCTTAGCGAAAGTTAGCTCTTTTTGTAAGCCCTTCATTTATTCTCCAAGTCTGATTGCCTTATGTTCATGGGTTTTAGCATTTGTCAGAGCTAACTTATTTGTAGCTTCAAGATTATCAATCCTCTTCTTTAGGCTGTTGATTTCATTATTTTTCAAAGACATTTCCATCATAGCTTTAACAATTTGGCCTGCTTCATCTGTTTGTTGAACCCGTGTTGTAGAAGAATCTGTGGTTGAAGTAGTAGTTGAAATCACTGGCACTGTAGTTTTCAATGGTTCTTTTGGTGCTAGTTTTTCTCCTAAAGTAGAAGCCATTGTTGTGGTAATCACTGGCATAACTGAAGGAATGATAGGAGTGTCAGTTTCTTTCACATTTTCCTTCTCTTGGACAAGGTGGTCCATTTGGGATTCCATTTCTTTGATCTGCGCAGTTAATTTGAGGATGAGCCTCATCATCTCTTCTTTTTTAGTTTGATTTTGAAGGATTTATTTGGTTTGTGGATGCTCACTCTGAGGAAGTTTAAACTGTTTCCTCAAAGCTGCAGTATCATCATTCTTTTTCTTAACCAACAATTATGTTGCTTGAATATTTGAGGGATCATATCCCACCTATAAAACTAAATCCTCTAAGGCTTTAATCCTTAGGTCCTTTGCATACAAAGATCCCTTGTTTAACTTCATTTGATCTTGCATATTAATAATAGTATTCTGTAACTTGGTAGCACTCATTGCTTTAGTCACCATTGTTGAATACAACATTTCAAAGCTATGTCTATGAAATTCAATTTGGTCTAGCTCATGAACATTTTTAGTGTCTACCTAAAACTTCACCTTTTTATAATCTGCCACTATTTTTGGTGCTGAGGTAGTTGGTTGCAAAAATGACACAATCATTTTGTTTGTTGAATAATCAAAGACTGTCAGTAGCCTATTTTGATTCCCAGGATTTTGCTTGAGGAATTGAGAATATATTTTTGATTTGATTTCCTCATTCTTCTGTTTTATCTGCTTATATTTCTCCTTGATATATACATCTTTTTCCTCAGCTGTTTGTGAGGAAGAGGTCTCCATATTATTCTGTTTTTTAATCATTTCAGTGTCATCTTTACTTAGAGTTTTGTCTTTTTCAATTTCTGCTAGTATTTCATTCACTATCACTGTTGCTTCATCATTATTTACTTCTGGAGCATTTTTATCTTCAATGCCAATTACCTTTTCTTTCTCAATGAATAGAATTTAAGCATTTTATTATAAATCAGTTTGAATCTAGTTTCTATAGTTGTTTCTGTTGTGTATGCTCCTTCTTCTCTATCTCTTTTTGCTGATATTTCTGGCTGCTTTACAAGTTCAAGATCTTGTGCTGTATCCATTTTTCCTACTGTCTCTCTATTACTTTTTGTATCTGTTAGTGTGTTTTCCACCCATTCTTCTTGGTTGGAAAACTTCTCAATCTCAGGCTTAAGCTCAAGTATGAAGGTAGTCAATTTGCATTTTACCCTTAGACTGCTCAGGATCCCTTGAGGATCATAGTTCCATGGAAAAATTTCTTGAAATTTAAACTCTGCTAATCTCTTTGTGATCTATTTTTCTGCATCTCTGTTGTTTATGATAAAGGGACCAACTTGATTCTTTAACTTAAATTGAGTCTTTTTTCTAGCAACCATGAAATTAATAGAATCAGAATTGAGAATTTGTCTCAAATACTCCAGTGCAAAAATTCTCATGCTCATATATCTAGGCAACTTATAAGGTAATAAGTTGGATCCAAAAATTCTTAACTCTGTATGCTTCTCATATAGCTACCAATCTCCCACTTTACTTTGTTATGAAAGTTGTAGGATTATTTTCATTTCTTCGCTGACTCTAGGCTGTTCTGTTTTATTCAAAATATTCATTGTTGGATGTAGAAAGAGGTCTGAAAAATCTGTGTAGGTAAAATCACTACCCTCTTTCCTGAGCAAGGAAGTCCAAAAGATAATGAATAAAGGACTACCCTCCAGGTCCATATTTTTAAATGCAATAGGAAATCTATCAGCTTGAAAGTATAATAAGAAATGAAACAGATAAGATGAGTATCTAAAAACCCCTTAAGTGGGTAATTTGATCAGCTGATAATGTATATTGTTGGCTATGAAAATAGCAAAATAAAATATGATTGAAGGAGGTTGGCCTGGGGACAAGGTGGATAGAAAACCTAGAATGGACTCATCAGTGAATCCATCTGTAAAGTATCCAAGTATAAAATATAGCATAGAGATAATATTTCTAGAACCTTCAGGGAATTTAGCAGTGGAATAAGGAGGGTTTAACTAAGGAATGTCAACATATGAAGGCATAAAGTTTTGAAATATCATGAACTTCTTAGGAAAGTCTAGACCTAAGTACAACTGGGTCAAAGCTTCTATAGACAAAGGAACTGACTAAGGATCAAACTGTAATTGAAGCATCTAGTTTAGTGACTCTGCTGTGATGGTGAAAAGGATTTCTCTATCAGCATTGACTATGGCCCTTTGATCTGGTTCATAATATTTTTGACATAATCTGATAAGATCTTGGCCAGGATGGGTCAATGGAACTATATATTTGGGTAAATGAGTCTCCCAAATGGGTATTTCATCCTTATCTAAGTACTTTTCATAACACCAATTATGTATATCCAAGAGGTTGAATTATACAATAGGATCAACAATTTTGTAGTCAACATCAATCAAAGGGAGGCTTTCTACAATAGCTACAGGTGGTTGGAGGGGATTCACTGACACAGTGGATTTAACAGTAAGGACTAGAGTAGATTTGATAGCTTTAGATCCTTCAAATTTAGGGGGTTCGGATCCCCCAGGCCTAGTTGGTTTAGATCCTCCAGGTTTAGTTGTGCTCTGCTTTTTAGTCATTCTGGGATATTTCTGCAAGATTAAATTGTTTGCAGAAGTTATTTTTCCTTTTCAGATGATGAATTGGGAAATTTTTAAGAAAAATATAGTCTCTATTAGTCTTTTTTGCTCAGTTAGGCTTCTTAGAGAATGTAAAATGGGATAATACAGAAAACGAGGGTTTCTTAAATGGATTTTGATTGAAAAAGGACTTTTTAAGGTATCTTCAGGCTTTAATTCCTTCTACGTCTTTGAATTTGGTCTTTAGGGGCTTAAAACTTGAGGAAATCGGCTTCAAGGAGTGAATTTTGCAATATATAACTTCCTAGAAAAAATATTCCAAGGTTTGGCCTCTTTTTGGCGTTTTTTTGAGTCAATTTTAAGCTGGTCAAAACTCTTAATCAAGGTTTTAATCACTGATGGTCTAAAATAAATTTGCAGGTTTTAGTTTGTCAGAGAATACCTTAAGATGAAGGTATTAGGTTGCTTGAAAAAGGTTTTGAGAGGATCGTGGTTGAATCTGAAGTCTTCTGGTATATTGGTGCAACGAATAATTCCTTAATGGTTTTCAATGGGGAATTTGTATTGAAATTTGGGTCCTTCTGGGCATAAGTCGACAATCAAAGAAAAAGGTTCTTACACAGTCGAGAGTAAAGTGAACTGATGGATACACTGCGCAATAATGAAACAATATGCGTGTTTCAAAGGATTTAAGCTTATTTTAATTTCATTTGGTTTATCATTTACTACAGGTCAAATCATGGGCAGGAGCGGTTTAAGTTTAAAATGCGAAACTTGACAGTGGTTTTCACGTTCAATTCAGGCAGTAAATAGTTTCAATTGAAATGAACGTGATCGTATGAGGAAATTCCATGTTGCAAGAGGCGGAATGGGTAAAACAACCCATTTCGCGTCCATTTTTCCTTTGGGTGGACGATTGTTTTTTGGACGGGATATTGACTAGAGACCAATCGGGAGTGAAGGGTCACGATTAGCTGGGAAGATGCGAATAAACAATGGTGGGACCGGGGTTCTTTTATATGGGTCGACAGTTGAAATATGTTAAAAACCCTTATAAATATGAATGAAATCAAAGGTTTTACATATGCAAAAGTGGAGTTTATGCATATGGGCGAGGGTAAGTATGGTTAAAGAAATAAAATCGAGGGTTAAAAATATAAAGCGTAAGGCTTTTCATAATAGAAGCGGAGATAGGATTATTTTCATGAAGTGGGGTTAAGTATATACCTTGGGTCAATCTATATAAAGCGTAAGGCTTTATATAGTGGGAAAAATGAATGGGGAAGGCTTAAATTTTATGAATATAAACCTTAGCCTTGGGTTTAAAAATTATCATGATGGGAGGGATGAAAAATTGCAAAAGGCGTAATTTTGCATGGCCAAGAGTTTAAGTCTTTTAACCTTATAAAATGATTTAATTTGATTCAAAACTTAAGGTATAAGTTAATGAGCAGAATGATATGTTTTTAATTTAAACACATATGATATGCCCAAAGAAACATATTTGCGCAATTATTATTTTATTATACAGTATTAAATCTTTTGAATGATTAATAACTATAGGGGGCAGGATATTTATTTAGAGTTAGTTTTAGACCAAAGGGCATTTTATTTGGATTTTAATTTAACATGTGGGTAATAACTTTGGTCTAGAAACTTTGTAATAGTGGGTTTTGGGGGGTATTTAAAATAAAGGGAATTATATAGATAGGATAAGGTATTTTTAGGAAATTAATAGCATAAGTCAAAAGTTAATATGACAAGGGGAAATGGAGTACACAAAAATATACTAAATGACCAAGTAAAGTGAATAAATAAAGCAAAGCTTGTCATTTCATGATTTTACTATTTTACTTAGGATAGAGTGTTTTTTGAGGGTTTTTGTATGCTTTATGAATGAAGGAAGCCAATTAAATTGGATTTTAGGTTTCATTAAGTAAGAAAGAGTCTTTAATTATGAAAATGAATTAAAATGTATTAATGAGGGATAAATAATGGTAAAGGGAATTTTTAATCATAAGAACTCACATTTTCTACTATCCAGTCATCGAGCCTTGGGTCCGGTCCCAACAAAAGTGAGAGAAATGCTCTGAGCATTTTTTACTGGTAGTATAGAATACTGAATACTTACAGGGAAAGGGAAATTAGTGATTTTAGCCCGGTGATGAATATTACATGCTTTTTTCCATTTCTTTCTACCTACCCAACATTACTCTAACATTTTTTCTTCCTTTTAGTAGGTGCATTTAGGCTTGCAACCTTGAAACATTTATTTTTATGAAAACATAAACTATATAATTCTACCTTATTTCATCTGAGGGCTTAGATTAAACTATGGAGCTCCTCATTATTCTCTACCTATCTACTGATTTGTCAGGATTAAATTGTTTGACAAATCTTTATTCACTATCTAAAACTTGAAATTGTCAACATGATAAGTTAAGATTAAATAGTTTAACCTATCATGGATTATGGCATTTATTGACACTCTGCCATAATCATTTGCAAAAAGTAAAAAGTAGTGGCATTTGGACTTGCTCACTTTCATGTTTTATTTTCATCTCTTTTTTTTTTGGGTCTATATTTTTTAAGTCCTTTGATCTTTCTTTTAGGACTTTTTACCCTCTTTTTTTATTTTTTTATTTTTTCTAAATATGGGAAAACAACTTGCAGAAAGCAAGGTATGTACATATTTTACAAGACTATCAAAATTCAATTCAAAATTATGAATCCTATATTTATAGGACCCTAACAGTGAGAATATATGTTATCTAATCGTGAGTCAATATGTGGTGGAGTCTAACAACTACTCTCTGCACCATGTCACGAATAAAGTGATACCTAATCTTGATATGATTGGACTTGTCATGAAATACATAATTCTTTGCCAAACAAATCTCGCTCTTGTTGTCACAGTATATCACTGTGGTATCTAAGACTTGACCAAAGATCTCACCAAAGAGATTCATTAAACACATAGCTTCACAACCATACATGCTATCAACAATTTATTTTTCTTATCCAATGCTCACTACTACCTACTTTTTCTTCCTGCTCATCCAGGATATCATGGCAGAACCAAGACTAAAACAAAAACTAGATCTACTCTTTATGTCAGAGACATTACCTACCCAATCAGCATTAGTGTATCCATGAAGTTGAATATCTCCAACATAATATCTCATACCAAGTGTGATCAATCCATGTAAGTATATAAATACATGTTTGGCCACAATCCAATGTGCATGAAGGGGCTCAGTCGTGAATCAAATCAATGCGTTAACTGCATAACATATATCTGGAGGGGTGTTCACGAGGAACACTAGAGCCTGAAATAGTTGTTTGTACTCAGATGGATTTTTCATATCAGGTCCAACTTCTTTTCCACACAGCTTCTTGAAATTCATCTCCACGAGAACAGTCATGGAATTTCACTTGGTCATACCAATCCTTTCTAGCATATTTAATAGATACTTTCCTTGTGAGAGAAATATCTCACCAATACTTTACCACACCTCAAGGCCCAAAAAGTAGTGTATAAAACCAAGCTCTTTCATCTCAAATTTAGAGGCTAAATTCCTCTTACATTCTACCATCGGTGGTTCATTTTCTGTTAAGAATATATCATCAACATATAGAGCCAAAATCAATGGCATACCTTGGAAAAAATTAAAATAGAGGATCGGATCAGAATTGCTTCTTGTGAAACCCAATTTCACTAGATATTTGTCAATGTGTGCATACCAATCTCAGGGAGGTTGCTTCAAGCGATACAATGCTTTCTTCAACCTGCAAACATGTGTTCTGTGATCTTCCACTTCAAACACCTATCCTTGTTCAACATACACTTATTCATGTAACATACCATGAAGGGAAGGAGTCCTTAAATCCATCTGATGAAGGGTTCATCCTTGACTAGCAACAAGGGAAACTATCGAACGAATAGTTGTGTATCAAGACACAAGAGGAAATATTTCCTCGTAATCTTCTCCCCCTTTCTGAGAAAAACCTCGACCTATGAACGTTGCTTTTTATTTCTCAATTGTTCCATTTATTCCATGTTTTATCTTGAATAACCACTTAGAATTCACAACAGACTTCCCATGCGCCATCAACACAACATCCCATAAATCACTTTTCACAATAGATTCCTATTCCTTGGCCATAACATCCTTTCAAACTTGTTCTTTGACTTCTTCCTCGAATGAGGATTCTTTTGCTTGAATCATGGTTCTCATAATAACTACATATTGCTGATACCTGCAAGGTTCCTTCCATTCTATGAAGGATCTACAAATGGGAATGCTTCTTTCATTGTCCTTTAGAGTTTCACGAAGCCAAAGTGGTATTTTCTTTGAAGGAGGATGACTGTGAGGTGGATCTATGGGATCCATGGGCTCCATGGGAACATCAATATCATCTAGCTCAGGCATAGAAGTACCATCTAGAATATCCCTATCATCATCATCTTCCTTGGGAGGTGGAGGAAGGTCCCTTGCTTTACCAAGTGCTAAATTTTCATCGAAAGTTACATCCCTGCTAATTTATACCTTCCTTTGACCAAAAATATATATTTTTGAATGCCTTAGATTTTTCACAGTAACCCATAAATATACCTTTTCTTCCTATCGATTCCAACTTATTTATTTTGTATTTCGGCACATGAAAGAATACGAGACATCCAAATATACGAATATTACTGATGTCGGGTTTTTCACATCAAAATATTTCTTCAGGAGTATTTTTTTTCAATTCTTGATGAGGTACTCGGTTTTGAACATATACATTAGAATGTGTGGCTTCAACCCATAGAAAATTTGGTACATTTTGATCATGAAATATGTCACGAGTAGCTTCCAATATTGATCAATTTTTCCTTTCTCTAAACCATTATGTTCAGGTGTATAAGGCACAATATTTTCCTTATTGATACCTTATTTCTTGTAGAATCATATGAATTATTTTCACATGTATTCTCCTACGTTGTCAGACCTGAAAACTTTGATTCTTTTCCCTGATTGATTTTTTATCAAAGCTTTGAATTCCTAGAATTTTTCAAAGGCTTCATCCTTGTACTTGAGGTATTACAACCATGTATTTCTTGAGAAATTGTCAATGAAGGTTATGTATTAGAGATGAAAACCAATAGAATACATAGGAATCAAACCACATATATCTCAATAGATGAGATGGAAGATGTTATTTGCTTTTTTCTTACTAGAAGGCATTGGTCCCCTTGCTTTCTTTCCACTTGCGCAAGATGGAAAAACTCCATGATGATGAGATTGAATATTGAGAATACTTAATACCAATATCTTTAATTTCAGAAGAGCATCATAATGTAGATGAGCTAGTATACAATTCAACAATTCACTTAGATGATTTGTGTTATGAACCAATGCTAGAAATGTCCTTTAGGTTAATTTATAGAGTCCTTCAGATCTCATACCTAATGTGAATACATATTTCAGATGTGAATTAGTGGGCCAAGTTAAGACCTTTCCATTGATGAAAGAAACTCTCATCCCTTTATATTCTAATGTGGATATAGAAATCAAATTCTTCATTATACCTCACACATACATAATATGATGTAGAAATAATGATTCCCTATAGTTCAACTGAAGCATAATAGATCCAAATTATTTTATAGGATGAGTGGATTTATCTCCAAGAATGATTCTCAAATTAGTCTCCCTCTCTACCATATTATAGAGGAATTATTTGTATCCATAGAAGTGATGAGTGGCCCCACTGTCAACCAACCAAATATCCCATGAATCTAGTGGAGAATAACTAGTAAGTGCAGAAATGAGAATATATTCAGATTTATTCACATAGTTTCTTTCATATATGGGAGACCTTGAATTCATTTGAGGAGGATGTTGTTCTTCACAGTCACATGAAGAATCACTTCTCTTTTTTTATCTTCTATCGTGGTTTTTCCTTTGATTTCCTCTTCTTCTCTTATCATTTTTGTTGCTTATGGTGTCATATCATGGCTTCTTTCTCTTCTCAGGACAATCACATGCATAATGACCTTTCTTGTGGTAGTTAAAGTGTTCAACATGGGATAGTGATATGTCATTCCTTCCTATTGAGCTTTGAGGAGGAGGTCTTCTTGAAGGGCCTCCTTTTTACCTCTTCCTTTTGTTATGGGTGATATATGCAGCAGGCTCTCTCTCTTCATGCTTTTGAATTCTTCCTCTTGCTATCATTCCTGATTCTTCTTGAGTAATCTTTCCAGAAATTTCGTCAAATGTCGAGAGAATTTTGTTGTTGTTTATTGTAGTAATGAATGTTTCCCAAATATAAGGGATACCTCTAAGAGTCATGAAAACTAGCTCTCTGTCAGACACATTATCTCCAACCCTTTGCGGTTTATCTCTAAGACGATAGATTCTCATAATGTAATAATTAACAATTTCACCTTTTTTCATATTCATTTCCTTCAGTTGATCTTTCAAGGTGATAAAATCATTCATATTTTTGACTTCATATGTATGCCAAATATCTTCTCATACATGTCTTTATACTTTCTTAAATTCCTAACATATGCAAGTAAATGATCATGTAAACCATCACCTATAATTTTCTTTGCTTTGGACACACTTTTATTGTATTTGTTCTTGATATAGGTGGAGGAATTTTATGGAGACTAGGGCATCCTTCCATGGATATATTCCAGCACATATTTGTTGTTGTCTATGATCTCTAATCTACCTTTCCATGTATAGAAGTTCAATCCATCACTGTTGTGAAACCATCTCCAAAAGTAGAATAAAAGAGATATCAACGCCTTATAAATCAGCCACTTCGAGGGGGAAACCTCCAATACATTACATAAATGAACAATTCTTGGATGATACAAATTAAAAAACCTCCTGTCTATATATAGAATTCCATGGGGCCACAATGTAATCCTAGTGGGGCCATAATGTAACCTTAGCAGACCTAACAATAATAATGTAAGGGCACAAAAATAACAATATGGGGGTTACAGGGGTACAACAATAAAAATAAGGGGGGATACATTAACATAGTAAGGGACTACACTATTAATATAGGGACTTAACATGCCCCTCTCCTTCAAACAAGTGCTATCCTCAATGCTTGATTATTTCTTGATGCTTCTGTATACAATTCTCATCCTCCCATGTGGAATATTCTACAGGAAAATTCTTCCACTTGCTGAGATACTCTGAAATTGATCGTACTTGTCGAGTTCTTGTTTCTATAATTGCTTCAGAACTTCTTTCAATGTGATGTTGATCTTCCTGATGTTTCATTAGATTCTGCACCAAAGTTAGGTTATCCTTTTAGAGTTGGATAACTTGTTGTTGATTCTCGATGTGATATTTCACTAATTTATCATCCATATTAGCTATTATTTGATCCTTCAAAGCATCCAAATTAGCCTCTATTTCTGCTTTTAAACCATCTATGTCATCTTTGGTTGCTCTTCGTAAGATCGAAATTTGTTACACTTGGTACCATAATTTTGATATCTCATCATGGAATTTTTGCTATAAAGTTTTTTCTACGAAGGTTCAGAAACTGAAAT
Source organism: Pinus albicaulis (assembly GCA_034641835.2). Classification (NCBI taxonomy): domain Eukaryota; kingdom Viridiplantae; phylum Streptophyta; class Pinopsida; order Pinales; family Pinaceae; genus Pinus; species Pinus albicaulis. The sequence goes on from CM076577.1 coordinate 5,020,803, forward strand.
TTTTAGAGCACGAAGCCGAAATCCTAAGGAACATCTTCGTAAAATTTCAGAGCTTGGTTCACAATATTTTCGAAGATATGATCTTCCTTGAATTTTAGCTATAAACTAGGAGTGTTTGTCCCTTATATTAATTACAAATTCCTTCATGATAGGAAGCCAAAACCAATCTAATAACTCTAATGACAATTCATATAACATAATTTCCTCGATTTTGTGACCATTTTTGAGCTTGAAAAGTGTCCCGAGGAATCCAATACTAATTTGTGACAATTTTGACTAAGATTAAAAAAAAACAATTTGCAGAAGCATAACAAAACTTTTGAGGCACGTTTAAGAGTCATAATTTACTTCTGAAAGAATGGTCAACTATCCTTGTGTGTCTAGTTTCCAGAACATCTTGAATTTTTGAAAATGGACCACTGGAAAGCCTTCAAAAATCCATTATCCCAAAGCTACTCCAAAATATTAACAAAGTGTTCCAGAAGCATAACAAATCCCTTTGAGAGGGATTTTTGAGGTATTCCCAGAGGATTTTGGGGCTGCAAGTGGTATGGTTGGAAATATTAGGAATTTTTCTATAAAATGGATTCATTAAGCATTGCAGACCCCTATACAAAACCCCTAAAAAGTTGATTTGAAGACTACTTGTCGAAAATTGCAGAAAACGACCTGGAGCAAGTGTATTGTTGGAATTTATCTCAAACCATAATACTTGTGCTTAAAATATAGGATTTTTTTTTTCTTTGGCATATGATTGACAAAAAAATGTTTCAATGTTGTAAAATTCATCGTCATTACTTCATTTTGAAGCCAAATTGTCCCTGTGTGCAATGTAAACCCTAACAAATGACCATGAAGCTCTAAAAATGATGCCATGGGTATGATTTGGCTCAAACTTGGAATGATGAGCTCTATTGTTTATATTCTTCTCACTCTCCATCTTTTTTATCACTGAAAGGATGAAAAAACTAGTGCTTTGATGGGATGAGTGAATGAATGGAAATCTGGAAAAATAGAGTGTAGGAAAGTGTGAGTTTAGTGGATGAAATGAAAGGTCTTGAAGCTAAGAAAAATTCTAGAAAAATTTTTCTAGGTAGTGTTTTATGTTAGCTTCAATTTGTAGGTGGAATGAGAGAAAATGGATGTGTGGAATGTGTCAAAAATTTCTAAAACATAGGAAATTCCCAATTTTGACTGTGAGAATAGCTTGTGCAATAGTAGGGTGAGTTAGTAAGATGAAATGGGGGTCGTGGGGTTAAGTAAAAATTATGATAAAACTTCAGTCGATAGGGTAGTGTCTTAAATCCCAAATTAAAGTGGAATGAAGAGAAATGGGTAAGTTTAGGGTGGTCAAGACCTCAAAACACAGGAAATTCCCAATTTTGACTGTGGGAACACTTGTGAAAAAGTTTTTAAGTTAAGTAGGTGAAACAAGGGTTATGAAGCTAAGTATAAATTCTAAGAAAATTTCAGTGAGGTGTATCACACCTTAGCTCCACAATGCAAGTGGAATGAGGGCAAATGGATGGGTGTAGGGTAGTCAAAACCATAAAACACGGTCTACCTTGATTTTGACTATTTTCATTGTGTTGAAAAGCTACAATGAGGGTTTGATTGTATAAAACATGTTATGGATGTTAGTGTAGGTGATAGGCTTGTGATAATGGAGTATGGGGGTGTAGGAATCATGGTTTAGATGATGGGATAGAGTTTAGGTTGAAAAGTGTAGGTTAGGGTTTCTCAACATATATATATATATATATATATATAGAAAGTGAAAAATTATGGAGGAGAAAATGAAAGAAGATGACATGCCTTTGAAACCTCAACATTAAAACAAATAATAGCATGGATTAAGGCTTACCTTTTATTAGAGGCCACACCAACGATGAGAGGATGAACTTGAAAGTTTAGGAGGGTTTTCGAGCTTCAACAACACCACGTAACACATTATTTTCTTTCACCACATAAACATAACAAGTATGTTTTATTCACCACATAAACGTAACAACTAGTTTTCTTTCACCACATAAACATAACAACTACATTTTATGTCACCACAGAAATGTAACAACTATGTTTTCTACATCATATTATGTATGTAAAAAGGGTCTTGATCAAGCTCAAAGGCATGCAAATCTTTGGTATTTACAATCTTCAAAGGGAAAGAGTCAACTGCAGACCGAGGGTCTTTTCTCAAATACAATATACTTTTCAAAGCCTTCTTGACATTCTTGGGAAAAGAGAAGAAATGATTTATGACAAAAAACAAAATGTCTTGGATGAAATTCCAGCTTGAATACCTGATCTTTCCATATTGTCCTTTCATGTTTCTATTGGTCAGGTTCATCCTCCAATGGAGTCCTTGGATCTGAACTCAAAACTGATTTAGAGTTGCCAGGTGAATGATTTCAGCCTTGCGGTGTCTGATCATTGTCCACCATCAACAATCAGATCTGAACTTGATTACATTTTACTGAGGAAACCAGATGTTCAGTTCATAAACTAGACCAGAGATTGACTGAAGCAGCATTCATCTACTTTCGTTAATGTAAAGCAAGAGAATTTCGAAGGCTACCTGGCTAACTTCAGGCTCCGTCTGTAGTTTATAAAGAAAACAACAAAATTTTCCTTTCCCCAGTATGGTTGCCACTATGTTAGGGCCTAAATCTACCTCAAGCTGAGAAAGGCAAAATCTAGGGTAACATCAAACCACGCTTAACCTAGTAGCTAGCCCTACCAGATCAGGAGAGGGCTCTCTCCTTGTCAATCTTAGCAAAAAATGATCAGTGAGGCTTGAGATGACTTGAATGAAAACTAATTTTAGGCTAGGTATGTATGCAAAAGAGTCTTGACTAAATTTAATGATATTTTGTTGGCTCAAGAGGAAAGGAAAATTTGTGTCTGGGGAATGAGGCTCAGTTTTGCAGAGATCTGAATGGGCCAAGGTAGGAAATTGATTTGACACTTCAATTTGAAAGAAATAGAGATTTGAGACAGGTGAGGAGTTGAAGAGGGCAAGAAACCTTCAGGGATCCTCTTCAAACAGATGAAAACATAGAAAATTAAACAAACCCTAGGTAGAGCACTGCAAATTTTAATGAATTCTACCTTTATCCTTGTTTGTTTAATTTAAGAAGAAATAAGAGAGAAAATGGTATACACAAAACACCAGTAGAATTACATTTATAGAGAGAAACACACTATAAAAAAAAATGCCACATGAATCCCATAGAGTGCTGCAAACCCTGGTCTATTCCTTTTCCAAACTGCAGAGATGAATGTACAATGATGCTCAAAGCATCCCAAAAGTCCAACCATGCTAATGATTGAGAAAACATAAGATATAGGCAAAAAAAAACTCATCCTAGCCTCTAGGGGTCGAGCTCATGAGTTTAGGAGCTGTTCCAAAAAAAAAAAAAAACTGAGAACTGAAAAGTAGGCAGTGGAACAGCTTGCCTCTAAAAACTAGGAAACTAATTCATTCAATTGCAAACTACCTTTTGATGGATGAATCTACCTCTATGAGTGAAAATTTAGAAAAATTACATCAAGATCCATTAAATTACATTAAATTAAATCATGAGTTTGACATTTAGAAGTAAGAAAGTCAAACTGTCAAAAACTAGGCGAAAAACAGAGTTTTTGGGTCAAAATGAGTAAATTTCCTCCAATGCACCGCACCTGATTTCCCTATGCGTCATGCTTGTTTGCAGCTAACTTTGGAGGCCTTCCTGGTGTCCAAATTTGCTCCAAGTGGGCTTGTTGTAAATATCTTCCTCTCTACTTTGCAAAACAAGTGTAATTTCTGAATTTGGCCTTCCTTTGCCCCTCCAAAACTGATTTCTCCCAAGACTGCTTCCTGTGTGTCAAAAAAGGGGCAGAAAGGTCATTTTTGGGGTGTTTTTGACCTTTTTGGAAGCCCAAAACCTGTCAAAATTTCTTGGCCATTGGTAGGCATGCATATTTTTCCATTAAAAATCCAAAAATTTTGAGCTTGCATCAAAAGGAGCCCCCTCTCAAAAGCGTGCGCCAGGTGGCGCGACACATAGAGTAGAAAAGTCTGTTTTTTAGGGAAAAAATGAAAAAAAATGCAAAAAATGTCCCAAATATTTTGAAATTTGGGCTAAGTGTTCTTCATCAAGTGCTGTGTTGATCCAAGGAAGCCTCAGCAAATATCTGAAGTCTATCATGCTCTTTTTGCCTCTTTGATGCCTTCTTCAACTTGGCCTTCAAGTTCCTGATTCTTTCTTTGCAAACATGGTTTCTCTCCCAATAATGATTGGTCATTTACCTCAACATGTTCTTTTCCTTGTTGGTATTCTCTAGCATCCTTTCCCAAGTGCAAGTTTTTTCTCTCAAGCCAAGATTCACGATCAGCTCAATCTCTCGCTCATACCCATGATCACTGTCTCTTTCCATTGTTTTCCTTTGGTTTTGAAAAATGTGGTTGTACATGGATGGTTTCGTGGATAGTGTGAAATATGGTGGAGGAATGAAATGCGTAGAGTATATGGAAGAAAGTGTAAAGATGTATGTGTGAATAGAGTTTAGGGATGGGAGTAAGAGTTTTAGGGAGTGTAGGGTTTGGGATAGTGGGATTTAGGGATATGGGAATTAGGGAATTTTTGGAATATGGGAATTAGGGAATGAGTGGATGAAAGTGAAGAATGAATGAAGGAATGAAATAATGGGGGAGTGATGGAGTGATGGCCACAAAAAACCAATTTACAAACCCTAGGAAATCATGTCTTGAGCAAAAATTGCACGGAAGTAGGGTTTGAAATTTTTTACTAAATCATCATAAACATCTTAAGAAACACTTTCATTGCCATTTGAAGAGTTTTTTGACTTAATTTGGACCGGAGGAAACCAAGTAAATTGAGAATTTGAATGAGTTTGTGGTGAAAATGGCTTGCAGCTCTATGCGCCGCGCCACAAACCCAATGTGCCGCCCCCTTTTTCAGGAGACTTTGGAGACCTTCCTGGCGTCCAAATTGGGCGCAGGATAGCTCGTTGTAAATATTACTGAGTCTAATTTCCAACCCAACTTGAATATTTCAATTTGGAGTTTATTTGCCCTGTCAAAAATCAAATCTCCCAATACTGGTAAAAATGTGCAAAATGAGGTTGCCTCAAGGCAGAGTGTTGTTGCAGTCAACTTTTGAAGGTCCTCCTCAACTCCAAATTGGGCTCATGATAGCTCATTGGAAATATATTTGTGTATAGTTATCATTTTACTCATCGAGAAAGTAATTAGGCCAACCAAGCTAGGATAAATCTTGATTTTCCCAAGGTATTTTCATAGGTGCATCAATTCTCCTGAGGCAACTGTATTTTTGAAATTTCTCTAAAAACATGACACCTGTGTAAAAAGTGAAGGATTTTTTATTCCTTGGCCTATTTTGGACAAAAAACTCTCTCCTATTTCCAAAATTCATATTTTCTTGCTCAGAAACATCATTGGAGTAAAACCTATCCCGATGTCTGGAACAAGGGATTTGTCAAAATGAAGTGAGATGAAGGGAATAAGAGGATTCTAAATTCTTGAGAAAATTTTTGGAAGTAGGGAGGGATGTTAGGAAATAGGGGAAAGTGTAATTTCAGATATTGAGTGAGGGGAAGAGGTCCAAAAGGGAAAAACACAGGCCTAGCCTAGAAAATTGTCAAGTTGTAGCAAGAAACTAAGGTTTGTGCGAAAATGAGGAATTTGAGGGATATCAGTGATGGGAAGTGTTTAATAAGGTAGATTAAGGATAGGGGAAGGTGTATGAACATCAGGATACACTTTTTGCTGATTATTTGACCATCCAAGAGAAATTACCTTCAAAACCCTAGGAGAGGGAAATGAACCTTACCTAGGCACGACTGAAGCATGAACAAGGTGTAAAATGACCCAATGGAACTTGACATGATGATGAAAACCATCTGAATGATGGTACACTCAGCTGAATGGTGAAATGGACCAAAATTTGGACAACTTTGAAAGGAGTGAAATCAAACCCTAGACCTAATACTTAGTGACCAAATTTTGCTTGAAGACTCACCGAAATGACAAAATTTGACCTTGACACCTTAAAATCACCTTGTAAGAGCATGTTTGATCACTAGAGGAAGGCTGCAAAGACTGAGACTAAGAAATTGGTTATTGCAAGAATTACGTGCACAGTATATGCAAGAGCAATATCGTAATCCGCTATTGAACACATATTTAATAATTAAAACAAGAAAAACTACTGTAACAACAATCAAAGATAAATCGAAAAATTATAAAAGAATTCATAGCGATTAAAAAATCATACTGGAACATCAGTTACAATAACAAACATAAATGTGAATTCAACAAAGTGAAATAATGCAACACCTGATCAAAAGAGTGGGCCCAACTCTCAGATCAGGGTTGCGGTATACTCTCAGCTCACAGATAGAATAACAAAATGATGTGCATTCAATTGATTAAAAATAATTCTGTTACAATATATGTCTCTTTATGCTTAACCACGATTCACAGCCCTGAGGCCCTTCTTATACAAATTTTCAACAAAATCGTCTTTCCCATCTGACAACTAAATATCTACAAATATACAATTGTTATAACAGCCAACTAGTTGCCAAAAGAAAACCAAAAAAGGCCTGAAATAGATCTAGGGTAAGTTGGAATCTTTTGTGCTATTACAGCATATCGAGATAATGCTAAGAATTCAGAGTTTCTTCGTGACTTTCACATGTGATCCCTTTACTTGCCGAATCTGTAGAAATAATGGAGTTAATACTTGCATGGGTAAAATCTCCAAGAAAATTATTTCATTAATCAAAAATTTCATATAAGACAGTGGGAAGAGATTTACCTCATGTGTTTAGAACAATTAATGATACAAAGACATAGAAAGGTGGGTGAAAATACAAGAGAAAAGTATATATATTTGGTACCCAACATCTCCCCCCAACTGGTCTATTTGCATGTCCTCATGTAGCTCGTCTCTTCTCAGATCTAGGTTGGACTAACTGTGGATGGCATGAAGCTATGTGAGGTCATATTCTCCAGCCACCTATATCTGAGGGGGCTTATATCCTTCTGTCAGAACAACATCCTTCCACCAATCTTGGTTGACATTGTATGCAGGAGTGTACTGCTTTTCTGGAAACTAAATGAGGGGGAACCGAAACCTCAGTCCCATGGTCCAGACCCCACATGTATGAATACATGCTACAAAACGCAACACTCTTTCTAATGCTCGTGAAAAATTGGGTGCTCCAAAAGGTTCTTGAGTTCTAATGGTTGATGATGACAACATCCACCTCCTTTGACAACTGTCCAAAGCTTCATCCTGAAAAGTTACTATTTGTCTAACACAGATGTCAGCACACCATTTATGGGTTGATAGCATATGTTCCTTATGTCCCTCAATCTGTAAAAAGGTAAATTCTTATTATAAATATTTTCTTCCTGGCTATGCTCTCTCCTTATCATCACCAGCCTTGTAACTTGATTTTCTTCAAATGTATCACACAAATTTCTCCATTTAACCTGGTTTATAGTGTAGGAGGTGAAGGCTCTCAAATGAATATCCCCCACAAATGGAACGAGATTTATGGCCTGATCATGCTTGAGGAAGTAACCATGCATGTAAATTTCCCACATTATGTGCTGACCTATGATATCATGAATTTTCAAAATACAGAGGAGTTGTATCAAATCCTTAATTTCACAACAAAATTCCTTATATATACTCTCCATGCAGAAGAAAAAGAATTGTTCATGAAGGAATAAGGCATAACTATGAGTGGGAGGTCTACAGGCCATTACCTGCTGCTCCAAGGTAAACATCTTCTCCTTATCTGATTGTAGCAATTGCACTTGTTCTTCTAATTCCTTTATCTTACCCTACTGTTTTTCTTGCCTGTGTCATGCTCTATATAACTGGTCTGTATACCCCATAACAATACCGGCAGCCTGCTCTTGAACTTGCTTTATCTCCTTCTTATGTTCATTCACAACAGATTACCATTTCTAAATTTCAGCAACCTCGAAGAATTCTCGGGCTTCAAACGGGTGTTCAATGAGACCAGTCTGTGTAGCCGCAGAGGAGACCTCAATTTTAGGTTTTATTGCCTTCCATTTATATATTTTTACCTTCTTCTTCAACCGAGATACTTTCTTTCTCAGCTTTCGAACTTCCTTTTTCAATCGCATGGTTTCATTAACCTGACGCTGATACCTTTTCTTGAGAGGTAGTCTCATGATTTCACATTGTTCTATCCATTCTTGCTTGACAATGAATTTGTCTCCCAATCCTACATTAGGTTCAAGAGGCAGTGGAACGTTGTTAATTTCATTAACTAGTTTTTATGCTAGGTATTTCTCACTTGGTTTCCTTTCTTCAAGAGCATTCTCCCCTCTTTCTTCCTTACCTTAGAAAATTATGTCACCTGGTCAGTGCTTCCATCGACCATTCTGTGCTCTAATGTTTCCACATAATTTCCTTCTCCTTTTTGAGCCTCTGGATGTCCTTGCTGAGAATCAACAATTGATGGACCGATGTCAGTCACATCTTTCCCTGAATTGACAAACCTCAGTACTGGTGGTACAATGATCTCAGACCTGCATTAATCGTTGGGACAAGTGAAACCCTCTTGCTCCTCTAGGCATCATGGATTGAAAAGGAGAATGAGGAATACCTTCATTGCCCTTGTTTCTTACTTAGGCCGAGTGTCCTTCATGCATTGCTTCTTTAGTTGGATTTGACACTGGTTCTTGTGGGACAATGTTGACTTTGAGGGTTGTTTGCTTTATGTCCTTTTGTGCTTCATGCATTTCTTCCTCACCTGCGATTGATACTAGTTATTGTGGAGCAGTGTCGACTTCGCGGGTCATTTCTTATCTATCTTCTTATTCTGACTGAGTCAGAGGTTGTTCTTGTGTGACACCCTTACCTGTTTCAATATTCATATCTGCTTGGGAAGGTGATGCTATTTCTTGTGTAACAACATCACTTTCCAACCCTCTAGTTTGTGTTCCTCCTTCCTGTTCTTCATTAATGAAAGTTGATGATTGTAGGACTGTCTCAACTTCATCCCTTATACCCATGATTCCTTCATTCGTAGGTTCCGAAGGTGAGGATGGTTCTTGTGTGGCAGCCTCAACTGTATCACCATTTTTTTACTCCATTTCCATTTCTTCTGGTTCTTTTTGATTGATCTCCATTTCCATTTCTTCCGGTTCCTCTTGATATATCTCCATTTCCTCTAACTCTTCCTCTTTTGCTAGATTAGCTGGAGGTATTGGTTCTTACTCTCTAGCAGAAATAACAATTGTTATCTCTTCTTCTGATGATCCACAGAGTTCTGCCCAGGAAACATGAAATCAAACTATTGCATGCATGACCAACAAACAAACTAGTCAATGATTGGAGACGACTGCCAGCACCTGGCGTGAATTTAGAGCGCACTGTGCCATGTGATAAAGTTGTTTTAATAAAAAGAAAGGCATGTTTAAGGAATGCACCTGTGCCTATAGGAATCAAAGGTGAGCAAGGATTTTGAAATCGTATTTGAACATAGTTGTAGCCCGTCCTTCACAAGTTATGTATTTCATCATAAAGCCTACTACCTCATTCCATAGATATGACATAGATTTGTGCTCGTACCCTCTCCCATATTGAATGACGCTTTCTCCTGCCTGCAAAAACAGTTCAAGAAACTCTAGGAGGGGAATTCTCCGAGAAAACCACTATTGTCCTTGCTATCTTATCCTGCTAACTTCCACGATGACTTCTTCTATAACGGGAATTTCTAATCCTCTGACCCGAGAGTAATTTAGCGCAAACTCCATCATGATTTCCTTGTCGAATCCCTGCAACGTATTAAAGTAGATACCCCATCCTGCATTGACGAAAACTTACCACACATTTGCATTGAAACAGACCAAGATTGTATCTTTGGGTTCATGCCACCAGCCAGTCTGCCCATCCTGTAGAGACTGTAACAACACTCTGGACACAGTAGACCGTTGGAAAGAGTGGTAGCTACAAAATTTGGAAAAAATAGCATTGTGAAAAATGAGGTGGAATAACGGTAAATACGGTAGGTGATTTCTCGGGAAACGAATAAAATCATGGAAAAGTATGGTAAGCACGATGGATGATATAGTAATTATTTCGCATGAGTTGGAAAGGACTGATCGGTTGGAAACATGTGCATGTTGTTGATCCAAATACATATTTAATGATTATACAGAATATGGTAAGGATCGTAGGGCGTACTAGCAACAGGAAGTTGTAATAATGACTTTGGAAGAATAATTGATGTGGTTTAATTACGCCGTTGTTTAGTTATGACGGAAGCCCCCCAAATTAAAATTAGTCATCCATCGTATCAATGTCTTATTCATGGAATATTTAATTAAATCCATAAGATTCAAATGGAGACATACCTGGCAGCCTACCTAGAGGAAATGACAGTTGGTAAAATAATGGCATAGTAATGATGCGAAAGAAATAACAACATCGAGGAGTATAAGCATATGGAGTAACAGAATTATGAGTATCACCATCCAAGGAATAACAACATCGAGTAGTAGCATCACGAGTAGCAGCATCCAAGGAGCAACATCATCAATACTTAGGAAATTTTCAAGCTCTGCAACATTACTCCTCAGTAGTAACTCCTACAAAAAGACGACAAATAAATAGTAACTATATATATATATATATATATATATATATATATATATATTAGAGCGAGGATGTAGAGGAAGATTTCTCTTCACTGATAACATTCAGACCATATTTCTCAGAGAGATGTTTAATGAAAGCATCCTTAAAGACTGGGTGGTGGTATAGTCTTAGGCGATGTCCATTTTCTATAAAAGAAGCACATGTATCATCAATTGTGATTAGCTTGACTGTTCCATTATCAAATATAGTGTCCACCTCGTAAGGTCCCATCCAGTGAGTGCAAAGCTTTCCCTTCAAATCCTTAAAATGGGAGAAATAAAGTAATGCCCAATCTCCTCTATGAAACACCTTGTTTTTGATAAATTTATCATGTCATTTCATCCTTTGATGCTGAATAGCAGTAGTCCTCTAGACAGCCATTGAACGGATTTCATATAGTTCATTAAGCTGAGCCAGACGATGTTTTTGGGAATCTAATAGATCCAAACCTACTTCAAGAGTTTTTCTGAGGATATTGATTTCAAATTCTATTGGAAACAATGGGTATTTCCCATAAACCAACTCAAATAGTGAAAACCCAGTTGTATTCCACCATGTTGTTCTGTATGCCTAGAGAGCTTTAGGAAACTTTTGAGCCCAATCCCGATGATGGTATGCCACAGTTTTTGTCAAGATATTTTCCAATATCTTGTTTGTGCTTTCCACTTGTCCATTCACCTGGGGGTGGTATGGATATGTCACCCTGTGATTGACTCCATATTTTTGCATAAGCCTTGCTATCATGCGTGATGTAAATTGTGCTCCTCCATCTAAAAAAATCTCCCTCGTAGTACCGCAACGAGAAAAAATTTATTCAAATAGAAAATCTAAAACCACCTATTCTATTTCTTTTGAAACAGCTTTGGCTTCCACCCAATTGGTCATGTAATTGGTGCAGACAAAAATGTGAACCTTTTGCTGGGAGGGTGGGTTGAAGGGCCCAATGAAATTGATAGCCCATTTCTCAAAAGGTTCAAGGACTACTTGTGGCTACAAAGGCATTTCATCATATAGACTGGGCTGCCCCATGCACTGGCAACTATCACACCTCCGGACATAATTTCACACATCTCGAAAGATAGAAGGCCAGTAATATCCCATTTGTAACACCTTATGGCTTATTATTTTATGTAAAAAATTTCCCCCACAAGGGCCATCATGGGTAGCCTTCAGTACTTCATAAATATCATCCTTAGATACACAACGCCGAATCTTCTTATCAGCTCCTGTATGAAAGAGATACCCTGCCATCTAGGAATATCGGGAAATGTGATGAATAATTTTTCATTTCTCCCTATATGAAAAATGATGGGGCACCTTCCATGTGGCAAGATAGTTAGCAATATCTGAGTACCATGAAGGGTTAGTAGAAATTGCAAAAATATGCTCATCGGGAAAAATATCTTCTATAGGTGTGCATTCATCATTATTATCCATTATGGATAGAAAATAAACAACTACATTATCTTTTCCTGGTTTGTCTACTATTGTGATATCAAATTATTGAAGAAATAGAAACCATCTTATAATGCGACCAGGAGTGGTAGGTTTATTCATCAAATATCTTATTGTTGCATGATCACTATGTACGAAAGTAGGATACCTGGTGATGTAGTGTCAGAACTTGTTGATAGCATAGATGACAACCAAGAATTCTTTTTTAGTCACTGTGTAATTCAAATCAGCGGGAGTTAAATTCTTGCTGACGTAGTAAACTGTATACGGTGTCTCGTCTACCTGCTATCCTAAAATTGCTCCTATTGCTATCTAGGAGGCATCGGAATGTATGTGAAATGGTAATGCCCAATCAGGTCCTCGAAGGATCGGAGATTCGCAAACCAGTCCCTTGATTTTCACGAAAGCTGCTTCACAGTCCTCTGTCCAAAAAAATTATGCATCTTTTGTTAGCAATTGAAAAAGTGGATGTGTTATTTTAAAAAAAATTCTATAAAATGTCTGTAATAACCAGCAAAAACGATAAAGCTATGTACCTGTGTGGGTGTCTTAGCTATGGGGAAGTGCAGAATTAATTCTACCTTGGCTGGATCAACTTGAATTCCAGCAGCTGAGAGCAAATGTCCCAATAATATTCCTTCTTCTCTAATCATATTGCATTTGGCTGTACTCAGAGATACATGGGTCTTCTTACATCTTTCAAGTAATTTTTCCAGATCCGCCAATCCTTCTTCAAATGAGTTCCCATATGGAGTAAAATCATCCATATAGATTTCAACACTATCATCGACTAAATCAGAAAAAATTCCCAGAATCGCCTTCTGGAAGGTTGCAGGTTCATTACACAGACCAAATGGGAGGATCTAGTATGAAAAGGTCCCCCATGAACATGTGAAAGATGTTTTATATTGGTCTTTCGAAGCTATCTGAATCTTATTATACCTACTAAACCCGTCTACGAAGGAGAAGAACTTATTCCCAGCTAGGGTATCTAGGACTTGGTCAATGAATGGCAAAGGGAAATGGTCTTTCTGAGTTGCTTTGTTTAGCTCCCTATAGTCTACACAGATTATCCATTTACTATTGTTTTTGGGAACGATAACCAGCAGAGACACCCATTGGCTATCCGAGATGGGGTAAATAAAACTACATCTAGTAATTTCTGTAGTTCTTCCTTGACAATGTTCTTTAGAGTAGGATTCATTCTCCGTTGGGGCTGTTTCACATGACGGAAATATTCCTTAATATAAATATGATGAGTACATAAACTAACAGGGATCCCCTTCATGTCAGTATAATCCCAGGCGAAAGCTTCCTAGTGGTCTTGAAGGAATTTTAAGAGTTTCTTTGTCTGGGATTTTGACATATTCAGGTTGATATTGAGTGCCTTCCCTAGTTCAATTTCAATCGGAATACTATCATGGGATGAATTTACAGGAACATTTTTAATTTCATCTTCTGGTTCGATATTTTCCTGCATCTCACAGCTCATGGCAGACTCTAAAATTTGACGAGTTGAATCAGAAAGAGAACAGGGATCATTAATAAAAGTGTTAATGGTGTCATCCTCAGTTTCTGTTTTAAATTGAAGGGCCTACCTAATGGTAAGGATTGGTATAAGTTATTCATTTTTAGGTTCAAACTCTTCTACTAGCAGCGGTTTTCGCCTGGCTAATATTTTATCTGATGGGCTAGGTTCCACAAGAGGGTAGAGAGTGAGTGATCTAGGTGGATATTGGTGGCCACCCGCCTATTCCACTTGGGCCCCCACCATTGTCTCTTTAAGTTTTTCAGTTTTGGCATAACTTACTATTTTTAGCAGTTTTTCGGGTCCTAAACTTCCAAAACCGTTTTGAGGCCCTAAACGACATTTTTTGGGCATATCATTCTGTTTTGGAATGACATTTGTGGTGAAATTTTTAGTCCTCGGATAGAGCTTTCTAATGATGTATCATGTGCGTCAAACGGAGATAGTATGCCAAAGTTACGTCCCTGGGAAGTTGAAACACCAATTTACCCAAACGGGGCCTAGTTTCGGGTACTCATCTCCTAAAGCTAGGTTTTTGGATGTTTAGGGTTCTCCATTGCTTCTTAATAATAAATAGTCCCTCGAGCCTCATTTTAACTCAGTCTTTCGTAGGCCTATACCGCTACATCTCTTCTCAGAGATAGCTACTAGCGCCTTAGCTAGTTTTATTTCCATTCTATCTGTAAGAAAATTTCAGTTCTTTGATATTAATGAAATGAAATGTTATTTCCGCGTACACCACTTTTTAGTTGATCATTTTTTATGGAGGAAATGATAGCACATTATGAGGACACAAAAAGCAAGACGTTATTTATCCAATTGACAAATCTCAAACAAAAGGGTTCAATGGAGGAGCACAATGAGGACTTCCAAAAATTGAATATCAGTGTAACTAATATTCTAGAGGAGCATAGGATTAATGTATTCATAGGGGATTTAAAGGATAACATCCAACATGAGGTTTTCCTTTAGGAACCTGATTCATTGGAGAAGAAATTCACGATGGAATGAAAAGTTGAAAACAAAATTATGGCAACAAGGAGCTTTACCAGTCACAAATATAATTATGGAAGCATTTTTGCTCCTAGCCTTCCACAGCCTACAAGGTTGACACCACAAAAATTGGAGGAAAATATAGAAAAATGGCTTTGTTATATTTGCGATAGAAAATACACCAAAGGTCATAAGTGCATTGAGAAGAAATTATTTTACATAGATTGTGAAGAGGAAGAAGAAAATGAACAATAAACATCAAAAGAGGAGGATATTCACTAGGAAAAAACCCCAGAGAAATAAGAAATGAATCCAACCATATCTTGTAATGCATTGGAAATAATTACCACTCCTAAAACTATCAAGATAGAAAGATATATCATGAAGAAAAAGGTAATAGTGTTCATTGATTTGGGTAGTACCCATAATTTTATTCATTGTAAGATAGCCAAGGGATTGAATTTCTTCCTATATCTAGCACCATAGCATCAAGTGATGGTTTCAAATGGAGGAACTATAAAATTATTTGGAAAGCACCATAATATCAAGCTAACCATGGGGGAATATGTATTGAAAAGTCCAATGCTTTTGGTTCAAATGGGTGGTGTTGATGTTGTACTAGGAGTCTAATGGTTACAATATTTGGGGACAATAGATTTTAATTTTCAAGAAATTTTCTTGAATTTTTTTGCGAAGGAAAGGAATTTGATTTAAGGGGTATCGTAGGGAAACCAGGAAATATAAAAAACTCTAATTTCATTACAAAGCTTCTGAAGAAATAACAATGAGGCGTAATTGCACAATTATTCTCACTAGAGGTTCAAACATCGAAATCATCTATTTCTCCAGATATCCAAAAACTCTTGGAAAATCGTTCAAAGTTGTTTGAGACTCCCAAACTCCTCCCACCTATGCATGATCATGATCATGCTATTCATTTTATTCCAAGAAGTTTTCCTCCAAACATCATGCCTCAGAGATATCCTTATGCCCAAAATAGTGAGATTGAACGTATGGTTTCATAAATGTTAGAGGATGATATAATTCAACCTAGTGAAATTTTTTTCTCTTCTCCAATAGTATTGATGCACAAGAAATGTTCCAAGCACCAGTCTTAGCTACGCGAGACTTCAACAAAGCCTTTATTGTGGAATTTGATGCCTTAGGAAATGGAATTGGTGCAGTTTTAATGCAAGAAGGAAGAATATACCTTATGGGAAGATAGTTCAAGGTGAAAAAAAATCATGATAGTATTTAAATACTTTTTGGAATAAATATTCTATTCATAATATAAACAAAAATGGGTCACAAAGATGTTGGGTTATGACTTTGAAATCATCTAGAAAAAAGAGAAGAAAAAATTTGTTGCATATGCACTCTCAAGAAAGGATGAGGAAGTGGAAGTGTTTATTTGTTCCATTTCTATTATCCAGCCTAGATGGATAACCAAAGAAAGGGATGAATGGAAGAATGATGAAGAGGTATGGACACTCATTCAAAAGTTGCAGCAAGGTCCTAATACATCAAATACATTTAGCTAGAAAATGTTTAATTATGGTACAAATATCTCTTATATATTTTGAATAATTCCCAACTCAAACTAAACATTATTTTGGAATTGCACGTCTCTCACTAGTACATTTGATAAATATTCCGACACTTTTGATGTATTTTCAAAAATTTCCCCAATTTTTCTCAATTTGTCAAATCCCACCAACAATCTTCGCTATAGTGACGTTCATGGACATCGTCAATATTGCAACATCTAGGGCCATCGTCGGAATACCAAAGTTTTGGGACACAACGTCAGTAATGATATGTTTCTAAGACATGGGTCAGTATTGCGAAATTTGGAGACAAGCGTCGCTATTGCGGCGTTTAGAGACACTTATAAGTAGTGTGACAGTATTGGGGACAAACATCCGTATTGCGATGGTTTGAAGACAACCGTCGGTATTGAAATGGTTTGGGGACAAAGGTCTCTATTGCAACGTTTATAGACACTTGTTAGTAGTGCGATGGAATTGGGGACAACCGTCAGTTTTGCGATAGTATGCGGACAATCGTTGGTATTACGACAATTTTCAGACAACCTTCGGTGTTGCGACGTTTTGTAACATTTTGTAACGGCGGAATACTTTTTAATGTTGTTTTTTTATTTTATTAATTTTTATAGGATTATAATAATATATTTGTTATTTTTTTACTAGGGTGATTTAATTGACAATTATTATGTTAGCTATTACTATGTTAGCCAGGTCAAGCAAACAAAAATAATAATATATTTGTTATATTTAATTGTTATTAATTTCTTTTTAACTTATAACATGTTTAATATTAAAAATGAATATAAAAAATATTATCTTTAAATTTAATGAATGAATAAATTATAAGTTTTATTATAACTTTTTCAAAATATAATGTCCTATGTATCGAAGAATATTTACCATTTTTACATTACAATATTTGTATTGTGATTACCCCACAAATTTTAGCCCAATGTGGGTCCTCCCCATGTGCTTTGACATGGTGATAGATCACACTTTTAAGAGTTGCGATTCATGAATGTCACTCGCCTATTAATAACTAGTGTGCGCGTCACCTTGGAAATTCACTTCAACATGACATTTTGACTTCAATGTTACTTAATTTTTGTAACATGCCAGTATAACCTTGCACATAACAATGTCATCATTGATGGTGAAGAATGTGTATCATAATGGTAATATGATGGATCTCTGCATTAATTTTCAGAACACCTCTAATCACTTCCCCGAGGAAGCAACCACCATGGAAACCTTGTGCAACAAGAGAATTGGCACGTAACACAATAAACATTGCAACTCCAAGTAGAGTGAAACACCCTTAAATCATGCATAGTGTGCCCAAATAATGGTTATGTGATCTCCCTCAATCTCAGCAATATTATGCAATCCAATACTTTCATGTGCTTTAATTACCATGACCATGCAAAGTTATCTAAGATCAATATCCCTTTTAGCTAGAGCATATCATTCGGTGCTGGTTGCAATATGTGTCGTAAAATTTGTGATTCAACTTCTCAGTGAAGGCCTCTTGACCTTAAGGACTTGACCTTCTAGCCATTCTTTTCCTTCAATAGCTCTCCCTCTCTAGCCTTATGCTCGAACTTTATATTACCCTCTCCTATGTTCATGCATGTAATCCCTTTAGCATTTTTGCTAGCTTCACATCCCAATTGCCTTTGTCCGGGCATGTCCAGTCGGGTCAGGTGGGGTTATGTCAGGTCGTGGTGTTAGGTCGGGTCATGTGAGGTCAGGTCGGCTCGGGTCGTGTGAGGTTAGGTCGGCTCGGGTCGGGTCGAGTTGGGTTGGGTCGTGTGAGGTTGGGTCGGGTCGGGTCATGTGAGGGCGCCCAAGGAATGTGTCCAAGTTGGGTCATGTTGGGTCGTGTGAGGGCGCCCAAGGAAACGTGTTCGGGCGGGTCGGGTAGGGTTCGATCCGGTCGTGTCATGTGAGGTCGCACAAGGAAACGCTTTTAGGCAAGTCGGGTCAGGTCGTGTCATGTGAGGGCACCCAAGGAAATGTGTTCGAGCGGGTCGGGTCGGGTCAGGTCGTGTGAGAGCGCTCAATAAAACACATTTGAGCAGGTTTTCTTGGGTCGTGTTGTATGAGGGTGCCCAAGGAAACACGTTTGGGCAGGTCGGGTCGGGTCAGGTCATGTGAAGTTTCCCAAGGAAATGCGTTCGATCGGGTCGGGTTGGTTCGAGTCAGGCTGGGTCGGGTCGTGTGAGGGCGCACAAAGAAACACATTTGTCACGGGTTGGGGAGGGTTGGGTCGGGTTGTGTGAGGGTGCCTAGGGAAATGCATTCGGGCGGGTCGGGTTACTTCGGGTCGTTTGAAGGCACTTAGGGAAATGCTTTCAGGTGGGTCGGGTCGTGTGAGGGTGGTCGTATAAAAAATGCTAAGTTTTGACCACCCATGTGCCTTGTACTGCACATTTGTGCGATCCATTTTCCATTTTTATCTCCGTCATGCCCTTTTTCAGGTGGGTCGGGTCGTGTCGTGTGAGGGCATGATAGGAAACATGTTCCGGTCGGATTGTGTGAGGGAGGCCGTATCAAAAATGGAAATTTATTACAACAAAAATCGGAATATGACAGACTCAAGGGTTTCCTTGGGCACCCTCACATGACCCGACCCACCCGAACGCGTTTCCTAGGGTGCCCTCACATGTTCACAAAGAACGTTCACAAAACGTCGGAATAACGACATGGATAGAAAACGTCAGAAGCGCGACATAGGCTATTGAAATCGCTGGAATAGTGATGATATGAAAATACCATTTACAAAATGTCAGAATGGTGACAACATGAGGCTTTTTATAGATTTAATATATTATTTCATATAGTAGTGTAGTAATTTTTTTATTATATATATATATATATATATATATATATATATATATATATCAATAAGAAGAAAAATAAATTAAATTAATTAATTAAATAAGAATATATATATATATATATATATTATCACAATTAATTAATTACTTAATTAATTAAAACTAGCCGTTATTATTCGATTTTAATTTTCAAAGTCAAACTAGCCGTTATCCTAACGGCTAGTTTAGCAATAAAATATTCTAAGCTATTAGATCTAGATCTTGGTTAATATTATTTATTATGCACCATTATCGAGGATAACTTAATGTTTTGTTATAAATAAGATCAGGGTTTTCCATTCATTATTTACCTTTGATCATTTTATCATGGTTGAACTTTGATCACTTTTATTTTTTTTTTGCTTATTGAGCTCCCATTGAGTTCAACACGCCTTGGGTTTTCTACACCATTGAGAGAGATAATTGCTAAATATAATTATCATTTTTATTTAGAGGATAATTTGCATTAGTGGAAGAAAACATTAGAGGTGGAAAAAAAATTGAAGAGGGTGAAAGGGGTGATGGTAAAGTTTATTTCCCTTGCAAGAAATGTTGTATGAAAAATAATGTTAGAGTTTTAATAGCAACAAAGACAATGGATTGTAGGAAATATGGGCACATTTTTGGTGGATCAAATGACTATTGTCCCATGGTAATTAATTATCTATCTTCATTTTGATTATGTCGTAAAATTTTATATTATTTTAATATTTGTTATATATGCACTAATTGTTTGTAATTTATATAAAGGCACAGTTTGCCCCCAACCTTTTGCAGAACCAACTTCCACAGCTAAATAGTATTATATTAGATGATGTTGCACCAATATAAGAGAATATTGAAGAAAATATTAGTATTGGAAATGATGTTGTACAAGGTGAACAACATGAAGCGAATGATGAAGATGATTTTAATGATCCCATGGTGGATGATGAAAATAATGAGACAGTTCACATTAATGATGGGACAAATCAAATGCTGCAAGAATTGTATGGTGATTCAGATGATGATGGTGGATAAGGTTATGGTATTATGATGTACCTCTGATTGAAACATCAAATGAATGACTTTTTGAACACTCAAATGCAACTCTTCTCTCTGCTACATTGTTGCTGCTTAAATGTTATGAATAATTTGTCGAATAGATGTATGACACAGGTCCTAAGGTACGAAATATGTATATATGATCACATATATGTAAATGTTGATTATTTTCCCTTTTTGTAGTTGTAATAAATGTGTAAAATAATAATTCAATACTTATATATGATTAATAATATTTTCATTAACTAGTTTTTGTTTATGTTGTAGATTGTTGGGTGAATTTTGTTACTATCACCAAATACTTTACCTCGAACATATCGAGATATATGTGCTATTATAAAATACTTTGGAATGGAATATAACACTATAGATGCATGTCCTAAATATGATATTATATATTACATAGAACATGTTTCGAAAACAGAATGTTCGAAATGTGGTACTAGTAGATATCGAACAGATTAGGTAACAAAAAATGTGCCTCAAAAGGTTCTTTGTCATATTCCCATAATTCCACGTTTGCAGCGATTGTTCAGGTGTAAGAGCATAGTACATTTTATGGATTACCATTCAAATAATAGAAGTGGAGATGGTGTTCTTCGAATGCCTGTAGATGGTTCTGCATTTAGGGAAATCAAGGAAAAATATGTAGATTTTAAAAATGAACCTCGTAATGTTAGGATTTCATTGGCAACTGATGGTGTTAATCCATTTGGAGAATTATATCTTCTTACTCAGTGTGGCCTATTTTCATTATAAAAAATAACATTCCTCCTCGGATGTCAATAAAGAGGGAGCACATAATGCTGACTATGATTATTCTAGGTATTTGATACTTTATTTTTTCGAATGTAATATTTTCATTTCTCTCGTTGTTTTCATAACATCTTTGATTTATTTACTTACTTATATATGCATGTATCATGGTAGTAATTATGTACCGTAATTTTGAA
Organism: Pinus albicaulis; assembly: GCA_034641835.2. Taxonomy (NCBI): domain Eukaryota; kingdom Viridiplantae; phylum Streptophyta; class Pinopsida; order Pinales; family Pinaceae; genus Pinus; species Pinus albicaulis. The sequence continues at coordinate 5,041,917 of CM076577.1, forward strand.
AAATTAGGTAAGTATTAGGTTAAATATATGAATGTATATATTGAGCCTATTATCAATGAGCTAATAAATTTATGGCATGACATCACTATGTATGACATAACTAAACCAATCAAGAAGAAGATATTTCAATGTCATGGAATGCTCGTATGTACAATTCATGATGCCCCAGGACTAACACATTTTTGTGGTATGTAATATTTCATTGCACTTTAATATAGTATATAATTATCTAAATTAGATATACCATATTGCATGTTTTAAAAATGATCTCATAGTATAATTGTTATTGATCCATCTATCGCAAGTCTTCAAACAAAGAGTAGATTTGCATTTCTAGTTTGTGGCCCTAAGATGAAATATCGTCATTCGCCAGACTTATAAAAGATTGTGTTTGATGAGTTTAGGAACTTCCTCTCTAGGAACCATAAGTATCGTACTACTGAAAAACATCTTTTCAATGATAAAGAAGAAACTAGATTAAAACCACGAAGAATGACAACTCAGTTGTGGAAGTTGGAATATAATAGAATTAATAATCGTCAAGTAGCTGGTACGTAAATTTTCTATATATATGTATATATATTAATTGTTTATGTAATTTTTGGAACTTTTGTTTTAACTAATTATTTTATTTTATTTTATTTGATAATTATTGTTTTTATTTATTTTATTCTTTGATATCAAGGTCGTCATCGTGAAGGTACTAATATTGTACTTCCACCTGGAATGAAATGTTATTCGTCTCAATTCGTGAGTTTTCCCTACTATGAGGACCTAAAAATAGCTGATTTGTTTGATACAATGCATATCGAGAAGATTGTGACAGAAAAATTATGGCGAATCATAGATGGTGCACATGATAGAGGTAAAATTAAAAAAAATTGTGTTGACATTAAGAAATCAAATCATGCAATGAAAAGTGTGATCGACAGATCAAATAAAAATGAAGGTCAAAATTATAATAATAATCCATGGTTATTAACAGAACAAGAAAGAAATGATGTAAAAGAGGTCGTTCGAAGAAATAAATTTGCAAGAAGTTTTGCTTCAAACATAAATAATATCTTAACGAAGAAAATGTGACTTCAGTGGGGTGAAAACACATGATTGGCATACCTTTTTTAAGGTAATTTTTTTGGTATACAGTTTTGTATATTATTGCTTGAATACATCTTTTAAATTTTCCTTTTTTCTGTTTAATTTGGAAACCAATAATGATTCATTTTTTATTGCTATAGTATGTTCTACCTGTATCTCTCCCAAAAGACTTCGACAACAATGTCAAACAAGTTATATATAGTCTTAGTAAATACATGAGGTAAGTAGTTTTGATTTATACACAAAATATCGCTACAATTTATTTTTTTACTTAATGACATGATGTGTTAATTTAATTGTAATTTAATATATATTATGTTTCATTGAAATAACCTTGTGTAATGATTAGTAGATGGTTTTCATTGAAAGAAATTCATCAAGATGAAATAAAGTATTGGAAGAGAGAAATTCCTCGGCTAACGTGTGAAATGCAAAAGTATCCACCTCCAACATTTTTCAATGCACAAGAACACTACTTGATACACCAAGTTGATGAGATTGAAATGTGTGGACCAATACACACAAGGTGAATGTGGATGGTGGAGAGGCACCTAAAATCCTTGAAGGCTTTGGTCAGACAAAGAGCACGACCTAAGGGTTCTATGGTGGAGGGATATGTGGTATATGAATCCATGCTGTATATTATTCATTATCTTGCTATATTAGCTATGCCAACTATGGATGATGTGGATTGCATTTTGGATGTGAACTCCATCAAAAAATTTGAAGTCAAGCACCTATTGGGAAAAGGTAGAATGAAGAAAGTGAGAGGTAAAATATTTATTATATATAATACATATAATGTTTCATTTTTTTACATCATGTATATGATCATATTCATTCAAGTCTTATTCTTTCATCGTTTATTAATTAATATAATTTAGCATGGTTATAAGTTATATTTAATATTGCTGAATTATTGTTTTTTATTCAGGTGCTTAAGATTATGAGGCACTACTTTTATACATTGCAAACAATCTTGAGTGGATTAGTGAATGGATTGAAAGATGTAAAGAACATAACAAATATAGTTTATCATGGCAACTACTGTCTGAATTGGTTAGAGAAGCGTATCGTAGTGGAGATGGAAATGTTATGGATAGGGAAAGTGATTTAGCATATGGTTTGAATGATAGACAGGTAAGAAATTAATTCACCTATTTTATTCATTACTTATTTTATATTATATTTATAATGTGACAACAAGTTTGATTTTTCAGATAATTTTCAAGCTGTGTAAATTATATGATTAATTATTAGTTGAGAATGCATCTTTTTCATGTTTGGCATATTGCAGTTGAAACACCACAAGGCTATGTGGTGCAATGGTTGTAAATTTCACATTAAAAAATTGGATGATAACAGGAAAAATTCTGATAGTGGGATAACTGCAGTATTCTAGGTCACTAATGTTTCCTCCAGGAGTGACAGACATCCTCAAAAATCTGAAAATAGATATTATGGGTTTTTAGATGATATAGTTGAGTGTGACTTTAATTCATTAAAATTAGTCTTGTTCAATGTCAAATGGAATAGGCTATGAATGAATGTACATGATGATGATAGAACTCTTATTCAACATGATAATGGATTTTCAATGGTTAAAACATTGCAGTTTGAAACAGGAAAAGATCGCTATGTTTTTCCAAGCCAATGTGAACAAGTATTTTACTCAGACGTTTTAGGTGAGAATGGATGGTAATTTTCTATTTGATCTGATCCAAGAGGAAGGCTAGTAGAGTATGCTATAGAGGAAGAAGATGATATGGATCAAGAAGGAGATGATGCAGTGTCAGATGAGCAGGAAGATGCATTGACAGATGAAGAAGATATAGAAGATGAACTAGGCGTAGGAGATGAGGCAACAATTGTTGATGATGATGTCGATGAGGATATTATTGAAAATGACATAATTGATGATGATGATGACATGGTAAATAATTTCAACACCATTTCCAAATTAGATGTTGGTATGGATGTCGATCAGTTGGATGAATATCAAGAAGGTAGAGAAGAAGAATATTGATACAGATGTTCTATTCGAGTATGAGCCGATATGTTATAACTTTATATTTTAATATGTAGGAATTATTGTCTTTAAATAATTTACTAATTTTGTGGGTTTATTTCATGTTGTTTATTATTTAAAACCAATAAATAATGGCCATAATAGTGTACAGGCTAAACTAAAATTATGTATTTCTACAAACACATGAAATTTTTGTTTATGACCTTAATTAAAATTTTTTTTTTTCGTATTCTATTTCATATATTGGGTATTGGGAAAATGTTATTGCTGTGACGGGGATGGGAGGGGCCATATGAGCTTCCACCTTCATGTGTTTGGCCCTGTTCAGTAGAGAATAAATTATTCTTGAAACCAAGAGAAGCTCATTCATCTTTATTTTCATTATCGTAAATGGCATCATTGTTCATAGATTATTGAAGCGCCAAAATTTTTGAAATTGTTAGAAAACATTAGGTCACTTATGAAATGATATTACCGTGCACAATTATCTTTATAAGCCAAGAGTGACCCATGAATGGGGCCATTAACATTGATTATATGTTTCTCGAAAGGGCCTTCAGTCAAAAATTAATTAATATCTTCCATTGTAATTCACTATTAATTCCTTCCAATCTCAACAGATTCAACACCATTTGGGAAAAAAATTTCCCTACCTCACAGAGTTCTATTTGTCAAAAATTACCAACAGAAAATCCACTCATGAATTTTCTCAATGTTCACTCGTGTTTTCTCTATACTCTTTGCAAATGATTCTTCCTCACTTCTCAGACACTCAACGCCTCCTCTATACTCATTAATAAACTTGTCCACTCAACCCCCACCTGCATTTCCTTGCTCTAGCCAAGGAAGACTTGTCATTTTATTGGCCTATAATATGAGTTTTCATAGGTAGATCACATAATGTGAAATGGGTATTTCTTGTACTCTTGGAAATCAACATCTAAGGTAATAGGATTTGGAAGAGGTTCTTACCTTCGCAACAAGATGATGTGATCATTAACAAAACCTTCAATTGTAATGACATCCTCGATGCTTTTTCACTCATTCAATATCCTCTTATTCACTCTTTAAATAGAATTATAAATAAATTTTATTTTATTTTTCATTTGTTTAATATTTTTCAAATTGGAACATTTTTTAACCTCTTCCTTGTAAATATTGCTAGCAATCATCTCCTTCACATAATATAAGTCTTAACACACATGGAATCTCATCATTGGGAATGCCCAATGTTAAGTATGGTGAAACCTAATGAAACAATTAGCTTTATGTTAGAATAAAATTGCATTTCTTTTAGTTATTGTCCAACGAGGCCATAATTTTGTCTGGATGACGATTTTCTTGCTAGAATATGACAATAAATTCTTCAAAAATCCCACTATGGTAGTGTTTAAATTGTTCTTTTGATGATGAAAATGGATTCAACACCATCAAGGACCCTTGGGGCACCCAAAATCTTGAAGATTGACAACTATAACCTAGATTTTCAATAACTTCCACCAGATTTTCGCAAAATCATGCTAAAATTTCTATTGTTTTATGGATGAAATTTTGGCTTCACTAGACTATGCATTTCTTTTATATGAGGTTTAAGAAACTTCCCTATATATTGTGTTGTTATAATGAAATGATACGTTTAGCCATAATGCAAACACATGATTTCATGGTTTGATTCCCAGTTTTCCTCCTACTTCTTTGCATTTTATGTTTATAATTGAATGGTCTTTCCCTTCACTTATTGTTAATTCTTTGGAATTTTATAAATCAATAACTCTAGAGGATGTTATATCCTCTTCACAATGGTTCCTCTTTATAATAATTGAGCTTACTTGAATTTACCTAGAGTTGCTACAATGTAGGGTTTCATTACCTTGTAGATAATATTGAGGATATATTAAAAGGAATGTGCCACCACTTTCCTTAATTGGATCCAAACACATTAAATATTCCAATGCAAATGCTAAGAAGTTATATGATAAATGGTGATTATTTGAATATTTTTTTTTAATGGCAAACATGATTGATGGTTTGATTTGTTCAAAATAAAATGATTACCTTTTACATTTTTAAAAGAAAAGATATAGCATAGGCCAGCAACATTTGGGATTTTTAGCACAACGGGCTTTGATATGTAACACAAGTAGGGTTTGAACAATTTCCTGGGAGGATTCATCCATTTTCATTTTTATAGAGGACAGGGAAACCATGGTCGAGTCCCAACAAGTAGGTTGTAATTCATCATCATCTTCCTCCTCTAGAAGATGCGATAGACAGTCAAAATGTCAATGTCGATGCCAAAGCAACGCAGGGAAGTAGGGTTTTAACAATTTCCTGGGAGGATTTCAAGAAAGTAGCAATGACAAAAATAGGGAGTCACAGTAGACAAGAAGAGCAGGAGGAGAGCCGAACCCTTGGTCTCATCCTCCTTTGTGGGGAAGAAGTGGTTACTATGACAGTCAAAGGCCTGCCCCCACCTGATGAATCATGAGTCAAGACTGCCACTGTAGCTCAGGCAGGCCCCAACTTAGGTAAAGCAGCGGGTAGAGCAATCCCCATGGCGCCCCTTGTTCAAGTGCATTCGAGCTTAGTTGGTCTCGTTAGAGGAGTTGGAGGCCCTAAACTAGGCATGATGCAACCCCAGATCTCAAGGCCTCCCATTCCGCAGGTCTCGGTGCCCCCCATGAATTATTTTGCCCCAATGCCAATGCGTCCTATTGGCCCTCCACCACCATTATTGTCATAGGGAGGTCCTCTAGGCCATCCTGGGATTATGCATCCTCTTGCACCCAGGCATGGAATTCCCCCTCCTCCTTCCGGCAGTGGTGCCCCTCCTATGTATGGTTCTCCTCCTCATATGCAACCGAGACCTAACATGCTGCCTCCGCCACCTGGTCAGCAATAGTAGCAACAACAACCACCTCCTAGACATCAATAGCAGTAGCTATCAATTGAATTTGGTATTTTTTTAATTTCCCTGCATATTTTTGGTATATGAGAATTTATTTTTATGCTTTCCAGTAGGATTGAAAAACTAATTTCACCATTTCAAGTCATGAATATCTCAATATTTTTCATTCTAATGATAAAATGAGTTAGCAGCTCCAGCTGGGGAAGGACCAAATCATCACAAACATTAAACTTGATAATCCTCCTCCAACTTATATTAAGTGAAGATAATTTCATGGAAGAAATTAATAGGCAAAGATTTTGTAGAATTTGTAGTTAGTTGAGCTACTACATTTTGCCTTTACTTTAATTAAGCTGATAGTACTGATCATTTTTTTTAAAATCAGGGACCTTTTGCAAGAGTCATTTTTATTTGTATAGAACATTCACAAAAGCATCTTATTCTAGCCTTACAGACCTTATTTTATTTGATATTAGGTGTATTCCTTATTAATCATCATATTCCATGTTGAAATGCTAAAAAAGGCTGCCTTGATTGAATCTCTGTACATATACATTTTCTTCTGTTTAGGAAATAATAGGTTTGAAAACCATTTCATTGTGCGGTTACCATATTATATACATTTTTTTGCATAAATGTTTTCTTTAATTATTAATATAACAGTAATGTACAGATAGGGCATTGTTTTACAAAGGTAGGGTGTTGTGTGGCACTCACCACAAGCTTAGGTATACCATGCGAAAGATGCCTTAATAACTGCCATAAATACCTAAGGGCATAGAAGTTAAAAAAATGGCCACCTGGGCATATCCAATAACACTAACATTCCAAAATGTCCAGCTGGAACTTAATCATTAAAGTTGATAAAGTATTGCCTTATGGTATGAAAATAAATAAAGACATTTTTCAAATCCTGAAGGATCTGTTGCAGGGTTGAGACTTGCATCAGGAGAGTTTTTGTTGTCCTTGGGAGTGGGCCTCCAACCATTATTGGTTGATTCAACATTATTTATAGCAAGCCACTGCCCATAATTTGTGACTTGTATGTTTCTGCAACACCACCAATCACCCATTGTGGCATATTACTATCTTTCTAACCTAGCATTTGAAAATTTACCTTGATTCTGCTCTATTTTACATGTTCAATGCACAATATTATGCGATGCATCCTATTCTTAAACTTTTAAGCATAGAGAATTCATAAACATGTAATCTACAAAAAAACACCATATAGCATAACATTTATCTTCGATAATTGACACCAATTGGATTCATACCTAGATGTTCCACTCAACAATATACTATGTTACTCATATCTCTTAATAGTGGGTCATACCCGAGTTGTGGTCAAGACTCTATTGGGGTAAAATGCTACCTAAGCCAACTATGGTTCATAGCTACACCAATATGGTAGCAGACCAAGGTACTTGATTCCAACATCTTCCAACCAACTTTCTCTCATCCCACATTTGCCTTTACAACCCACGGTAATGCACCCCTTCCTCTGCACTCGTAGTCCATTAGGTTGTGGCACTACAATCAAAGGTTTCCAACTCAGAGTGGCTAGGGATGTTCCAAAGGCCCATGGCTTCTGGGAGTTCCAAATCCACCGCACCCAAATCCACCTAGGATTGATAGGGTACGAAATTCACATCATCATACAACGTTGGCTAGAGTTGCAGAGAAATGTCAGGGTGGAGATAAAAATTTGGATCCCCTGAGACAAGTAAGTGTGGGGTTGTGTATCTCTGGTTGGGAGGAAAATTGTGAAACATATCCCTATGCCCATCCTGAGGTGTATCAATAACTATGATACCCATAGCTTATTCAATATAACACTCTGCAAAATAGGGTTACAATATGGAAATCATTGCCTAAAATTTATGACATATTGAAGCCATAGGAAAGCATGGATTATGTTGTATATTTCACCATTGTGGCAGAAATTACAGTCATGACAATGTTGTACATTTAGGTATGGGTTTGTGATCTTCAACGTTGTTGTACATCTAGATCCCATATATATATATATATATATAGTAAAGGTGTCTCCATAGGTTGAATGACCTACGGAGGAGACATCAGACTTGAAGTAAGGCATCAGTTCCCCTTAACACTAGGTCACCTTACTTGAAATAGTGGTGCCTAACACTTGAAGGAATTCATGATATCATAATAATATATGATGTCATAGATGTAGTTTAATTTTGTTCTAGCCTTGGACATGCTCCAATATATAGGCATATAATTTGACAATGACTTATAGTAACCCTGTCCCTGACATCTACATGGATAGAATTAGAGATCATTTATAGAGTTTACCTTATATTTACATGCCCTATTTAATGTTTATGTACTAGAGTAGGCCTAGAATGGGTTGTCAAAAAACCGTGACTAAGATAGAAGAATCATTTCCAAAGTAGTGGACTGAGACCCATTACCCATCTTAATCACTATAGTGTCAAGTATCACATTAATTGAGATACTTAATTTTGTATGGGATACTTGTATGTATACTAATCTCAGTACTGTGAGTTATATTTTCATAACAGAATGTTTCCCTTTGTGTGGTTTTATATGATGTCATGGTAGAGCATGGTCCAATTTCAATATTACACCTGGGTAGTAACATAAAATAATATATGAATAGACATTGTTTGTATTTTCATAGGCCTAGTGGTACAACCAACATTAATACAAATCCTTAGTATATTAACATGAACTAATTATATCCCATTTTACAATTAGAACATAAGGTTATAAATATGGTCTTGTTCGTTAAGCTCTTTGTTCCTAACAGCTACATAACACTTTAGTCTATTACTTCACGCTTATATTTGGGTGAAGAATTCCCTTTTTGCATTGAGTGTTAGTATGAGGAACACTGGAAGCCTATAAAAGAGATAACTGATGTTCATGAAAGTGACTCTAATGGTTTCTATTACATTTATATAAATCCCATGATTTATGCACATCTAGAGTGATATTATTTATGCACAATATTAGTTATATTAATTGTAGCTACAAATCCTCAGTATATTAACATGAACTAATTATATCCCATTTTACACTTATAAATTAAGGTTATAAATATGGTCTTGTGCTTTAAGTTATTTTTTCATAACAACTACATAACACTTTAGTCTATTACTTCATGCTTATATTTGGGTGAATAATTCCCTTGTTGCATTGAGTGCTAGTATGAGGAACACTGGAAGGCTATAAAATAGATAATTGATGTTCTTGAAAGTGCCTCTAATGCTTTCTATTTGTAGAAATTTGTTGAATAATGATTAATTATCCACCCAGACTATCCTGATCACATACAATTCGAATTTATATGCAACACATAATCCCTTCCACTCAGATCATCACACATGCGGAAATAAAATCAAACGATAAAACGTCAAATCATCATACACATTAACACAGTATGTATGGGGAAAGCTTATAGCTGAAAACCCCACAGCTATTGTGTATATTATAATGGAGAAATTATGTAAAAAACTCAGTACAATAATCCTCACAAGTACTCAGTACTATCTCATGAAGTTACACACAAACTACCTCAGTTTTGAACAGGTTACTGGTTCAAAACTCACCGCCAATTGCCTTGCCTCTATTGCGCAATCTAGGCCTGTCTATATAGAGATCCAAGGTTTGAATCTCCTTGGCTTGACAGCGCAATCATCATGGGCAATTCCTCCAAGTGTGGTACAAATCTCATGCACAACTGATGTCGCCACTGATAGCTAACTCCACCCTTTCATCTACCTCTTTCACTGGTCTCCACTGAACTGATCATGCACTGTAGTGAACTGATGTGTTCCTGAGTTGAATAATGAGTTACTAATTAATGAATTAAATAATATTTAATTCACTCCACTCATAACTAATTGATTAGCTAGTTAAACTAATCTCAACTAGTTCAACTAAAATAAACAGAACACAACTCCACTATCTGTCTCATTAACTCCTCCAAACTTCTGCCACTGAAGTCCAACTGAAGTCAACCATGCATGATGCTATCAAACCCTTGGGAATAGCGTAATTCCTCTGTCAGATGCATGAGCCACTTCTGTAGCTCGAACTGAAGTGCTCCAAGAGAGTAAACTGCTATTTAGAGTCCAAATATTATTAAGGGTAAATAATATTTGACTTCCCTATTTTTAGGATAGGCAGTCTAAAAATAGACTTCGACCTATAGGTCCAAAAATAGAGGTCCATATATTTTTACCAACATGACCAATACTCCAAGAATAACATACTGCAACCCCTGGACCATGCTTCATATGTCTAAAAATAGACATAGTCTAAAAATAGACTTTGCGCCAGAATTTGCCTGCGGGCCCACTTAGTGAAGGCGACTTCATTTCACTAAGCTCCATCATCTGCTGCATTTTCAACACTCCCTCTCAGCAAGATATGGATTATCTGCAACCCCTATCCTGCCTCTGTGGAATTCAAACTTGCTCCTGGTGAGCGCCTTCGTCAGGATGTCGGCATCCTGATCCTCCGTGGGAACATATGAAAGCATCATGATTCTCCGCTGAACACAATCTCCGATATGATGGTACCTGATGTCGATGTGTTTGGACCTATCATGAAATACTGGATTAGCCGAGAGTTTAATGCAACTCTGGTTATCACAGTAGATCACTGTAGGCTCCAAATGCAACCTGAAAAATCCTGCGAGGATCTTCCTCATCCAAATAGCCTCGCATGTAGCCAAGCTAGCTGCCATGTACTCGGCCTCTGCTAAACCGAGTGCCACGGATCTCTGCTTCCTGCTTTACCAGGAAACTGCTGTCGACCCAATGCTGAAAACTCCTCCAGAAGTGCTCTTCCGGTCCGTTGGACTCCCTGCCCAATCTGCATCAGTGAAGCCAGAAAGCTTCGCTCCATCCTTCTGTCTGTACCATAGACCATATCCCGATGTGCCTCTGATATAGCGCAATACATGCTTGCCTGCCTTCCAAAAGAGCTTGGTAGGCTTAACCATAGCTTGCGAAAGTTGGTTAACTACATAGCATATATCGGGTCGTGTATTGACCAGATACATAAGTGACCCCACCAACTGTTGATAGACAGTGGCATCCACTACCTCCGCTGAAGTAGCATCCTCCTTCCTCCAACCACCAGGAAGAGGAGTGTCAACAGGCTTGCAGCCTTGCATGTTGAACCTCTCCTGAATCTCCCGAGCATACTTGCCCTGAGAAACAAACAATCCTCCGCTGCGCTGCCAAATCTCCAATCCCAAGAAATAATGAAGGATGCTCAAGTCCTTCATCTCAAACTCTCGTGCAAGATCCTCCTTGCATGAAAGTATCAACTGCTCATCGCCAGTCAAAATCAGATCATCTACATATAGTACGATGATCAACAGCTTCCCCTCCACCACAATCTGGTACAAGTTAGGATCCGCCTCACTCTTGGAGAATCCAAGCCCGGTGAAGTAGCTGTCTATCCGAGTGTACCAAGCACGAGGTGCTTGCTTCAGCCCGTACAGTGCTCTCTTGAGTCGGTACACATGCGACTCACTGCTAAATATCTCAAAACCTTCAGGCTGCTCTATGTACACCTCCTCCTCAATGACTCCGTTGAGGAACATAGTCTTCACATCCATCTGATGAATGTGCCACCCCATCTGCGCTGAGAGAGCAAGGATCATCTGTATGTAAGAGTACCTTGCGACATGTGCAAAAGTCTCCTCATAATCGATCCCCTCGATCTGTGAAAAGCCATGGGCGAAAAATCTCACCTTTTACTTCTCCACACTCCCATCAGCCACCTGCTTCACTTTGTAGATCCATCGTGAACCCACCACTGATTTCCCCACCGGTCTTGAGACAATCTCCCATGCACTGTTCCTGACGATCGAATCATATTCTTCGATCATGGCATCAACCCATGCGGGTTCCTCCACAGCTTCCTCAAAAGAGGATGGCTCCGTCATGACACATTGACTCACAAGAGCCATGTATCCATTGTACCGATCCGGTGACTGTCTCTGTCTGCGCTGTGCTGTAGGTGGTCCTACAACCTTCTCTGCATCCCGAGCCAGTCGCTCAGCTTCTGTAGTGCGCATGCGCCCTCTGATGGTTGGCGCTGCCTGGGTGGTTTCTTCCACCTCCTGAACCTCCTCTTGTGGCTGATCCACATCCGGAAGCTCCTCCTTAGGAACTAACAGCTCCTCATCCGCATGCAAGTGTAGCTCCCTCTCAAGCGAACACTGCATGGCTTTCTCCTCCTGAAATTTTATATCCCGTCGCACAACAGTCTTGCGACTGTCTGGCACATACACCCGATAGTTGTGAGGTGTATCGGTGTACCCCACAAATATTCCAACTTCAGCAGTTGGATCCAGCTTCCTCCTTGCATCCTTCGTCACATGCATGTAGACAGGAGATCCGAAAATCCGCAAATGGGAAATATCAGGCCTCTTGCCAGAATAAGCCTCCTCTGGTGTACTCATGCCAAGAACCTTGTGAGGACAACAATTCTGCACATACACTGCTGTATTGCATGCCTCAGCCCACAAGTGAAGGGGTAGGCCCTGATCATGCAACATCGCCCGTGCAGCACCCACGATCGTTCTGTTCTTCCGCTCAGCCACCCCGTTCTGCTGTGGGTTATGGGGTGCGATGAGCTCTCTCCGAAACCCTTCTGCGCTGCAGAACTCCTTGAATTCAGCCGAGATGAATTCACCACCGTTATCACTCCTTAGAGCAATCACCTTCTTCCCCGACTCCTTCTCAACCAGTGCTTTAAACTCACAGAACTTTGCGAATGTATCGCTCTTCTTCGGCATGAAGAAGATCCAGCACTTTCGAGAGAAATCATCAACAAAGATCACATAATACTTGTGCTTTGCTGTCGAAGCAACTGAGAAAGGACCACACACGTCTGTGTGAACTCTCTCAAGGATCGTCGTGGCGCGACTATCCTTCCCGTGAAAGGTGGCTTTCACATACTTCCCTAAAGTACACCCCTTGCACTGATCTGACTGCGCAAGAGTGCCCTTAGGAAGCCCAGTAGAAATCTGCTGCAGAATCTTCAAAGCTCCATGGTGAAGGTGGCCCAATCTCCTGTGCCACAGTTCGCCCTCATCATCCCGGCTCACCACTTCTCCCGCCTTTCATGCCATAGCTGCGCAGCCATCTACCTGCAACTGATAAAGGTTCTTGGTTCGAACCCCTATCTTCCGGGTCTCTCCAGTAGTCTTACTGCGCAGGAAGGCTTTTCCTTCGCTGAAGACCACATCATACCCCTTATCCTCCAACATCGCCACAGAGATCAAGTTCTTCTTCAATCCAGGTACATGCATGACATCCCTCAATACAAAGGGTTTACCAGACTCCCTCTGAAAGGATATGGTACCGATACCAGTCACACTGTATCTACCATCATCGCCCATCTCGATGTGCACACCCAAATCTTTGTCGTCCAGATCTAAGAACAAATCTCGATCTCCCGTCATATGAAATGACGCACCGCTGTCCAAGAACCACACCGATCCCATCACAATTGAAACCAAGCATGCGATCAGTGAAAATTCAAGCTCGAACTGTGAAGCCAAAGCTTCTCCATCTGCAGATCTTCCCGCTTGCTTGTTCTTCTTCTTCTTTGGACAATTGGTAGCATAATGTCCATGATCATGGCAGTGAAAACACTTCACTTTCGCCATATCCTGCTTCTTGCCCTTTGCACCAGACTGAGAAGTTTTCTTTCCTTTCCCCTTCTTTGCTTTGGACACCAAAGCGCAGTTTTCTTCATCAGGTCCCTTTGATGAAGATCCATCTCGAGTAGTCCTCCTTATCTCCTCCTGCATGAGATCCGCCCAAAGGCGCTCCCATCCCGGCAGCTTCTCCCGACCATTGACACTATCTTGATATGAGTGCCAAGCCTTCGAAAGACCAAGGAGAGCCAGTCGACCATGTCCTCGTCTTCGACAGTCACCCCCACACTTCCCAGCTCATCTCTGCATTGAGTGAACTTCGTGAGGTATTTGGCGATACTGTCGCCCTTCTCCATCTTGATGTTCCTGAGCTTATCTTTGAGCGCCAGCTTCCTTTGGTCACTCTTACTCTGGAATATATCCGTCAAAGCTTTCCACATTAAATATGGAGTAGCCTTTCCATGTAGGCTGGATACAATATGATCCTTGACGCCCTCCAACAGGATCCTTCGACACTTCGCCATCTTCTTTTGCCATGCATCGACTTCAGCAGGATCAGTGGGCTTTTGGAAATCCGTATCTACGAACTCCTTCAGACCATTATCTTCTAATACTGCCTCCATGCGATCCTTCCATGCAACATAATTCGAACTGCCTTCAAGAGCATATTGGAGTCGCAAACCATTGAAAGACATTTTCAACACTGGCACCAAGAAAACAAAACTACTGCAAAATTTCGAATTCCACCTCAAAGCTCAACTGCTCTGGATCTGTGAGAACAAATTATTTCTAGCGCAGAGATCGACTACAAGGGGCATTTACCAGACCTTTCACTTTCCGAAGAAAGATGAATCCGGAGGCTACCTGGCTCGCATGTAGACTCTATTTACCGAAATAAGTTTGTAATCACTGTGATGATCAATCTCTACTTCAATTGCTCTGATACCATGTAGAAATTTGTTGAATAATGATTAATTATCCACTGAGACTATCCTTATCACATAAAATTCGAATTTATATGCAACACATAATCTCTTCCACTCAGATCATCACACATGCGGAAATAAAATCAAGCGATAACACATCAAATCATCATACACATTAACACAGTATGTATGGGGAAAGCTTATAGCTGAAAACCCCGCAGCTATTGTGAATATTATAATGGAGAAATTATGTAACAAACTTAGTACAATACTCCTCACAAGTACTCAGTGCTATCTCATGAAGTTACACACAGACTAGCTCAGTTTTGAACAGGTTACTGGTTCAAAACTCACCGCCAATTGCCTTGCCTCTATTGT
Organism: Pinus albicaulis; assembly: GCA_034641835.2. Lineage (NCBI taxonomy): Eukaryota > Viridiplantae > Streptophyta > Pinopsida > Pinales > Pinaceae > Pinus > Pinus albicaulis. The sequence goes on from CM076577.1 coordinate 5,056,934, forward strand.
GCAATCCAGGCCTGTCTATATAGATATCCGAGGTTCGAATCTCCCTGGCTTGACAGCGCAATCATCATGGGAAATTCCTCCAAGTGTGGTGAAAATCTCATGCACAACTGATGTCGCCACTGATAGCTAACTCCACCCTTTCATCTACCTCTTTCACTGGTCTCCACTGAACTGATCATGCACTGTAGTGAACTGATGTGTTCTTGAGTCGAATAATGAGTTACTAATTAATGAATTAAATAATATTTAATTCACTCCACTCATAACTAATTGATTAGCTAGTTAAAATAATCTCAACCAGTTCAACTAAAATAAACCGAACACAACTCCACTAGCTGTCTCATTAACTCCACCAAACTTCTGCCACTGAAGTCCTAACTGAAGTCAACCATGCATGTGCTCACCAAACCCTTGGGAATAGCGTAATTCCTCTATCAGATGCATGAGCCACTTCCAAGGCTCGAACTGAAGTGCTCCAAGAGAGTAAACTGCTGTTTAGAGTCCAAATATTATTAAGGGTAAATAATATTTGACTTCCCTATTTTTAGGATAGGAAGTCTAAAAATAGACATCAACCTATCGACCTATAGGTCAAAAAATAGAGTCCCATATATTTTTACCAACATGACCAATACTCCAAGAATAACATAGTGCAACCCCTGGACCATGCTCCATATGTCTAAAAATAGACATAGTCTAAAAATAGACTTTGCACCAGAATTTGCCTGCGGGCCCACTTAGTGAAGGCGACTTCATTTCACTAAGCTCCATCATCTTGCTGCATTTTCAACACTATTACATGTAGATAAATCCTAGGATTTATGCACATCTAGAGTGATATTATTTATGCACAATATTAGTTATATTAATTGTAGCTCGCTTTCGCTCTATTCCTGATGTAGCATTAATTAATGGTGGCTTATGATAACCTTGTGTGTGTTAGTTCATTGTATAAGCTTGGTAGACATTTCTACTATTCTAAGCATTCATTTTTATATGAATAATTTAATAACTACACAACCTCCAATTTTGTAATACATATGTATACAATCAAGAAGTGATGCTCATTAGACTTCCCTCATAGACAATAAAAGAAACCTAAGAAATTATGAAATACTTGTAGCTTCCTAATTATGTAGCCATCATTTGATATTGTTATGCATTACATTGTTAGAAGCATTTATACAAACTGATAATAAATGAAAATAGGCTATCCTAGTTTGGCATGATGTCAAGGTGTTGCCATGGTGTATTCATGCTTGGGAATGATGTCAAGTATTAGTCTAAATTTAACATTAAACATGGTTTATTTTTTAATGGACATAATATTATAGATAATAGACACGTATTATTTCCAGAGGTATCCTTTATGGATATACCTAATATTGTTATTTACCTTAGTAAAGGGTACAAGGTGATGTTATCGAATATTTTTAGTTATGTTTTATTGTTTGGAAGTTTGTCTTGCTACAACAGAAAGCAAATGGAGTCATGTTTTAATGACTGGGAAGTTTGACTTGCTACAACATCAAAGAAATGGGGTTGTGTTTTAATTGTTGGGCAGTGTGTCTTACTACAGTAGCAAGGAAATGGAGCCATCTTTTAATTACTGGGAAATATATCTTGCTACAGTAACAAGGAAATGGCCATCACTACACTTCACATCTAGTGGCTCAACACTATTACCATCACCAACTTATTTCCCATTGACCACCAAACTAGTGGACTTATCCAACTTCGGTGTTTGTGTTAAGAAACTGAAATTAGTGGTGCATTTTTCCTTTAAAATTTTGCGAAAGATAGTTGAGTCATGGAGTCTTTTACACTGTAATGGTAGCATAAGACTAATTGGTATAATTTGTGTGATTTTCATATATAGTTGGTATTTATATGAGATATTTCCATCACTTGAGTGTGTAACCATGCTAAGCACTAGTACAAAGAAATTCCATTCTTGATATGGTAAGATTATTGGACATGTTAATTCCTTTGTGACTTGGCATTTACATGGTTCTTTTGATGTTTATTTCACAAGGAAAGCTTCATCGATGGTAGATAATAATAGGAATGTCAATTATGTGTACACTCGGATATGAGATTAATATTGTCATGTTATTGGCTTTTTTCTATCATAATACCTCTCTTGTATGTACTACAAGAGTAATCACCCTATTTAATGGTTTATAATTGGGTATACACTTGATGACCCTTCCCACATGCACCATGTATTAAATGAATGCAAGTATAGAAATGCATAGAGGCCTCCCTTTAAGGAAAAAAATAGGACTTCTTTAGAGGTAGCAGTATGAAATGATAGTTGTAGGTTTCATTTCCCTCTTTACAATCCTCTTGTGTTGATTCCATTGGACGAATTTCAAGCATAGCCTTCCAGTCTTGTAAATGCAACCGAGGAGATTCTTGTAAATGAATTCATCCCTTTTTAACCTTATTTTCCAATTATGGGAGACTGCCTTTATCTTGGGGATGCTTGGCCAATTTTTCCTTCTTGTTTCAAAACTAATCCAGATTCTCTCTTCTTGCTAGAGATGATTAATGTTTATTTCTTTCAAACATTTTTTGGACAAAAATTGTGCTGTGAGTCCCCAAGTCTTTGAGATAAATTTTCCTATGTTTGGAGGACAGTCTTTGAAAATTTATTGATTTCTCGCTAACCAAATTTGACAGCAAAGGAAGGATGGAAAACTTTCCGAAAATCATTTTATAGAGTGATTTTTCTTAGTGAATAAGGACACTTTCTTTTCTAGGTAGTGAATAATTCATTTAAGGGGCTTGAAAAATTCAAATTAGTTTCCAAAGGACTCACTTGCAGGTTTATAATTGGGTATACACTTGATGACCCTTCCCACATGCACCATGTATTAAATGAATGCAAGTATAGAAACGTATATGGCCTCCATTTAAGGCACAAAATAGGACTTATTTAGAGGTAGTAGTATGAAATGATAGTTGTAGGTTTCATTTCCCTCTTTACAATCCTCTTTTGTTGATTCCATTGGAGGAATTTCAAGCATAGCCTTCCAGTCTTGTAAATGCAACTGACAGGTTTCAAACCTATAGAACACATCTAATAGAACAATGATGATAGGCCCAACCTCAACAAAAGGGTGTTGGAAAAATAACATAAGAATGGTCAAAACTAAGCCATTCAAGGAATAATGGATCACCCAAACATAAACAAGAAAAAAAAATTCACAGTTACACATGGGGGTTTGTTACAAGTGACATCATATCCCAAGTTCCAACACTTGACCTTGGGTTGAAAATTAAGTATAAGGACTGGTCTTATTCATGCACGTATAAATCCTCGATTCTTATGTTATCGCTGAGTAGGGTTCCATTGTAGGTAGATCAAACTTGAGGTGAGAAACAAGAGTTAGATGTATTAAATGAGAAACAAGAGTTAGATGTATTAAATGAATGTAGGGATATCAACGTATAGAGGCCTCCCTTTAAGGCACAAAATAGGAATTCTTAGGAGGTAGAAGTATGAAATGATAGTTGTAGGTTTCATTTTCCTCTTTACAATCCTCTTGTGTTGATTCCCTTGGAGGTATTTCAAGCATAACCTTCCAATATTGTAAATGCAACCGACAGGTTTCAAACCTATAGAATACATCTAATATAACAATGATGTTAGGCCCAACCACAAAAAAAGGGTGTTGGCAAAATAAGATAAAAATGGTCAAAACTAAGCCATTCAAGGAATAGTGGATCACCCAGACATAAACAGGAACAAAAAAATTCACAATTACACATGGGGGTATGTTACAAGTGACATCATATCCCAAGTTCCAACACTTGACCTTGGGTTGAAAAATAAGTATAATAAGGACTGGTCTTATTCATGAATGCATAAATCTTTGATCCTTATTTTATCGCTAAGTAGGGTGCCATTGTGGGTAGATCAAACTTGAGGTGAGAAACAAGAGTTAGATCTAACAATGGCACCATACTACCTCAGTAGATCTACATAGAGATACAAATTGCATCATACTATCAATGGTACTGAATTTTTCACAACTTTGATTGAGAAAAAGTCCCATAATTATAATTTATAAAGGATACTATCATCAATAATTTTTCCAAAATGTCACAACTTCCTCAAACTGGAAGAGTGTCATTTCAATACTTCTTCTTATGCTAACTATATGCATGAATATATGATGATTCCAATATTGATCTGCTGCAAATATGTTTTCATGCCAAATTTGCATAGGTATCCATCCCTCTAGCTAGGGCTTCCCATTTTCACTGGTGGAATGATATTTCCTTTTGAGAATTCAACTTTCACATGAGTGAAGTTTCAAAATAATTGAAGGACCTATTCAAGAGTCAAGAAATTGACACTTTTTGACATGAATTGCGATGAATGTCTCCTAGTATTATCCTTATGCTGATAAGACACCTGGATATTTTCTCCTTTCAAATTTGGCCCATAAACTGGGGCTTTCAGCAAGCACAAGAAATGTTTTCTCCTTCTTTGTTAGTACTCTGAAATTGTTTATTCTTTCTATTTTTCCCAATTCTTGCCAGTTTGAAGATGAAAGCTTGATCATTTGGAGGGTTCATCTACTTTTATATATATCAAAATCCTGGCTTATTGTTGATAGCTTATCCATGGCTAGATATTCTTTTCTTCTTCTTGTTTTATTCACTCTTTATTTCTTATGTATGATCCATATTATTAGGTTGATTCATGAGTATTATCTTCTTTCATGGAGGGAGGGAGCCCATCTTGCTTCGAGTCCAGGGGAATTTCCACAATTGGGAGGGGAATGAATGTCCCAGAGATTGTACAGGTCCTTCTTCGCCTAAAATTTGCTACTTTGGGCATATTTATTTTGGAGATGATCATTATTTTCTTTCTGATGTGGACGAGTGACTGAAATTGGGATATTTACAATCTCCAGTTCCTGAATTTTGATTTCGATTCATACTCTAGAGTCTTGAGTTGTTGAGTCTTTTGAGTGCTGAGAGATTTGACTCCTCTACTTGTCATTATTAAGAGACTTATATTGTTTGGGTCTTTAATGGATCATTTTTCTTTTCTTTTTGGTTTTGAGCATTGTTGCTCTTATTGTAATAATTTCATATTTATCACGATAATGCCACTAAAACCAACCTCAGGTAGAATATTAGCAGTATTTATCAACATTATTTATCGTGATATCAATAGTACATGATTATAGTCCCTGATTTGGATTTCTATTAATATTGGTAAGACTTTCTACAAATTTAGTTGAATGTGGATTATGGCAAAGGTTTTGTCAATGTATTTCCCCGAGGAGTCCCAACCTCAACTCGGGTTGACTCCTCCAATATGTTGGGGAATGGGTGATGGTTCCAAATTATGGCACCAATTTGGATTTCATCTTCCAGATCAAATCTCATGGACTAGTTAGGTACAATGCATCTGCACCTAAAATACTGGCCCTCCCTAGAAGATTTATATATGAGAGCTAGACTAAAAAATAACAATAAAAACCCTTACCACAGTGGAAGTGAGTAACTTTTCCTTCCATCAATGATTTTTAGTTTTCTTGAATGCAAGATTCCATTAAATTTCGACTCTTGCATTTCTAGTAGCTTACCTAGCACATTGTGGTTACAGGAAGCCTAACCAAGAGACATATTTCTTGTTCCACTCCCATTATCCATGCCAAGCTCATTTTGACACTGCATTACCAATCAATTTTATATGCATAAGAAATTGGGAAGGGGTGTTTTTATGTTTATTATTTATAATGTCGTAGGGTATTTTTTTATTTCCCTAGGGATTACATTTGTTTATGATTTTTACAATGGCTCGACAACAGGTCACATTTATTTATTCATAGTGGGCATCCATCAATTTAATGCACAATATAATGATATTCAATTGTAGTATATTTTTTCATCAAAATTTCAATAATATATTGGACAATAAATTTACCCAATGATTTTTAGTATAGCATTTGTCTGGTACATACTACTAACAGTGACATAATTCTTCAGAAAAACCACGGAAGTTAGGTCTAATTGTGCACAATAGTGAATGTATCCAATCCAATCAATATACCGGTGTTTTCAATATATGAATTTAGAAAATAAATGTTCAAATGTGACCATGCTATATTGTCTAATCTGAGATTCCCTTACTACAGTGCTATCTACTGTATTGTTACTGTATCAGGGCCCAATTTTCCATGGAAATACCAGCAGACCTAAACTGTAATAGCTGGCCTTAGGAAGGGGTCATGGATTAGTGGCTGAGCTGCAATAGGGTCTGTTAACTCTGTTCAGGGTGAGTTGCAATCTTAGAAGTGTGGTACTAGACAAGAAATTTGGCTTTGTGGCTGCGGCCCTGCAGTCTCCAAACCTCGCTGCCCAGATGAATGTTGCTACCAGAATCTCACTGCTTGCTGAGGGATGCTTGTTGAAAAATCGATTAACCTTAGAGCGTTGCTTCCAGGATAGATCCGAGTTGTTCAAGATAAAAATTATGTGCCAAAAGTTATAACAGTGTAAATCTTTAATTATTAAACTAAACCAAACTGCTCCAATGACCTGGGCTCAGAATTTTTGAAGGAGATCAACTCCCTTTCACAGTGATTATGGATATCAAAATGAACTTGTAAGATATACAACCAAATTTCTCCTTTGATGACTGATGATGATATATTCACAAGTTTTGTAGTTTTAGTAATTGACAAGTAGCTTGTGGACTTTGAGTATCAAAGCATCCATATGATACAGTAAATTCTTCTGAAGTTTTTTTTAAATATTATATTGATAGCATCGGTATTCTAACGCTATCTTATCCGACATTTTTTTTATAAAATGGTTTGTTTTTGTCAATATTCTGGCATCTTAGCACTGTTGCTATAGCAACGTTTACCTTTTTTTTAAACTTTTTGGTTTCTTCAGTCTTCAAACATCTTAGAAACGTCATTCTAGTGATGTTTTTTTTTTTTTTTTTTTTAATTTTGGTTTCGTCGGTCTTCTGAACACTCAGAACTGTCGTTCTAGCAATGTTTATTTTTATTTTTAAATTTGGTTTCATTGGTCTTTCTACTTCTTGAAACTATCGTTCTAGTGACGTTTTTTTTTTTTGGTTTCATGGGTCTTCTGACCGCTCAGAAACGTCGTTCTTCTGACGTTTTTTTTTTTTTTTTTTAATTTGGTTTCGTCGGTCTTCCAACCTTCTAGTACCGTCGTTCTAGTGAAGTTTGGAGGCATCAGACTAGCGACGAAACCAAGAGAAACATTTTTTGGTCCACCAAAACGTGGTTTCTCCTCATATCAGGCTTCCGACACTTGACTTAGGGCATCGGAATAGCGACGCTTATGACTAGAAATGCGACGAGTTATTGAACGTCGGAAGTGTGAGAGAAATATAACACATCGGAACTATCATCGCTATACCGACGTTTAAGTCAAGTTTTGGAAGTCCGATGTAAAGAGAAACCATGTTTTGGCACACAGAAGAATGTTTCTCTTGGGCTGCCTATGTGTCGCAAGAGCGACATTTTGGCCGTCGGAATTTGGGGCAAATGTGCTAGTGTCACCCTTCGGAGGGCACTCAAGATTTTTAAAATCTTACCATAGTCTCAAGAATGATTTCTTTTGGGATGGCCTTAAATTTTATATTCAAAGTTTGATTGCGGAATATTTGGTTTACCAACAAAATAAAGTTGAGACAATTAAGACCCCAAGTCTATTACAACCTTTAGCCATTCCAAGTCAGCGTTAGGAGGAGGTCCCAATGAATTTTATCACAAGTTTACCCAAGTATAAAGGAAATAATTTCATCATGGTGTTAGTTGATAGATTTACCAAGTATGCACACTTTTGTGCATTATCACATCTTTTTAAAGTTAGTACAATCACCACTTCATTTATGGAAACAATTCAAAAGCTTCATGGAAACCTTAATATTAAATAAGTGACAGAGGTCCCATTTTCATTGGAAATTTTTGGAAAATTATTTTCTTGTCTTCATACTCTATTAGCTTGTAGCTCATCTTATCATCCTCAATCTGATGGGAAAACTAAGATAGTGAAATTTTTTTTGGAAGGATATATTCGTTGATTTTCATTTGATAAACAAACGCAATGGGTGAAATTGTTACCTCTAGTTGAATGGTGGTATAACACTTCTTTCCATACTGCAACCAAAATGACCCCATTTATAACACGTTATGGATAGCATCCACCATCCATCACATCATATTTAAGAGAAAATTATAAGGTTTAAGGAGTGGATGATCACATCAAACATCAATAGAAATTTCTCCAAATATTGAAGGATAACCTCACTCTGGTGTAGAATCGAATGAAACAATGGGCAAATTAACATCACAGTGAAAGAAGCACTAATGTAGGAAACTGAGTATTTTTATGGCTACAACCATATACATAAATGTAATTCAAGAAATTTAAGAAGGATAATAAATTATCACCCAAGTACTATGATCCTTACAAGGTGTTGCAAAAGATTGGTACTATGGAATACAAATTGGAGCTACCTGCATCTTCTCAATTATACCCAATTTTCCATGTTTCATGCTTAAAGAAGGTTATGATAGAAAATATTCATGTTCAAATGGTGTTTTCGAAACTTGAGAAAGAAGGAAAAATCATATCTGAGCCTAAATCCGTCACATAAATAAGAACCCAGTGGCTACAAAAATGATCAATTTCATAGTAGCTCATTAAGTGGAAGAACTTACCTGCTAAACATTCCACCTGGGAGGATGAGAATTTTAAATAGAAGTATCCAAAACTATTCAAGCATTGAGGACAACAATGTTTTGAAGGAGAGGGGCATGTTAGGTCCCTATAATACTAGTGTAGCCCCCATATTGTTACTGTTGTTCCCCATAGAAACCCACTATTGTTATTGTTGTTCCCTCACATTATTATTATTAGGTAGGGCCTTATTATATTGTGACCCCTTAGACCCCTATATATATATAGGAGGTATTTTCATTTGTATCATCCAATAATTTTCATTTATGTAATGTAAAGGAGGTTTCCCCCCTTGAAGAGGCTAATTTTTAAGTCGTTGATCTATCTTTTATTCTATTTTATGAGTTTGATGCATAGAAAAATGGGTTAATTTTTTAAGTTTTTCTTTATTCCAAGTTTCCAGAACTCAACTTTGATGTCATCATTGTACTCATATTGGCAATAAATTTTGAGTTATATAATTTTTTTCCCAATTAGAATCCATTATTCCAAGTTATGGTCCCCTAAAGTCTTATCAATTTAAATGTGTCACTTATCTTTTTCTACCACATGGTACCCTCATGGTCCCCCCATGGTTCCCACGTGCATGTCACTACTTTGCCACATGGGGACTAGCTCTTATGGGTCTATTGGAACTTAGTCATGTGGTGTGCCTCGATGCCATGTACCTGTGATACCCCTCCACATATAAATACAAATATAAATGTAAACACACACACACACACACACACACATATTAACAACCCTATTAAATCCACAAACCCCCACGTGACATTATCAAGGGAGGGGGGTGGAAATTTTAACTCTTAGTCGTTAATCATTGGTAGTCGAAGGTCATCAGATGGCAGATGTCAAATGGCTATAAAAACATAAATATAAATAAACACACACACACACACACACACACATATATCCATCTAACGAAATTCAACTATCGATGATTAATGACTAAGATTTAATGTGCCACCCCTCCCTTGCTAATTTCACATGGGGGTGATGTTGCTAGCTAAATTCCAATTCAAATTTCTAAGGTCAATATTTGATGGTTCATGCATGGACCACCCCCTCCCTCGATGACATAACACACTATGCGCCACCCCTCCCTCAATGATATCACTGGGGGATGCCACATTGTTTTGGTTTCACGTAGGGATACAATGGTCCATCACCACTCGATTCAACTGAAAGCTTGCATGACCTCACCCTCCCCTGACTCACGTAACAGGGGGAGTCCCCACCAGCTTCCTAGTCATTGACGTCTCACAAATCAATCAATGACTATGATTAATGTGTGATTCCCCCTCCCCTTTCTGACATCATAGGGGGATTCCCTACAATGTTTCTAATTGTCGATCTACAAATCAATCTCCACCATCCATTTAAGCCTAACTTCTACCCTCATCCACAATAGGTGGTTATATCGCTCTACATCCCAACCCTTAGGGTGAAGGTCTCAATTTCCACCCATATCACTATCGTTCTTCTCAAAACCGATCAATGATGTTCTGTGTTCCTTATTGGAACCTCTTTTGGACTTTCCTCCAGGTCATATTACCACCATATGACTAAGGGATATCCCCACACCCAACGTCGCTAATTCATGGTGTGATGGAATATTTCAGTATATCATATTATGATATATCAGATTGCGATATATCATATTATGATATATCGTATTACGATATATCGTATTATGATATATCATATTATGATATATCATATTACGATATATCATATTATTATATATCGTATTATGATATACAATATTGAAATCATGATATTTTCCCCAAAATAACTTTGCATATTAACATTACACCTAATCACATCCTCTCACCTATCAATATATATATTTGCAGATATTCAATTTTTTTGGCTTAAGTTCTAGTTTCTTGTATAGAGGACAAGTTCAGGTTAAGAATTCCTGTAATAAGCCTATTTAATATTATAGAGGGAAATTTTATTTTCAACATTTAGTCCTCACACCATTCACATAACAGAATGTTTGAACACATAGTCATGGATAAGAAATGTTGGTATTAAGCCTAGAATCTCAACACTCAACCTAATGATGTTCACACACACACACACACACATGTGCATGCGCGCGCACACACACACACACATGCATTTCTATTATTTAAATGTATTATCCTTCTTGCGTGCACCCATTGGTATGAAAACTTCCATGTGTTACTACATTCATTTCATAGATATTTCTACTCCTTGTAGTACCAACCATGTTGACAATTCAATAATGCTAGAATGTTGACACACATTTCCCTATACATGCCCATTGTGGTTTTGAATCATTATTGTTTCAGCTCATTGATCAAGCTCAAGGTTCAATTAGATTAATACAAGTTATCATACCTATTCCAGATGTTTTCTCACACCATTGTAATCATTTTGTACATCTGCATTAATATATATATGCATAGATTTCCCCTTACATAAATAATTTTAGTGTAGAACCACAACCACAAGGAACTAGTTATTAAAACTTTATTATTTTAATCATAGGACAACCATGCACCATTTATGCAATCGATAAAAAAAATGGATTAATAGTATAAATAAAAACTTCAAAGTACATGATGCATATAAAGACACTTATCTTGAATTGAAACTTGAGTTGTGAAACTAAGTATGGGAAAAAACTCTCCACCCAACCATAGAAAAGTTTCATCTAGTCCTCACTTGCAACTATCACCCCTAAGAAAAATTCCATAAACTGAGGTCGTTTTTTCTTAAGGGATTAAACTCCAACTACTAGTTGAGATAAGGATTCCATAATTTCTCCCACCTGCACCGACAAACTATTAAGTAACCAACAATTGCATAGGGAGTCCAAAGGCTTGTTTCCTCCACTCTTTAGTTTTTCAAAAACTAGTAAATTTTAGGGAATCCAAAGATTTATTCTCCACCCTATAATTTCAAGGGAGTCAATGGATTCATATCTCCACCATTTAAGCTACAACATAGTGGTTCCACCCACCTTGGAAATTCAAAACACAATGTAAAAAAAAACACAGCAAAGGAAATCCTTTAGAAATCCTCATTTTAGGAATCCAAGGAGCAATCCCCCACCCCAACCATGAAGGGACTCTAGAGAACTACATATCCACCCTTTGGATGAAGGATAATCAAGAGGCAATTATTCCCTCACTTACGAGTGATTTATTCATGCCTTCTTCCAATAGAAACTAATATCCCAGTTGTTTCTCCTTTGTTGTAAAAATTCAGGATGATTTCTCTATTTTCGACCCTTCCAAGGTTCTTTTTTTTTTTCAAGAAAAACATAAAGACCCCTCTAGCTTGTCAATTTATAGCTTATGCATGTGATTTTCCAACTAGCACCAAACTCCATAAATTTTTCTTCTTTGTCTCCCACACACCAAGTTTCTCAAATCCACTTACTAAATTTCTCATTTGATCGCCTATGTTCCCCTTATATCTATTTTCCTCCCAGGTTGACTTCCACTATTCCCTAGTTGCCCATGAAACCATACTTCACCCATTTTCATCCTTTATTCATTGTTAATTTTCCAAAATAAAACATGGCTCCCCATCCTTCTTCTTCAACTCAAATAGTTCATAAAACCATTCCTTTTAAGGCACACCAACTAGCCTTCAATGGCTATCATAAAAGCGTTCACATTTCTTACTGCAAGAAAACCTTAAAAAATCTGAGGCAAGTAACCTCCTTAGCTCTAGAATATTTATCCCTTGACTCAACCCATTTTTGTATCAATATTTATATTACATACATAAGTGTAAAATAATCGGGACTATCACAAACCCCTCCCCATTAGGGGAACACCATCCCTGATGTTATTTTCTGTATACAACACACATGTCCTGTGTAAAGAGAAACATATCAAGCTTTATATATATATATATATATATATATATAGTATTTACAAAATTATATAATTTTCCTTCAACCACCAAACAAAAAATGATGTGATTCCCTCATTGAATCAACCATTTCCCAAGTGGCTTCCCTAGGACCAAAATGTATCCACTACACTTTGACTTGCTCTATTTCGTAGTTCCAGATTCTTAGCCTCCAACTGTCTAAGATGCATATTGGATCTAGCTGGAACTGTCCCTATGATTCCACCTGTAACACAAACTAATCAATCACATGATTAGAGTAATGTACATATCGTTTAAGCAAATAAACATGAAAACAATCATGGAAATTTATTGATGGAGGTCAGACACTTTCATAGGCCACTGGCCCTATTCTTTCAAGTACGTCAAAAATCCCAAAAAACCATGGTGCCAACTTGGCACATGACCCAATCTTCAAGGAATGTTTCTTGGGTCTAACTATCAAGTAAACATGTTCCCAAACTTAGAACTCCTTATGCATCCTATGTTGATCTGCATATTTTTTCTTCCGTTATTTTCTTACCATTAAATTGTTCCTAATGGTATACACTTGTTCCTCCATATATTTGATTATTCAGACCCAGTAAGGACCCTAATAACTAGATCACTCCAGCTAATAAGGGTATTGAAACTCCTTCCATAAAGTGCCTCAAACAAGCTCATGATTAGATATTCTTGGTACCCATTGTTGAATGCAAGCTCTACAAGTGGAAGATACTCTTCCCAATTCTTTTTTTGGTGCATCATATACATCCTTAACATGTCTTTGACTATTCTATTTTCCCTCTCTATTTTTCCACCTATCTGTGGATGATAGGTTGTACTTAAGGCCAATTCTATCCCCAGGCCTACTGTTGGCTCGAGGGGTCCTGACCTAGGTTCGAAGGTTAAGGTTTTCCAAAAAAGCCCTATACTACTGGCCCTTTCAGTAATGACCTACTTGCGCAGGCCAAAGTCTCACCCGAAGTAGTATGGGAGGGTGCTCGAACTAGGTTTCCGCACCTTGGGAGAGGGTAGGTAAGTCAAGTAGAGCTGCGTTCGATGTCACAAATCCTAGATCGTATATCACAAAACCCAGATCTAACGCTCCCTTCGCATCCACGTGCGTAGTACCAATTATATGCACAATAAACAAAAGATATAGAACAATAATGCAACTATTGCAGATATTCTTGCATAAAGTATAACAGAAAGATTCAGGTCAGATGCCAACATAGCATAAGCAAATAACACAGTTAATTTCGGAGCTTAACACAAAACCATACATAACATAACGGATATCATAGATTCGCATTAACAGATTCAGATATTCCAACAACCTTCTGCTTTCATTAATTCTTCAAATCCTTTTACAATACCCAAAACCCTACCTTTGCACACAGCTGCAGGGTCCGCACATAGAAAGACTGAGGATCTTTTTACACACAGCTAGCAGGATTCCTTTCCCGAATAACCCAAAACATATTTATTAATTCGTGATTCACATCAATCTTAGTACTTTTTTATTCTATTCAAAATGTCCTTCTATTTATAATGATCTAGCCTAATATTTCCTATGGTCCGCAAACCGTGGTTTGCGGACTCTAGGTCTACCCTTTGACCCATTACAATTATTTTGGGGCTTTGACCCACCCCAAAACCCCTACGTTAGATTAAGATATGGAAAAAATATACAAAAATAATTAAAATTGTCCCAATTTGCAGCCTTTGGAGGACCTTGTTCCAACAGTCCCCCAACACAGTCTTGTGACTCGTCCCGAGTCACTGTGGTGGTGGAGTCTCCACCTATGCACGTAGTGCATTGACGGCTACAAAAAACAGGGGAAGCAATTTTTGACTCTACACAGTAGTGTTCTGCATAATATCTACAAGATTCTATGATGTCGGTCCTTCTGTCACAGCGGTGACACTCTCCAGTGTCTGGTTAGTTGCTTAACAACAACATCAACATCCTGTGAGAGATGGAGGGCTGCGGCAGTCCAAGGCTTCAAGTGTTCTCCGACGACGTGCTTCTTATGCCAGAGCTCCTCAATCTAATCTTGGAGGGTGTTGCTTGTACTCAATCGTGCCAATCACTGTGCAGGAACCAAGGTGGGTAATGTAGCCTCGATCTACTCGAAAACTTCCTCCTTCTACCGCAAGTCCTGATTTATTCGCCGGAGGATCAGATCGTGCTGGACCTTGGTCCATCGTTGCATGGCTGTCTCTAGTAGCTGGGCGCCCTGAGAAATCTGCCCTGTAATGGTGTTTATAGCCATGATCACCAGTGCAGTGCGTTGGGCTCGTACCTCGGGGGTGTTTCGTGCTGCAATTTGGCCTGTATGTCAGTGATTTGCTGCTCCAGTTGCATCTTAATGACCTGCATTTCCATCCTAGAAGCCTTCAACACTACGACCAATCCTTCAACCTTAGCTTGGGGGGGTTACGGTCAGATTCTTTCGTAACCTCTATGCAAAGCGAAATGGGTGGATCAAGGTTTTGAGCCTGGCCACGCGCGACAATGAGGAGCACTCTCACGTCTCGCTATGTGATGGTCTGCTCGGCCACACCGAGTTGTTGGTGTACTTGCTGGTCCCGATGGTGAATCTCATGAAACACAACCATGTGGAGACCCTGCAATGCTTCATGGGGTAGCTGGGTTAGATTCAACTGCACCCCTGTACCTACTTGGGGTTGTATTCCCTAGTCCAGTGAACTGATCACAGGGGTGGTGCCAGGTAAGGAATAGAGACGAATTTCCTATGTAGCTAGCGCTGTACTACTAGATGCCAAGGGAATCTGTCCTTGAACCACATTGGTCTGTAGCATTTCTGTCTTTAACTGCAGGGTGCCAAGCTCGGCCTGGATGGTGTTGATCGCAAGCTTTTGTTGTTCCTCTAAAGCTACCCATTTTTCTTTTATGGCCAGTGTGACTACATCTGAAATTTGTTCGAGATATCCCTTAGTTAACGTAGCCAACTCATCTTGTTCCTTCTGCTAGGTGCACTGCTTCTTTCGGGGCCCCTTGACAGGCTCGCCTGTTCGCTTTGTACCTCTGGTATTTACTTCCTCTGTGTCTAGATCTAGCTGCGAGTCGACTTGGGTTTCGACCTCGGTGTCCTTCGTGGTGGTCTACTTCGGCTGCGTGTCCTTATTCGCGGCAACTCCTGAGTCCTTCCCTGTACTCTTGATCGTGCTTCTTGTCTCGTTGATAATAACAGGTGGGAGCACCTACATCATGCTAGTACCTGTGGTGCCCCTTGCCCTGGTTTTGAAGCTTATCTTCCAGAAAGGTGGCCATAGCACAATCACATTGTTAATTTCCTCATCTGCTACCATATTACGGCAGTGATGTCCATGTTTTATCCTTGTGGCTGCGGATTTGGATGTTGTGCATGGTAACTTGGAATACTGCAATACTTTTGTATTTTCCATACACTGTTGGGGACAGCCAAGTGTTGGAATTGATGGCTACGGCCACGCTACTCTATAAGAGGACCCAAAAGACTTGGTTATCCTCTACACATTTCATTTCCTTGGAATCCCACAAATGGGCATACCGAGCCCCTTCACACATATTTAAGGTGAGCTCGGGGAGGACCGACTCCGTAGGGGTCTCCCAGGTGACTAGGGCTATAAGGAGTAGTAGCTAGGCATAGAAAAAGGATTTTCTCTGCTCCTGATATTTGCAGACATTGATCAAGAACTCATCACATAAGTATTGGGCCCAATTGAGGCAGACCCCCTTCGCACACTGACCTGCTAGCCGAATGACGTAAGCAGGGATGGTTGCGACCTGACACTTTCAAATTAGCTTGCATGCTAATAATATGGTACCCATCTGCGTAGCAGGGTCGCTGATAGATTTGATGAAGAAACCCCTTGTATTCCTTTCCAAATGGTAGGTCTGACGCACATATTTAGTGGTTTCCCCTTCATATTTATTTCCCACACGTTCTAGAGGGTGTGGCCAGTTCATGGGAATGCCCGTAATTCTGTGAACCAATGAAGCATCAATGGGGACTCTATCACGAATCCATAGGCAACCATCATAAATTAAAGCGAGCAACTGTCAGGCCAACCTATCTATGATGTTGTAGTGGCCAAAGTAGGGCATCTGTAGCAGGTTCAAGAGCCCAGATCTGGCCAATCCACTTACCCAGCACTGAGGAACGACTGTGACACCATCATCAGAATAAATCATGTCGAAATACAACGTAGGGCCCAACTCAGGGAAGACTTCATAATTCAGTAAGTCATGATCATCGAATTTGACTTCATGGAGATTTCTGCAATGGTCACTAAGGACAGGGACCTCTCCTAGGGTTAGTGGAATCTGCTGATAGGTAATCAGTCCATCGAGGTTCTTTGGTGTGTGTATCAAGGGCCTGCGTGGTCAGATGAAGTGAGGTAACCAGTTGATCAGATTGGCGAGCAGGGCTTCATCCTGCACAGCCTGAGTTCGAGGCATTCCATGCAGGGACTTGGCATGCCTTGGGGAAGTCCTAGGCTTCCCCACATCACATTTCACAGCTTTCGGGGGCTTTCCTGAGCCCTTTCCTTGGTCTTTTCCCTTCCTTGTGACTCGCGTCGAGAGCACTTCTTCATCCTCAGACCCAATCTCCATTACTTCCTTAATTTCTAGGTATGCAGGTGCCAAGGGCTCTGTAGGGTTAGTGGTCATCATCCTAGCACGGAAAATAAATCCCAACTCTGGGTGGCTACTGTCAGAAGGAGGAGGTTGATCAGACATGAAAGGGACAGTACAGACCCGAAAAATCTTACCGCTCAAGTTTGTTCAAGAGAGAGACGATAAGCACAAGATGTGCAAGTGAGGCAGAACCCTTGTCTGAGCTATCCTACCCTTTTTATAGTGCCTGCGGGCATCCAATGTTAGGGTAAAATTGACCTAGAACTTACCATCAGGTAAGTGGTAAAAAATCCCCAAAATCTGCCCCATTAGATGCTAGTGGCCTGCTCCTTTTAACAGTAACTTCTTCTTTTTACTAGATGTCATTGGGCCAACAACTAGTTTTTGCACCTCCTGTGCGCTTGGCATAATTTCTATGCTTGGGTTAAACATCTGTGCTTCCTGAGCATCCTCCCACAACACAGGCTTGATCCCTAGGTACTTCAAAAAAAAGACATGTTTTCCCAACATATGTCATCCCAACAGAATGAGGCTTCCTTCGTAAGCAAGCCTTTCAGCAGTGTTGTGATCAACGCATACCCCCGAATGAAATTCCTATAATAACCTGCATGGCCAAGAAATGAACACCGTTGTTTTCTTGTTTTAGAAGTTTCCGAATATATGATAAATCGTCCCCCCATATCCGCACCCCCAATCTTAGCCAACGTGGGGTGTGTCTCAATTCTACTTGTTCGCAGCTTGGGTGGTCTGGTAACTGTGCTCATCTCGCTCACTTCTGAGTCAGGAAAAACTTGTGGATTATCCTTACCTTCTTTTGGGGCTAGACTACGGTAGTTCACCATGCTTGGTATCTTCGGTTCCCATGTGGGCACTTCAGATGCGACATACAGGTGTGATTCACCCTATGCTACAATTTCAATGTCTTGCAGAGCTGCGTCAAGCACCTCTATCCCACCTACTAACCCAAATGTTCCTAGAAATTCCTCCTTCAAAGTCTCCCAGTGGCAGGTGCACTAATGTAGCTCTACATCTAAGTACCATACAGTGGTAAGTGGTCCCAGAGCATGAATAAACATATGAACCCATTCTTTGGTACTCCTATCGCACCACTGTTTTGTACAAGCGAACAAATATTCGTGTGGGTATTCTAGCCCAAGGAACGCTTTGATTCATATGTCAGCTGCAGCCTCAAATTTTAGGATCATCATATCCCGATACTCCTCCCAATCCTAGAATGCCTCCTCATGCGCCTCCCACCATCGTGCAGGTGTTCCACGCATGGCTAGCTTAAGGGCCCCTATCCTTCGTTCCCTTGGAACCTCAACTTCGAATGCTCATAAAAATTCCTTAATATTACCAGAACCATCAAAATAAGGTAGGTCTCATACTTCTAAGGAAACACAATGGAAGTCTTTTGTGACCCGAAGACTTTGCAGTGTAGAGACATCATGTAACCGATTTTCCCAATTCTCTATCTCCCCATCAGAGTCAGAGAGGAATTTAATGTCCTTTTCCCAGCAGAGTACTCCATCGACCATGGGGTTGATCCAATATTCATCCCATGCAGTCAACTTATAGATGTGATCTACATCCTCTTCGTTGTGCACCGGCTCTGTGTATCGTTCACCTTCCGCAGGATCTAATGGTACTATCACCCTTGTATTGTTATTCTCAAACACCATGCTTCTCTTCTTCAAATTGATGATAGCTCCCATATCCATGGCCCAGTCTAATCCTAGAAGTGCAGGGTAGAGGTCTGCATCTTCTACAATATGAATGACTTCAAAATCAGCCCGGACCTTGTCCCATATAGTATCCACCATGATCTTCGATAGTCTCTCCAAGGATATGATATTCTGCTGATTGGCCATAAACTGCTGGATAGTGGACCATTCCAACTTACATTCTCCTATTCGTTACCAAGTTTGTTTAAGTAATACATTCGCATCTAACCCTAGGTCAAAAATAACCTGATCCATCTCGTAATCACTGATATGTGCAGTCAACCGCATCACCCTACTAGTGCATTTCTTATATCTATATAGTTTGTGTACATCCTTGATTTCTTGGGGGAGGCTAGGTCTTGCTACGGAGCTATCTATTAATGCCTGAATATTTTCCACAGCCTTTGGGTTCCGCAGTAGCTTCATACATGCCTGTAAAAAGGGTTTGACCTCCTCATCTACCTTGAGGTCTTCTGGTGGCTGAAAAGTAGACTTCTATGCCTCCGCAAAGTCTTTGCAAGTTGTGACATATGTTTCTCTCTCCTTGTTTAGATCTAAACCTTCCTACTTGATAACTACTTGTCAGATCAGAGGTTCAGTCACAGTCTTCTCCCCAGGCCCCCTGGTGGCCATCCCACTGTGTGTTACGACATTTACAATTGGAGCTTCATCACATAGTTTAGCCTTAACCATCTGTACATTCTGCATAGGTGTCGGCTGCTTCTCCTACATTTTCTCTATCAAGATTGGACAGTATTCTATCGCATGGTCTAGTTTTCTTCAATATTGGTAGGAATACCTTGTATGGTTTGGACAGTCCCTGGCAAACTGTCCTACTTCTCCACGGTTATAACAAATTATTTTCCCTCGTCCCCAACCTGTGATTCCACCTCTTCTGCCTCCCCTACCCTTGGCTGGGGAGCTGCTTGTGCTCGAGAGGGATCTTGGCAAGGATGGATCTGACTGTACCCTGTAGAGGTTCCCTCGATTTATCATCAAATCATACGTCTGGCAGTTCTTCTCATCGTGTCCTACCATCCTGCAGAACCTCCACCATTGCTGCTTTACTTCTGGGAAATATGCAACAAGGTGGGGATAGTGGTTTGTTTCATGCAACCCTTCAACACAACAATCTTCGCACCACAGCATCGGCCCACTTGATCCTACAAGTTCCCTAGGGCACAACGAACTAGGTCCCCCGACTTGCATGTAGTCTGCTAACAAATGGTAGTTATCCTTGGTGTAGCCATTCATCCTGCATTGTATGCACCATATTTCAAGGCTAGCCTCTGCTCCTCGCTCCCTTCACAGATTCTGTATCTCCATGTGCATCGCCTCCATTTGTCCTTGGATCTGTTGGATGCCTAGCTAGGTATCATCTTTGGGCGCAACCTTTAACTTCATAGCGGCTTCCAGGGCTTTTGCCTGCGATTTGAAATTTTGGTGACCATAGGTATGCGCAGGTGAGGCAGCAGCATAGCAATGAACCATTCCATGTACTGTCTGTCATCATACTCAAATCCTCCTTCCCTGATTACCTTCTTCAGTCACTGATCGACCTCCCACACAGACTCAGAAGGCCCTTGCTTGAAATCCTTTAGATCAACCACTATTTGAGAGTAGAACTTAGGCTTCTTGAATTGTTGCTTCAAGGCATTCTTAATTTCTTCAATGGTTGTGTTCGCATGCTGGTCAATGTATCCCATGTACCAGTCCAAAGCCCTTCCTTCGAAGGCAAGGGACAACTATGCCCTCTTCGCTGCATCACTAGCTACATTCTCTGAAATCCATACTGATTCTGTGACAAACTAGAACTGATCCATGTCTTCCTCTCCCACACACTTAAAGGTAGGAAACTTCATGTGTGCAGCCATTTCATCTTCTGATGGTGGTGGAGGTGTATGCAAATTATTACCCCTATGCTGGTTTGAAATTGGCGTGGCTGGAGGACTTTGCGTAGCTACTTCTCGTATCGGACTGTAGGCATATCTATCTCCTTCTTGGTTGGTCTGATAGTATTTTCCAATTCATGTCATACTCCCACTCTGTTCATAGGTCATTCATTTGATGTGGCTACACAGAATAATCTTTTCGCACAATAATATCTTAATCAACAATGGTAAGGTCTTCATAAAATTACCCCGGAATCCCTTGAAGAATCTTCGCTCTGCTTCAGATTAGGAGACGAGATGATCGATGGAAAATTCTTTCACGAACCCTCCTAGCACACTGTCCACCCAGTGGTCCACCGTGCGAGTAATGGTGTTATCAGTCTTTTCTAATTTTTGGATTAATTCTAGGGTCCACTGTGTGACCCGCTCATCCTTCCAACACTTCTGAAATTTGACCAATCTTGTGAGCCACTTCTGGAGCTCGATTGAAATTTTTACAAATAAGATTTCATAGCTCTCCATCAAAATATACTTATTCTTCCACTCTTAGGTAGTCAACCTTTGACTACGGTTTTATTTTATTGCGAATTCCTGAACCTGCTGTTCAAACCATACGTCAATTTCTTTTCTTTCAGGTTTCCAATATGGCCTTGGCATTACCCGATCCCTCTCTCAAAATTCTCTCTATCCTGGCAATGGAACCATTTTTTGCCTCAAGGGGTCCTGACCCAGGTTCAGAGGTTAAGGTTTTCCAAAAAACCCCTATACTACTGGCCCTTTCGGCAGTGACCTGCTTGTGCAGGCCAAAGTCTCACCCGAAGTAGCATGGGAGGGTGCTAGAACTAGGTTTCCACACCCTGGGAGAGGGTAGGTAAGTCAAGCAGAGTTGTGTTCAATGTCACAAATCCTAGATCATATATCACAGAACCTAGATCTAATAGTCCCTTCGCATCAATGTGCATAATACCAATTATAGGCATAGTAAACAACATATATAGAACAATAACGCAATTATCGCAGATATTCTTGCATAAAGTATAATAGATAGATTCAGATCAGATGCCAATGCAGCATAAGAAAATAACACAGTTACTTTCAGAGCTTAACACGGAACCATGCATAACATAACAGATATCATAGATTCACATTAACAGATTTAGATATTCTAACAACCTTTCGCTTTCATTAATCCTTCAGATCCTTTTACAATACCCAAAACCCTACTTGCACAGAGTGGTAACCATTACAATTCCTCTTGTGTGCACACGGTGGTAACCATGAGATATAGTTGGTATATAGTTGGTATTTATATGAGATATTTCCATCACTTGAGTGTGTAACCATGCTAAGCACTAGTACAAAGAAATTCCATTCTTGATATGGTAAGATTATTGGACATGTTAATTCCTTTGTGACTTGGCATTTACATGGTTCTTTTGATGTTTATTTCACAAGGAAAGCTTCATCGATGGTAGATAATAATAGGAATGTCAATTATGTGTACACTCGGATATGAGATTAATATTGTCATGTTATTGGCTTTTTTCTATCATAATACCTCTCTTGTATGTACTACAAGAGTAATCACCCTATTTAATGGTTTATAATTGGGTATACACTTGATGACCCTTCCCACATGCACCATGTATTAAATGAATGCAAGTATAGAAATGCATAGAGGCCTCCCTTTAAGGAAAAAAATAGGACTTCTTTAGAGGTAGCAGTATGAAATGATAGTTGTAGGTTTCATTTCCCTCTTTACAATCCTCTTGTGTTGATTCCATTGGACGAATTTCAAGCATAGCCTTCCAGTCTTGTAAATGCAACCGAGGAGATTCTTGTAAATGAATTCATCCCTTTTTAACCTTATTTTCCAATTATGGGAGACTGCCTTTATCTTGGGGATGCTTGGCCAATTTTTCCTTCTTGTTTCAAAACTAATCCAGATTCTCTCTTCTTGCTAGAGATGATTAATGTTTATTTCTTTCAAACATTTTTTGGACAAAAATTGTGCTGTGAGTCCCCAAGTCTTTGAGATAAATTTTCCTATGTTTGGAGGACAGTCTTTGAAAATTTATTGATTTCTCGCTAACCAAATTTGACAGCAAAGGAAGGATGGAAAACTTTCCGAAAATCATTTTATAGAGTGATTTTTCTTAGTGAATAAGGACACTTTCTTTTCTAGGTAGTGAATAATTCATTTAAGGGGCTTGAAAAATTCAAATTAGTTTCCAAAGGACTCACTTGCAGGTTTATAATTGGGTATACACTTGATGACCCTTCCCACATGCACCATGTATTAAATGAATGCAAGTATAGAAACGTATATGGCCTCCATTTAAGGCACAAAATAGGACTTATTTAGAGGTAGTAGTATGAAATGATAGTTGTAGGTTTCATTTCCCTCTTTACAATCCTCTTTTGTTGATTCCATTGGAGGAATTTCAAGCATAGCCTTCCAGTCTTGTAAATGCAACTGACAGGTTTCAAACCTATAGAACACATCTAATAGAACAATGATGATAGGCCCAACCTCAACAAAAGGGTGTTGGAAAAATAACATAAGAATGGTCAAAACTAAGCCATTCAAGGAATAATGGATCACCCAAACATAAACAAGAAAAAAAAATTCACAGTTACACATGGGGGTTTGTTACAAGTGACATCATATCCCAAGTTCCAACACTTGACCTTGGGTTGAAAATTAAGTATAAGGACTGGTCTTATTCATGCACGTATAAATCCTCGATTCTTATGTTATCGCTGAGTAGGGTTCCATTGTAGGTAGATCAAACTTGAGGTGAGAAACAAGAGTTAGATGTATTAAATGAGAAACAAGAGTTAGATGTATTAAATGAATGTAGGGATATCAACGTATAGAGGCCTCCCTTTAAGGCACAAAATAGGAATTCTTAGGAGGTAGAAGTATGAAATGATAGTTGTAGGTTTCATTTTCCTCTTTACAATCCTCTTGTGTTGATTCCCTTGGAGGTATTTCAAGCATAACCTTCCAATATTGTAAATGCAACCGACAGGTTTCAAACCTATAGAATACATCTAATATAACAATGATGTTAGGCCCAACCACAAAAAAAGGGTGTTGGCAAAATAAGATAAAAATGGTCAAAACTAAGCCATTCAAGGAATAGTGGATCACCCAGACATAAACAGGAACAAAAAAATTCACAATTACACATGGGGGTATGTTACAAGTGACATCATATCCCAAGTTCCAACACTTGACCTTGGGTTGAAAAATAAGTATAATAAGGACTGGTCTTATTCATGAATGCATAAATCTTTGATCCTTATTTTATCGCTAAGTAGGGTGCCATTGTGGGTAGATCAAACTTGAGGTGAGAAACAAGAGTTAGATCTAACAATGGCACCATACTACCTCAGTAGATCTACATAGAGATACAAATTGCATCATACTATCAATGGTACTGAATTTTTCACAACTTTGATTGAGAAAAAGTCCCATAATTATAATTTATAAAGGATACTATCATCAATAATTTTTCCAAAATGTCACAACTTCCTCAAACTGGAAGAGTGTCATTTCAATACTTCTTCTTATGCTAACTATATGCATGAATATATGATGATTCCAATATTGATCTGCTGCAAATATGTTTTCATGCCAAATTTGCATAGGTATCCATCCCTCTAGCTAGGGCTTCCCATTTTCACTGGTGGAATGATATTTCCTTTTGAGAATTCAACTTTCACATGAGTGAAGTTTCAAAATAATTGAAGGACCTATTCAAGAGTCAAGAAATTGACACTTTTTGACATGAATTGCGATGAATGTCTCCTAGTATTATCCTTATGCTGATAAGACACCTGGATATTTTCTCCTTTCAAATTTGGCCCATAAACTGGGGCTTTCAGCAAGCACAAGAAATGTTTTCTCCTTCTTTGTTAGTACTCTGAAATTGTTTATTCTTTCTATTTTTCCCAATTCTTGCCAGTTTGAAGATGAAAGCTTGATCATTTGGAGGGTTCATCTACTTTTATATATATCAAAATCCTGGCTTATTGTTGATAGCTTATCCATGGCTAGATATTCTTTTCTTCTTCTTGTTTTATTCACTCTTTATTTCTTATGTATGATCCATATTATTAGGTTGATTCATGAGTATTATCTTCTTTCATGGAGGGAGGGAGCCCATCTTGCTTCGAGTCCAGGGGAATTTCCACAATTGGGAGGGGAATGAATGTCCCAGAGATTGTACAGGTCCTTCTTCGCCTAAAATTTGCTACTTTGGGCATATTTATTTTGGAGATGATCATTATTTTCTTTCTGATGTGGACGAGTGACTGAAATTGGGATATTTACAATCTCCAGTTCCTGAATTTTGATTTCGATTCATACTCTAGAGTCTTGAGTTGTTGAGTCTTTTGAGTGCTGAGAGATTTGACTCCTCTACTTGTCATTATTAAGAGACTTATATTGTTTGGGTCTTTAATGGATCATTTTTCTTTTCTTTTTGGTTTTGAGCATTGTTGCTCTTATTGTAATAATTTCATATTTATCACGATAATGCCACTAAAACCAACCTCAGGTAGAATATTAGCAGTATTTATCAACATTATTTATCGTGATATCAATAGTACATGATTATAGTCCCTGATTTGGATTTCTATTAATATTGGTAAGACTTTCTACAAATTTAGTTGAATGTGGATTATGGCAAAGGTTTTGTCAATGTATTTCCCCGAGGAGTCCCAACCTCAACTCGGGTTGACTCCTCCAATATGTTGGGGAATGGGTGATGGTTCCAAATTATGGCACCAATTTGGATTTCATCTTCCAGATCAAATCTCATGGACTAGTTAGGTACAATGCATCTGCACCTAAAATACTGGCCCTCCCTAGAAGATTTATATATGAGAGCTAGACTAAAAAATAACAATAAAAACCCTTACCACAGTGGAAGTGAGTAACTTTTCCTTCCATCAATGATTTTTAGTTTTCTTGAATGCAAGATTCCATTAAATTTCGACTCTTGCATTTCTAGTAGCTTACCTAGCACATTGTGGTTACAGGAAGCCTAACCAAGAGACATATTTCTTGTTCCACTCCCATTATCCATGCCAAGCTCATTTTGACACTGCATTACCAATCAATTTTATATGCATAAGAAATTGGGAAGGGGTGTTTTTATGTTTATTATTTATAATGTCGTAGGGTATTTTTTTATTTCCCTAGGGATTACATTTGTTTATGATTTTTACAATGGCTCGACAACAGGTCACATTTATTTATTCATAGTGGGCATCCATCAATTTAATGCACAATATAATGATATTCAATTGTAGTATATTTTTTCATCAAAATTTCAATAATATATTGGACAATAAATTTACCCAATGATTTTTAGTATAGCATTTGTCTGGTACATACTACTAACAGTGACATAATTCTTCAGAAAAACCACGGAAGTTAGGTCTAATTGTGCACAATAGTGAATGTATCCAATCCAATCAATATACCGGTGTTTTCAATATATGAATTTAGAAAATAAATGTTCAAATGTGACCATGCTATATTGTCTAATCTGAGATTCCCTTACTACAGTGCTATCTACTGTATTGTTACTGTATCAGGGCCCAATTTTCCATGGAAATACCAGCAGACCTAAACTGTAATAGCTGGCCTTAGGAAGGGGTCATGGATTAGTGGCTGAGCTGCAATAGGGTCTGTTAACTCTGTTCAGGGTGAGTTGCAATCTTAGAAGTGTGGTACTAGACAAGAAATTTGGCTTTGTGGCTGCGGCCCTGCAGTCTCCAAACCTCGCTGCCCAGATGAATGTTGCTACCAGAATCTCACTGCTTGCTGAGGGATGCTTGTTGAAAAATCGATTAACCTTAGAGCGTTGCTTCCAGGATAGATCCGAGTTGTTCAAGATAAAAATTATGTGCCAAAAGTTATAACAGTGTAAATCTTTAATTATTAAACTAAACCAAACTGCTCCAATGACCTGGGCTCAGAATTTTTGAAGGAGATCAACTCCCTTTCACAGTGATTATGGATATCAAAATGAACTTGTAAGATATACAACCAAATTTCTCCTTTGATGACTGATGATGATATATTCACAAGTTTTGTAGTTTTAGTAATTGACAAGTAGCTTGTGGACTTTGAGTATCAAAGCATCCATATGATACAGTAAATTCTTCTGAAGTTTTTTTTAAATATTATATTGATAGCATCGGTATTCTAACGCTATCTTATCCGACATTTTTTTTATAAAATGGTTTGTTTTTGTCAATATTCTGGCATCTTAGCACTGTTGCTATAGCAACGTTTACCTTTTTTTTAAACTTTTTGGTTTCTTCAGTCTTCAAACATCTTAGAAACGTCATTCTAGTGATGTTTTTTTTTTTTTTTTTTTTAATTTTGGTTTCGTCGGTCTTTGAACACTCAGAACTGTCGTTCTAGCAATGTTTATTTTTATTTTTAAATTTGGTTTCATTGGTCTTTCTACTTCTTGAAACTATCGTTCTAGTGACGTTTTTTTTTTTTGGTTTCATGGGTCTTCTGACCGCTCAGAAACGTCGTTCTTCTGACGTTTTTTTTTTTTTTTTTTAATTTGGTTTCGTCGGTCTTCCAACCTTCTAGTACCGTCGTTCTAGTGAAGTTTGGAGGCATCAGACTAGCGACGAAACCAAGAGAAACATTTTTTGGTCCACCAAAACGTGGTTTCTCCTCATATCAGGCTTCCGACACTTGACTTAGGGCATCGGAATAGCGACGCTTATGACTAGAAATGCGACGAGTTATTGAACGTCGGAAGTGTGAGAGAAATATAACACATCGGAACTATCATCGCTATACCGACGTTTAAGTCAAGTTTTGGAAGTCCGATGTAAAGAGAAACCATGTTTTGGCACACAGAAGAATGTTTCTCTTGGGCTGCCTATGTGTCGCAAGAGCGACATTTTGGCCGTCGGAATTTGGGGCAAATGTGCTAGTGTCACCCTTCGGAGGGCACTCAAGATTTTTAAAATCTTACCATAGTCTCAAGAATGATTTCTTTTGGGATGGCCTTAAATTTTATATTCAAAGTTTGATTGCGGAATATTTGGTTTACCAACAAAATAAAGTTGAGACAATTAAGACCCCAAGTCTATTACAACCTTTAGCCATTCCAAGTCAGCGTTAGGAGGAGGTCCCAATGAATTTTATCACAAGTTTACCCAAGTATAAAGGAAATAATTTCATCATGGTGTTAGTTGATAGATTTACCAAGTATGCACACTTTTGTGCATTATCACATCTTTTTAAAGTTAGTACAATCACCACTTCATTTATGGAAACAATTCAAAAGCTTCATGGAAACCTTAATATTAAATAAGTGACAGAGGTCCCATTTTCATTGGAAATTTTTGGAAAATTATTTTCTTGTCTTCATACTCTATTAGCTTGTAGCTCATCTTATCATCCTCAATCTGATGGGAAAACTAAGATAGTGAAATTTTTTTTGGAAGGATATATTCGTTGATTTTCATTTGATAAACAAACGCAATGGGTGAAATTGTTACCTCTAGTTGAATGGTGGTATAACACTTCTTTCCATACTGCAACCAAAATGACCCCATTTATAACACGTTATGGATAGCATCCACCATCCATCACATCATATTTAAGAGAAAATTATAAGGTTTAAGGAGTGGATGATCACATCAAACATCAATAGAAATTTCTCCAAATATTGAAGGATAACCTCACTCTGGTGTAGAATCGAATGAAACAATGGGCAAATTAACATCACAGTGAAAGAAGCACTAATGTAGGAAACTGAGTATTTTTATGGCTACAACCATATACATAAATGTAATTCAAGAAATTTAAGAAGGATAATAAATTATCACCCAAGTACTATGATCCTTACAAGGTGTTGCAAAAGATTGGTACTATGGAATACAAATTGGAGCTACCTGCATCTTCTCAATTATACCCAATTTTCCATGTTTCATGCTTAAAGAAGGTTATGATAGAAAATATTCATGTTCAAATGGTGTTTTCGAAACTTGAGAAAGAAGGAAAAATCATATCTGAGCCTAAATCCGTCACATAAATAAGAACCCAGTGGCTACAAAAATGATCAATTTCATAGTAGCTCATTAAGTGGAAGAACTTACCTGCTAAACATTCCACCTGGGAGGATGAGAATTTTAAATAGAAGTATCCAAAACTATTCAAGCATTGAGGACAACAATGTTTTGAAGGAGAGGGGCATGTTAGGTCCCTATAATACTAGTGTAGCCCCCATATTGTTACTGTTGTTCCCCATAGAAACCCACTATTGTTATTGTTGTTCCCTCACATTATTATTATTAGGTAGGGCCTTATTATATTGTGACCCCTTAGACCCCTATATATATATAGGAGGTATTTTCATTTGTATCATCCAATAATTTTCATTTATGTAATGTAAAGGAGGTTTCCCCCCTTGAAGAGGCTAATTTTTAAGTCGTTGATCTATCTTTTATTCTATTTTATGAGTTTGATGCATAGAAAAATGGGTTAATTTTTTAAGTTTTTCTTTATTCCAAGTTTCCAGAACTCAACTTTGATGTCATCATTGTACTCATATTGGCAATAAATTTTGAGTTATATAATTTTTTTCCCAATTAGAATCCATTATTCCAAGTTATGGTCCCCTAAAGTCTTATCAATTTAAATGTGTCACTTATCTTTTTCTACCACATGGTACCCTCATGGTCCCCCCATGGTTCCCACGTGCATGTCACTACTTTGCCACATGGGGACTAGCTCTTATGGGTCTATTGGAACTTAGTCATGTGGTGTGCCTCGATGCCATGTACCTGTGATACCCCTCCACATATAAATACAAATATAAATGTAAACACACACACACACACACACACACATATTAACAACCCTATTAAATCCACAAACCCCCACGTGACATTATCAAGGGAGGGGGGTGGAAATTTTAACTCTTAGTCGTTAATCATTGGTAGTCGAAGGTCATCAGATGGCAGATGTCAAATGGCTATAAAAACATAAATATAAATAAACACACACACACACACACACACACATATATCCATCTAACGAAATTCAACTATCGATGATTAATGACTAAGATTTAATGTGCCACCCCTCCCTTGCTAATTTCACATGGGGGTGATGTTGCTAGCTAAATTCCAATTCAAATTTCTAAGGTCAATATTTGATGGTTCATGCATGGACCACCCCCTCCCTCGATGACATAACACACTATGCGCCACCCCTCCCTCAATGATATCACTGGGGGATGCCACATTGTTTTGGTTTCACGTAGGGATACAATGGTCCATCACCACTCGATTCAACTGAAAGCTTGCATGACCTCACCCTCCCCTGACTCACGTAACAGGGGGAGTCCCCACCAGCTTCCTAGTCATTGACGTCTCACAAATCAATCAATGACTATGATTAATGTGTGATTCCCCCTCCCCTTTCTGACATCATAGGGGGATTCCCTACAATGTTTCTAATTGTCGATCTACAAATCAATCTCCACCATCCATTTAAGCCTAACTTCTACCCTCATCCACAATAGGTGGTTATATCGCTCTACATCCCAACCCTTAGGGTGAAGGTCTCAATTTCCACCCATATCACTATCGTTCTTCTCAAAACCGATCAATGATGTTCTGTGTTCCTTATTGGAACCTCTTTTGGACTTTCCTCCAGGTCATATTACCACCATATGACTAAGGGATATCCCCACACCCAACGTCGCTAATTCATGGTGTGATGGAATATTTCAGTATATCATATTATGATATATCAGATTGCGATATATCATATTATGATATATCGTATTACGATATATCGTATTATGATATATCATATTATGATATATCATATTACGATATATCATATTATTATATATCGTATTATGATATACAATATTGAAATCATGATATTTTCCCCAAAATAACTTTGCATATTAACATTACACCTAATCACATCCTCTCACCTATCAATATATATATTTGCAGATATTCAATTTTTTTGGCTTAAGTTCTAGTTTCTTGTATAGAGGACAAGTTCAGGTTAAGAATTCCTGTAATAAGCCTATTTAATATTATAGAGGGAAATTTTATTTTCAACATTTAGTCCTCACACCATTCACATAACAGAATGTTTGAACACATAGTCATGGATAAGAAATGTTGGTATTAAGCCTAGAATCTCAACACTCAACCTAATGATGTTCACACACACACACACACACATGTGCATGCGCGCGCACACACACACACACATGCATTTCTATTATTTAAATGTATTATCCTTCTTGCGTGCACCCATTGGTATGAAAACTTCCATGTGTTACTACATTCATTTCATAGATATTTCTACTCCTTGTAGTACCAACCATGTTGACAATTCAATAATGCTAGAATGTTGACACACATTTCCCTATACATGCCCATTGTGGTTTTGAATCATTATTGTTTCAGCTCATTGATCAAGCTCAAGGTTCAATTAGATTAATACAAGTTATCATACCTATTCCAGATGTTTTCTCACACCATTGTAATCATTTTGTACATCTGCATTAATATATATATGCATAGATTTCCCCTTACATAAATAATTTTAGTGTAGAACCACAACCACAAGGAACTAGTTATTAAAACTTTATTATTTTAATCATAGGACAACCATGCACCATTTATGCAATCGATAAAAAAAATGGATTAATAGTATAAATAAAAACTTCAAAGTACATGATGCATATAAAGACACTTATCTTGAATTGAAACTTGAGTTGTGAAACTAAGTATGGGAAAAAACTCTCCACCCAACCATAGAAAAGTTTCATCTAGTCCTCACTTGCAACTATCACCCCTAAGAAAAATTCCATAAACTGAGGTCGTTTTTTCTTAAGGGATTAAACTCCAACTACTAGTTGAGATAAGGATTCCATAATTTCTCCCACCTGCACCGACAAACTATTAAGTAACCAACAATTGCATAGGGAGTCCAAAGGCTTGTTTCCTCCACTCTTTAGTTTTTCAAAAACTAGTAAATTTTAGGGAATCCAAAGATTTATTCTCCACCCTATAATTTCAAGGGAGTCAATGGATTCATATCTCCACCATTTAAGCTACAACATAGTGGTTCCACCCACCTTGGAAATTCAAAACACAATGTAAAAAAAAACACAGCAAAGGAAATCCTTTAGAAATCCTCATTTTAGGAATCCAAGGAGCAATCCCCCACCCCAACCATGAAGGGACTCTAGAGAACTACATATCCACCCTTTGGATGAAGGATAATCAAGAGGCAATTATTCCCTCACTTACGAGTGATTTATTCATGCCTTCTTCCAATAGAAACTAATATCCCAGTTGTTTCTCCTTTGTTGTAAAAATTCAGGATGATTTCTCTATTTTCGACCCTTCCAAGGTTCTTTTTTTTTTTCAAGAAAAACATAAAGACCCCTCTAGCTTGTCAATTTATAGCTTATGCATGTGATTTTCCAACTAGCACCAAACTCCATAAATTTTTCTTCTTTGTCTCCCACACACCAAGTTTCTCAAATCCACTTACTAAATTTCTCATTTGATCGCCTATGTTCCCCTTATATCTATTTTCCTCCCAGGTTGACTTCCACTATTCCCTAGTTGCCCATGAAACCATACTTCACCCATTTTCATCCTTTATTCATTGTTAATTTTCCAAAATAAAACATGGCTCCCCATCCTTCTTCTTCAACTCAAATAGTTCATAAAACCATTCCTTTTAAGGCACACCAACTAGCCTTCAATGGCTATCATAAAAGCGTTCACATTTCTTACTGCAAGAAAACCTTAAAAAATCTGAGGCAAGTAACCTCCTTAGCTCTAGAATATTTATCCCTTGACTCAACCCATTTTTGTATCAATATTTATATTACATACATAAGTGTAAAATAATCGGGACTATCACAAACCCCTCCCCATTAGGGGAACACCATCCCTGATGTTATTTTCTGTATACAACACACATGTCCTGTGTAAAGAGAAACATATCAAGCTTTATATATATATATATATATATATAGTATTTACAAAATTATATAATTTTCCTTCAACCACCAAACAAAAAATGATGTGATTCCCTCATTGAATCAACCATTTCCCAAGTGGCTTCCCTAGGACCAAAATGTATCCACTACACTTTGACTTGCTCTATTTCGTAGTTCCAGATTCTTAGCCTCCAACTGTCTAAGATGCATATTGGATCTAGCTGGAACTGTCCCTATGATTCCACCTGTAACACAAACTAATCAATCACATGATTAGAGTAATGTACATATCGTTTAAGAAAATAAACATGAAAACAATCATGGAAATTTATTGATGGAGGTCAGACACTTTCATAGGCCACTGGCCCTATTCTTTCAAGTACGTCAAAAATCCCAAAAAACCATGGTGCCCACTTGGCACATGACCCAATCTTCAAGGAATGTTTCTTGGGTCTAACTATCAAGTAAACATGTTCCCAAACTTAGAACTCCTTATGCATCCTATGTTGATCTGCATATTTTTTCTTCCGTTATTTTCTTACCATTAAATTGTTCCTAATGGTATACACTTGTTCCTCCATATATTTGATTATTCAGACCCAGTAAGGACCCTAATAACTAGATCACTCCAGCTAATAAGGGTATTGAAACTCCTTCCATAAAGTGCCTCAAACAAGCTGATGATTAGATATTCGTGGTACCCATTGTTGAATGCAAGCTCTACAAGTGGAAGATACTCTTCCCAATTCTTTTTTTGGTGCATCATATACATCCTTAACATGTCTTTGACTATTCTATTTTCCCTCTCTATTTTTCCACCTATCTGTGGATGATAGGTTGTACTTAAGGCCAATTCTATCCCCAGGCCTACTGTTGGCTCGAGGGGTCCTGACCTAGGTTCGAAGGTTAAGGTTTTCCAACAAAGCCCTATACTACTGGCCCTTTCAGTAATGACCTACTTGCGCAGGCCAAAGTCTCACCCGAAGTAGTATGGGAGGGTGCTCGAACTAGGTTTCCGCACCTTGGGAGAGGGTAGGTAAGTCAAGTAGAGCTACGTTCGATGTCACAAATCCTAGATCGTATATCACAAAACCCAGATCTAACGGTCCCTTCGCATCCACGTGCGCAGTACCAATTATATGCACAATAAACAACAGATATAGAACAATAATGCAACTATCGCAGATATTCTTGCATAAAGTATAACAGAAAGATTCAGGTCAGATGCCAACATAGCATAAGCAAATAACACAGTTAATTTCAGAGCTTAACACAGAACCATACATAACATAACGGATATCATAGATTCGCATTAACAGATTCAGATATTCCAACAACCTTCTACTTTCATTAATCCTTCAAATCCTTTTACAATACCCAAAACCCTACCTGTGCACACAGCTGCAGGGTCCGCACATAGAAAGACTGAGGATCTTTTTGCACACAGCTAGCAGGAGTCCTTTCCCGAATAACCCAAAACATATTTATTAATTCGTGATTCACATCAATCTTAGTACTTTTTTATTCTATTCAAAATGTCCTTCTATTTATAATGATCTAGCCTAATATTTCCTATGGTCCGCAAACCGTGGTTTGCGGACTCTAGGTCTACCCTTTGACCCATTACAATTCTTTTGGGGCTTTGACCCACCCCAAAACCCCTACGTTAGATTAAGATATGGAAAAAATATACAAAAATAATTAAAATTGTCCCAATTTGCAGCCTTTGGAGGACCTTGTTCCAACAGTCCCCCAACACAGTCTTGTGACTCGTCCCAAGTCACTGTGGTGGTGGAGTCTCCACCTATGCACGTAGTGCATTGACGGCTACAAAAAACAGGGGAAGCAATTTTTGACTCTACACAGTAGTGTTCTGCATAATATCTACAAGATTCTGTGATGTCTGCCCTTCTGTCACAGCGGTGAGACTCTCCAGTGTCTGGTTAGTTGCTTAACAACAACATCAACATCCTGTGAGAGATGGAGGGCTGCGGCAGTCCAAGGCTTCAAGTGTTCTCCGATGACGTGCTTCTTATGCCAGAGCTCCTCAATCTAGTCTTGGAGGGTGTTGCTTGTACTCAATCGTGCCAATCACTGTGCAGGAACCAAGGTGGGTAATGTAGCCTCGATCTACTCGAAAACTTCCTCCTTCTACCGCAAGTCCTGATTTATTCGCCGGAGGATCAGATCGTGCTGGACCTTGGTCCATCGTTGCATGGCTATCTCTAGTAGCCGGGCGCCCTGAGAAATCTGCCCTGTAATGGTGTTTATAGCCATGATCACCAGTGCAGTGCATTGGGCTCGTACCTCGGGGGTGTTTCGTGCTGCAATTTGGCCTGTATGTCAGTGATTTGCTGCTCCAGTTGCATCTTAATGACCTGCATTTCCATCCTAGAAGCCTTCAACACTACGACCAATCCTTCAACCTTAGCTTGGGGGGTGGCTACGGCTCGTATATTTTCTGTAACCTTCATGCAGAGCTGGTGGATCAAGGTTTTTAGCTCCGCTTGCTGCGCGACAATGAGGAGCACTTTCACGTTCTGCTATGTGATGGTCTGCTCGGCCACACCGAGTTGTTGGTGTACTTGCTGGTCCCGATGGTGAATCTCATGAAACACAACCATGTGGAGACCCTGCAATGCTTCATGGGGTAGCTGGGTTAGATTCAACTGCACCCCTGTACCTACTTGGGGTTGTATTCCCTAGTCCAGTGAACTGATCACAGGGGTGGTGCCAGGTAAGGAATAGAGACGAATTTCCTATGTAGCTAGCGCTGTACTACTAGATGCCAAGGGAATCTGTCCTTGAACCACATTGGTCTGTAGCATTTCTGTCTTTAACTGCAGGGTGCCAAGCTCGGCCTGGATGGTGTTGATCGCAAGCTTTTGTTGTTCCTCTAAAGCTACCCATTTTTCTTTTATGGCCAGTGTGACTACATCTGAAATTTGTTCGAGATATCCCTTAGTTAACGTAGCCAACTCATCTTGTTCCTTCTGCTAGGTGCACTGCTTCTTTCGGGGCCCCTTGACAGGCTCGCCTGTTCGCTTTGTACCTCTGGTATTTACTTCCTCTGTGTCTAGATCTAGCTGCGAGTCGACCTGGGTTTCGGCCTCGGTGTCCTTCGTGGTGGTCTACTTCGGCTGTGTGTCCTTATTCGCGGCAACTCCTGAGTCCTTCCCTGTACTCTTGATCGTGCTTCTTGTCTCGTTGATAATAACAGGTGGGAGCACCTACATCATGCTAGTACCTGTGGTGCCCCTTGCCCTGGTTTTGAAGCTTATCTTCCAGAAAGGTGGCCATAGCACAATCACATTGTTAATTTCCTCATCTGCTACCATATTACGGCAGTGATGTCCATGTTTTATCCTTGTGGCTGCGGATTTGGATGTTGTGCATGGTAACTTGGAATACTGCAATACTTTTGTATTTTCCATACACTGTTGGGGACAGCCAAGTGTTGGAATTGATGGCTACGGCCACGCTACTCTATAAGAGGACCCAAAAGACTTGGTTATCCTCTACACATTTCATTTCCTTGGAATCCCACAAATGGGCATACCGAGCCCCTTCACACATATTTAAGGTGAGCTCGGGGAGGACCGACTCCGTAGGGGTCTCCCAGGTGACTAGGGCTATAAGGAGTAGTAGCTAGGCATAGAAAAAGGATTTTCTCTGCTCCTGATATTTGCAGACATTGATCAAGAACTCATCACATAAGTATTGGGCCCAATTGAGGCAGACCCCCTTCGCACACTGACCTGCTAGCCGAATGACGTAAGCAGGGATGGTTGCGACCTGACACTTTCAAATTAGCTTGCATGCTAATAATATGGTACCCATCTGCGTAGCAGGGTCGCTGATAGATTTGATGAAGAAACCCCTTGTATTCCTTTCCAAATGGTAGGTCTGACGCACATATTTAGTGGTTTCCCCTTCATATTTATTTCCCACACGTTCTAGAGGGTGTGGCCAGTTCATGGGAATGCCCGTAATTCTGTGAACCAATGAAGCATCAATGGGGACTCTATCACGAATCCATAGGCAACCATCATAAATTAAAGCGAGCAACTGTCAGGCCAACCTATCTATGATGTTGTAGTGGCCAAAGTAGGGCATCTGTAGCAGGTTCAAGAGCCCAGATCTGGCCAATCCACTTACCCAGCACTGAGGAACGACTGTGACACCATCATCAGAATAAATCATGTCGAAATACAACGTAGGGCCCAACTCAGGGAAGACTTCATAATTCAGTAAGTCATGATCATCGAATTTGACTTCATGGAGATTTCTGCAATGGTCACTAAGGACAGGGACCTCTCCTAGGGTTAGTGGAATCTGCTGATAGGTAATCAGTCCGTCGAGGTTCTTTGGTGTGTGTATCAAGGGCCTGCGTGGTCAGATGAAGTGAGGTAACCAGTTGATCAGATTGGCGAGCAGGGCTTCATCTTGCACAGCCTGAGTTCGAGGCATTCCATGCAGGGACTTGGCATGCCTTGGGGAAGTCCTAGGCTTCCCCACATCACATTTCACAGCTTTCGGGGGATTTCCTGAGCCCTTTCCTTGGTCTTTTCCCTTCCTTGTGACTGGCGTCGAGAGCACTTCTTCATCCTCAGACCCAATCTCCATTACTTCCTTAATTTCTAGGTATGCAGGTGCCAAGGGCTCTGTAGGGTTAGTGGTCATCATCCTAGCACGGAAAATGAATCCCAACTCTGGGTGGCTACTGTCAGAAGGAGGAGGTTGATCAGACATGAAAGGGACAGTGCAGACCCGAAAAATCTTACCGCTCAAGTTTGTTCAAGAGAGAGACGATAAGCACAAGATGTGCAAGTGAGGCAGAACCCTTGTCTGAGCTATCCTGCCCTTTTTATAGTGCCTGCGGGCATCCAATGGTAGGGTAAAATTGACCTAGAACTTACCATCAGGTAAGTGGTAAAAAATTCCCAAAATCTGCCCCATTAGATGCTAGTGGCCTGCTCCTTTTAACAGTAACTTCTTCTTTTTACTAGATGTCATTGGGCCAACAACTAGTTTTTGCACCTCCTGTGCGCTTGGCATAATTTCTATGCTTGGGTTAAACATATGTGCTTCCTGAGCATCCTCCCACAACACAGGCTTGATCCCTAGGTACTTAAAAAAAAAGACATGTTTTCCCAACATATGTCATCCCAACAGAATGAGGCTTCCTTCGTAAGCAAGCCTTTCAGCAGTGTTGTGATCAACGCATACCCCCGAATGAAATTCCTATAATAACCTACATGGCCAAGAAATGAACACAGTTGTTTGCTTGTTTTATAAGTTTCCGAATATATGATAAATCGTCCCCCCATATCCGCACCCCCAATCTTAGCCAACGTGGGGTGTGTCTCAATTCTACTTGTTCGTAGCTTGGGTGGTCTGGTAACTGTGCTCATCTCGCTCACTTCTGAGTCAGGAAAAACTTGTGGATTATCCTTACCTTCTTTTGGGGCTAGACTACGGTAGTTCACCATGCTTGGTATCTTCGGTTCCCATGTGGGCACTTCAGATGCGACATACAGGTGTGATTCACCCTATGCTACAATTTCAATGTCTTGCAGAGCTGCGTCAAGCACCTCTATCCCACCTACTAACCCAAATGTTCCTAGAAATTCCTCCTTCAAAGTCTCCCAGTGGCAGGTGCACTAATGTAGCTCTACATCTAAGTACCATACAGTGGTAAGTGGTCCCAGAGCATGAATAAACATATGAACCCATTCTTTGGTACTCCTATCGCACCACTGTTTTGTACAAGCGAACAAATATTCGTGTGGGTATTCTAGCCCAAGGAACGCTTTGATTCATATGTCAGCTGCAGCCTCAAATTTTAGGATCATCATATCCCGATACTCCTCCCAATCCTAGAATGCCTCCTCATGCGCCTCCCACCATCGTGCAGGTGTTCCACGCATGGCTAGCTTAAGGGCCCCTATCCTTCGTTCCCTTGGAACCTCAACTTCGAATGCTCATAAAAATTCCTTAATATTACCAGAACCATCAAAATAAGGTAGGTCTCATACTTCTAAGGAAACACAATGGAAGTCTTTTGTGACCCGAAGACTTTGCAGTGTAGAGACATCATGTAACCGATTTTCCCAATTCTCTATCTCCCCATCAGAGTCAGAGAGGAATTTAATGTCCTTTTCCCAGCAGAGTACTCCATCGACCATGGGGTTGATCCAATATTCATCCCATGCAGTCAACTTATAGATGTGATCTACATCCTCTTCGTTGTGCACCGGCTCTGTGTATCGTTCACCTTCCGCAGGATCTAATGGTACTATCACCCTTGTATTGTTATTCTCAAACACCATGCTTCTCTTCTTCAAATTGATGATAGCTCCCATATCCATGGCCCAGTCTAATCCTAGAAGTGCAGGGTAGAGGTCTGCATCTTCTACAATATGAATGACTTCAAAATCAGCCCGGACCTTGTCCCATATAGTATCCACCATGATCTTCGATAGTCTCTCCAAGGATATGATATTCTGCTGATTGGCCATAAACTGCTGGATAGTGGACCATTCCAACTTACATTCTCCTATTCGTTACCAAGTTTGTTTAAGTAATACATTCGCATCTAACCCTAGGTCAAAAATAACCTGATCCATCTCGTAATCACTGATATGTGCAGTCAACCGCATCACCCTACTAGTGCATTTCTTATATCTATATAGTTTGTGTACATCCTTGATTTCTTGGGGGAGGCTAGGTCTTGCTACGGAGCTATCTATTAATGCCTGAATATTTTCCACAGCCTTTGGGTTCCGCAGTAGCTTCATACATGCCTGTAAAAAGGGTTTGACCTCCTCATCTACCTTGAGGTCTTCTGGTGGCTGAAAAGTAGACTTCTATGCCTCCGCAAAGTCTTTGCAAGTTGTGACATATGTTTCTCTCTCCTTGTTTAGATCTAAACCTTCCTACTTGATAACTACTTGTCGGATCAGAGGTTCGGTCACAGTCTTCTCCCCAGGCCCCCTGGTGGCCATCCCACTGTGTGTTACGACATTTATGATTGGAGCTTTATTACGTAGTTTAGCCTTAACCATCTGTACATTCTGCATAGGTGTCGGCTGCTTCTCCTACATTTTCTCTATCAATATTGGACAATATTCTATCGCATGGTCTAGTTTTCTTCAATATTGGTAGGAATACCTTGTATGGTTTGGACAGTCCCTGGCAAACTGTCCTACTTCTCCACGGTTATAACAGATTATTTTCCCTCGTCCCCAACCTGTGCTTCCACCTCTTCTGCCTCCCCTACCCTTGCCTGGGGAGCTGCTTGCACTCGAGAGGGATCTTGGCAAGGATGGATCTGACTGTACCCTGTAGAGGTTCCCTCGATTTATCATCAAATCATACGTCTGGCAGTTCTGCTCATCGTGTCCTACCATCCTGCAGAACCTCCACCATTGCTGCTTTACTTCTGGGAAATATGCAACAAGGTGGGGATAGTGGTTTGTTTCATGCAACCCTTCAACACAACAATCTTCGCACCACAGCATCGGCCCACTTGATCCTACAAGTTCCCTAGGGCACAACGAACTAGGTCCCCCGACTTGCATGTAGTCTGCTAACAAATGGTAGTTATCCTTGGTGTAGCCATTCATCCTGCATTGTATGCACCATATTTCAAGGCTAGCCTCTGCTCCTCGCTCCCTTCACAGATTCTGTATCTCCATGTGCATCGCCTCCATTTGTCCTTGGATCTGTTGGATGCCTAGCTAGGTATCATCTTTGGGCGCAACCTTTAACTTCATAGCGGCTTCCAGGGCTTTTGCCTGCGATTTGAAATTTTGGTGACCATAGGTATGCGCAGGTGAGGCAGCAGCATAGCAATGAACCATTCCATGTACTGTCTGTCATCATACTCAAATCCTCCTTCCCTGATTACCTTCTTCAGTCACTGATCGACCTCCCACACAGACTCAGAAGGCCCTTGCTTGAAATCCTTTAGATCAACCACTATTTGAGAGTAGAACTTAGGCTTCTTGAATTGTTGCTTCAAGGCATTCTTAATTTCTTCAATGGTTGTGTTCGCATGCTGGTCAATGTATCCCATGTACCAGTCCAAAGCCCTTCCTTCGAAGGCAAGGGACAACTATGCCCTCTTCGCTGCATCACTAGCTACATTCTCTGAAATCCATACTGATTCTGTGACAAACTAGAACTGATCCATGTCTTCCTCTCCCACACACTTAAAGGTAGGAAACTTCATGTGTGCAGCCATTTCATCTTCTGATGGTGGTGGAGGTGTATGAAAATTATTACCCCTATGCTGGTTTGAAATTGGCGTGGCTGGAGGACTTTGCGTAGCTACTTCTCGTATCGGACTGTAGGCATATCTATCTCCTTCTTGGTTGGTCTGATAGTATTTTCCAATTCATGTGATACTCCCACTCTGTTCATAGGTCATTCATTCGATGTGGCTACACAGAATAATCTTTTCGCACAGTAATATCTTAATCAACAATGGTAAGGTCTTCAGAAAATTACCCCGGAATCCCTTGAAGAATCTTCGCTCTGCTTCAGATTAGGAGACGAGATGATCGATGGAAAATTCTTTCACGAACCCTCCTAGCACACTGTCCACCCAGTGGTCCACCGTGCGAGTAATGGTGTTATCAGTCTTTTCTAAT